>CM035123.1:115139144-115666644 GCA_020205555.1 Panax stipuleanatus
AACATACACATGACTTCTCCTGCTGAGCTACAAAGAATTACTTGGTTGTTTTGTACATGAATTATTATTTATAGATACTTAACCAGTGTATAGTATATATATTATTTTCAAACAAAGAATTAAAATATATTTATGTAATTAAATGCTTTGGGGTTGCTCTCGAAGGGTTGTATTATCAAATTAAATGCTCTCGTGCTTTCACCGGGTAGTAGGTCCCGCAGAATGCAACTATGCATTTTTAAGTTGTGTGAGCGAAACTGTCAACATAGGTTTCTTCTCTTGAATTACTGGTGTCTGCATCCAAGATTACAATATATGCACTTTGGAACAAGATATAGAAAAGAAACTGATATTGGGTAATTCTTTCTTAATTAAATTCCTCTCAATTACATTAGTTTATATACACAAGTATAACAATTCCTAATTTACAGTTATAGAAATCCCTAATTTACAGTAATATGTACACAGTAATTATGGGATAAGATTAACTACAATTATGGAAATCATATCTTCTAACGCTCCCCTTAATTTGGTGTATAGATGTCTCGCATACTCAACTTGAAACATAATGGATGAAACATCTTGCTACTACGATCCTTGGTCAAAATATCAATAAGTTGATGTTCTGTTTTGATGAAAGGTAAGCAAATAAGATCACTAGTTAATTTTTTTTTAATGAAGTGTCTGTCAATCTCAATGTGTTTCGTTCTATCGTGCTGTACTGGGTCGTTTGTAATACTAATGACTGTTTTATTATCACAAAATAACTGCAGAGGCCTTTTAGTTGTAACACTCAAATCTTCTAGCAAGGTTCGAAACCACATTAGTTCACATATACCCAAGGCGATAGCTCGATATTCGGCCTTAACACTGGATCTTGCCACCACAGATTGTTTCTTACTGCGCCAAGTAACAAGATTGATTTCAACAAATGAACAGTAACCAGATGTAAAACGACGATCCTCTAAAGAGCCAGTCCAATTTGAGTCGCCAAAGGGGATAGCTCGATATTCGGCCTCAACACTAGATCTTGCCACCACAGATTGTTTCTTACTGCGCCAAGTAACAAGATTGCTTTCAACAAATGAACAGTAACCAAATGTAGAACAACGAGTCAACGATCCTCTATAGAACCAGCCCATCTGAGTTGGAAAATGCTTCAATTCTCATATGATGACCATGTGGTGCAAACAATAAACCTTTCGTAGGAGCAGACTTGAGATACCTCAGAATTCTGTAAACAGTTTCTATGTGACAATATCGAGGATCATGCATATATTGACTCACTATTCCCATAGCGTAAGATACATCAGGTCTAATATGAGAAAGATATATCAATCGTCCCACAAAATATTAATATATTTCTTTATCAATCGTAGGTCCCGTGCCACCTAGTAGATTATGATTAACTTCGAAAATCAACAGACTTACATTCCAACATATCGGTTTCTGTTAGAAGATCAAGTACATATTTCCTTTGAGATAGAAAAATCCCACTGGAAGATCTCGCAACTTCAATACCAAGGAAATATTTCAAAGGACCAAGATCTTTGATCTCAAACTCTTTGGTCAGTCTTGCTTTGAGATTAACTATCTCTTGTGTATTATCCCCTGTCACCATAATGTCATCAACATAAACAATAAGAAGTCTTATCATTTATCTGTTTGACAAATAGAGTATGATCTGTTCGACTCTTCTTGTATCAAAATTTTATCATTGCTTTGTGGAATCTATCAAACTAGGTTTTGGGAGATTGCTTCAGACCATATAAAGCCTTTCGCAACTTACAAACCTTACCTTTAGCAGATGAAGTAAAACCAAGGGGTATTTGCATGTATACTTCCTCTTCTAAGTCACCATGAAAGAACGCATTTTTTACATCCAATCGCTGAAAATCCCAGCCGAAGTTTTAGCACATGAGATTATGGTACAAAAAAAGTTTATCTTCACAACTTTCATTGAACTCCATCTTGCTAGCCTGGCTTAGTATGAAACTTTTCCAGATTTCCCTAAAGAGGACGCTGCCGCTGCCGCTGCCGTTGCCGCTGAGCTAGCCTCAATGGAAATGGATCTGCCCTGGACAAAAGAGGATTGCCTTCCATCAACCAATTTGGGAATAAGAGGCTTCATTCTGGCCATAATCACTTTGTAAATGAGCCTGTTGGTCCTTGATTTCACACAAACAACTGAGTGCCTTCTGCTCCTTTTGGTTTTTTCTTTTTGTGTCTATGAATCTCTTGCCCACTCACATTCTCTTTATCGAATCCTTCTAGGCAGATAGGACTCCTGCTCCTGCTTGCTCTTGGCCTTGGTTGCTTAGAGACATCCCTTTAGTTCGTCTTCTTGTTCATTTAAATCCGCGTTGTTACTAGCTTTGTCAGTATGATCATCGATCATAGAAAAGAAGTAAAGGTATATTTTAATCCTTACCAACTTGATCTTGTCGCCCCTAGCAACAAGCATGCATGAACCATTTCACGAAGTATGTACGAGAAAAACGTGAAGAATTGCCGTTTTATGAGCTTGTAAGGCCCGTTGAAGTCCCCGGGGGAAAAAGGCTATAAGTAGGCCGTTTGCTGTTGCTATAAGGGCTGCTCGCCTTTATACGGCTTGGCTTCGCTATCGCTTCTATGTAGTGGTCGACCTAAAAAGTATCCAACTTTTGTTTGACTGAATATACCTATTTGTAGCCAAATGTTTTTTTTTCATAAGGAAGAGTAACTAGTTCTCATGTATCATTCTTTTTCAGGGCATTCATCTCCGTAATCATAACATGTTTCCAGTTCTCATCACTAATTGTTTCTTTTCACACTTGAGGAACAAATATTAAAGATAAGGAAGAAACAAATGAATGGTAGGATGCAAATAATTTATTATAGGCTACGAAATTAGAGATAGGGTGTTGAGTACAAGATCTAACCCCTTTTCTTAGAGTAATAGGAAGGTCAGTATCATCAGAAGAACAAGTAAAATTAGGATTCTCACCATTAGCTTAATCAGGATTAGGTTCTGAGCAGGGTTGGTGTAGTAGTGCAAAAATGGTGACCTTATTCTTGCCTCTTCGAACATAGGTCCGTAACTTATTCTGTCTAGCATATGACTCCTGTAACTCCCCCTGTGTAGATTTATCAGAGACAACAAGAGGAACAAAAGAACAATTTATAGGATAAGGTGGTATAGTACTACTTATAATACCAGCCTCAGGAGGAAACTTCTCTTCATCAATAACATCCTCCCCTGAGGAGAAGGTGAGGAAGAATAAAAAGTTTTCAATTTTCAAAAAGTTACATCCTGAGTGACAAATACTTTGTTTGAAGGAGGTTGATAACATTTATATCTTTTTTGGGTTGGAGATACCCAATAAAAACACACATAAGAGTCTTGGGATCTAGTTTTCTCCGAGTGAGAGATTTGTTATGAATATAACACACACAACGAAAAACTCAAGGTGAAGGAGAAGGACTTGTGTGTTGGAGGAAAGAGATGTGAGTTTTGTTCCCAAGAATTCTAGAAGGAAGCCAGTTTATAAGAAATGCAGCTGTTAAGACAACATCTCCTCATAGAATTTTAGGTGTGTTCATAGTGAACATAAGAGTGCGGGCTACCTCTGGTAAGTGTCGATTTTTTCTTTCTGCCACTCCATTTTGTTCTGGAGTTTTGACACAGGAGGTTTAAAGAATGATGCCATGCTGAGAGCGATAAGATGCAAAAGCATTATTATTACTATATTCACGACCATTATCACTATGGAGAATTTTGACATTAGTTTCAAATTGGGTTTGAATCATTTTATGAAATTCCTAAAAACAATCAAACACCTCATTTTTGGAACGAAAAAGATAAATCCAAGTGACACGAGAATGACAATCAATAAAACCAACAAATCATCTATAACTAGAATGGGAAACAACCCGAGAGGGTCCCTATACATCAGTATGTATAATAGTAAAAAATTCAGAATATCGATTGTTAATAGCAGAATAAATAGAACGTTTGTGTTTATCAAATTCACACGGTTCACACAAACTGAATTTTATTACACTGCTTAACTAAAAATGGAAATAAAAACTAATACTGATAAAGAGGGATGTCCTAAAGGTTGATGCCATTGATTGAGAGAAGTCAGACTGGAGTCAAAAGTAGATTGAAGAGCCTGTGTAGAAGTCCATCTGTAATTAGAGATATGTTAAAAGAGAGAACATTTAAATAATATAGACGACCAACTGCACTACCACTGCCAATCTTCTGTCTCGTTACCAAGTCCTGAAAAACACAATGAGTTGAGAAAAAAGTTACTGAACAGTGTAAGGATTTAGTAAGAGGTTGGACAAATAATAAATTTGCAATAAACGAAGAAATATGAAGAACAGATGATAATGTTAATGAAGGAGTATAAACTACTGAACCACTCCTAGAGATAGAAGAAAGGGAACCATCAGCTACTCGAGCCTTGTCTTTGTCAGAGCAAGGCGTATACAAGGTAAGGATGTTGGAGGTCTCGGTCCTATGCTCGGAAACACCTGTGTCTATGATCTAACTAGGGCAAGTTGATAAAACATTAAAAACACAAGAATGTATATCTGATTGGGCATAATGAGAATAAATAGATTTAGAACAGAATTTTCGGAAAGTTGAAATTTGCTCAGGAGCGAGTGTAGTAGTACTTTCTGAAGTACTGGATGCATCAACATGAAGTGTTGTAGTAGACATATAGGCCTGAGATCCACGACCATTACCAGACCGACCTCCTTGTTCTTTAAAACGTCCATGAAGCTTAAAACAACGATCCCTGATATGGTTCTTTCTCCCACAGCACAGGACTCTTTCTCAATAGGAGACTGAATGGAGAAGTCAGACTTAGGATACGAAACAACCATGACTGATTGGTCAACAAAATTTAAATTTAGAACCATCACTCGACATCTACTTTCCTCTTGTTGGACTCTGGCATGAGCCTCTCGTAGTGATGGAAATGGTGACTAATCAATTGTACCCGAACTTGATCATACTCTATATTCAAACTAGCAAGGAAATCCACAACTCTATCTTCACTAACAAACTTTTGACAAGCTGCTGCATCTTCCGTACATTTGGCTGAAAAAACTCGGTAATGATCAAGCTCGTGCCACAGTGCATTAATCTCCACAAAATACTGAGCCACAGTCTTCTCCTCTTGACCCAACTCATGGATTTGTTTGCGAATGTCATATGCCTTAGACATATCACCAGAGACAGAGAAAGTTTGAGAGATAGTCTCTCAAAGCTCATAGGTAGTGTCTAATAACATGTAACTACTCCGAATACTAGGTTCCATTGAATTAAAAATCCAGATCTTCACCATAGAATTATCAAATTTCCATTCTTCTTGGGCCATACTCGGTTTTTCACGCATAGTAGTTGTTCCCTTGATAAAGTGTTGCATACGATTAGCTTCAATTGACATGCGACACGCTTGAGACCATGCCAAATAGTTAGTTTCATCCAGTTTGAAGGACTTAAAACCAATACTGAATTAAGATTACGACTTCCAACAGCCTGTTGTTGTCCCTGTTACTGTTATGAACCCCATTGCTAGTACCACTTTGTTTCGCCATATAACAGGTAGATACAATATATATCCGAGGATAAACTTTCCAAAGGATATCAAATACGGGCACTATATTGAGAAATAGACTTTATGCAGAAGGAGAATCACAATAGTAAAAGTAAGCCATGAAAGCAACCGACTGAAAGGAAAAAATTGAATAAACTTGAACCAAGCACCTCAAGGCTACTGTAGACAACAAGAGGAGAGAGAGACGAACACCATGGAAATGGTCGCGTCGTCAGAAGCTCGTCGGAAAAAGACTCTCACGCCGGCTAAATGTGGCGCATGACATCGGCACACTGCGAGTAAGGTGGTGCGTGGGGGCGCGTGCGGTGGTGGGTCACAGGTCCGAAACCTCTGTGATGGTTGCCTGACACTAAGTAACCCAATTATGATCTCAAGTTCTTCATATATATTTGTTCAACCAGTTTTCTAATAAGAAATAAGGTTGACAGCGGAAAAAGAAAATATAGGCTAGTTTTCTAATAAAGAATGAAGCTCTGACACCATGTAGAAAACTGATCTTGGGTAATTCTTTCTTAATTAAATTCCTCTCAATTACATTGGTTTATATACACAAGTATAGTAATCCCTAATTTACAGTTATGGAAATCCCTAATTTACAGTAATGTTTACACACTAATTATGGGATAAGATTAACTACAATTATGAAAATTATATCTTCCAACACGAGATTTCTAGATGAGCTTCAACCGCAACGAGACATCATTTTAGTTCTCTGTTGATAGTTCGCACAATGTAAATTGTTCCTGCACCATGTTTCCTTCTATTAATTTTATTCCCAATTCTTTAAAGCCAGTTATATAAGTTCTGTTACCATGACTTCCCAAGAACTATTTTGTCCTTCACCCCCAAAGTAATCAATTTCAGACCTGCCATTGAGTCATTGCCCATTCAGTTTGGATATTATCATTTTGTTTTGAAAATTCAACAAATATAGGAAGGTAACCTAGTGGCTGAGCTCTACAACTGCCATTACTACCGTGAGTAAAATGGTCTAGGGTCTATATTTCTAAACATTTTAACTTATGATATCACTATATTAATTAAATATACCCAAGGCTATCATGCGAACTATAGCTGTAGACTGACCGAGTCAGTATGATTCAAAAATGAGAACAATGGTTTACATTTCTGTTAGATGTTCCTTTGAATCTTCAATTCGATAAATAGACTGAAAAATCTCAAGTTTTGAAACCGGCTATGGTTCCCAAGGGGGAGGTTGAAATGAATGGATTAGACTATTAGCCAGTGCTAATGTTGTTTAGTGCTGAGCAAATAGAAATTCTCAAATGGTGCATGCTTAAACGTATCAACTTTCCATTGAAATGTTTTAATCTAGGAAGCAGGGGTGCGCCTACCCCCTGCTGCATTGCGCACGGGGTTTGTTGGGTGCGCGGGGGTGCGTACGGGGTGTGACACCAGCCGTATTCCCGAATTTTGCTTCAGGGGTGCACCTATGGGGTGCTGCGGTAGCACGTTTTGTAATTATGAAAAAAAATTAAGAGGGGAAGAGAAAAGACAGATCCTGATAACGTATCTTTTAGGGCTTCGGCAAATCGAGTGGGAGAGACTAGTGATGACTTCGCAGCGGAGAGGACTCCTGTGGTTGCTCGACTTAGGCAGTGACGCGACTTCGCCGACACTCTTCTTTCTTCTTCCTTTCTATTTTCTTTTAGTCACTAATACGCTGCATTTTCTTCATTTTGTTTTTTGGTTGTTGGGTTATCTTTTATTGAAATTATCTTTGCTGCCTTTTTTTTTCTTTTGGAAATTAGCTTTGCTACTTGCTTGGTTATTTTTTTTTTTGGCCTCATGGAATTATCTTTTTTGTTGTTGTTGAGATATGATAATAATCTTTTGCTGGGTTATCTTTTGTTGATTATTGTTGCCTTGCAGGTTGGATTATATTTGTTAAATATTTAATAAATGTGTTTTTGACTTTAAAGACCGTGTATTTTGTGTGACTTTATGGTTTCATGTTTTGCTATTGTGATGTAGGATGATGAAATTATATATTTCGTTGGAATAACATGAGTATTTAGTTTTATTAATTTTTTTCTATCATATATATAATATTGTGCCGTATTCCCGCCTCACCCGAATCCCCATTTTTTCAAATTTGGCGAATCCCTTTATCCTCGTACTGCGCACTCGTATCCACACACCCGAATCTGTGCTTCTTAGGTTTTGATCATAGACTTGTAGGACTAGCTATATTTGATAGTCGACTTCTTCACCATATATATTATTCATTCTTCTTGTATGTAGTCTGATATTCACAAGTGAGCCATTTTCTGGTACTTATGACGAAAATTTTTCATGACCGACAGTGGAATTCACTCTTTGATTCGAATGCCATTCTGCGCTTGGCCATTATGCTACATTAAGTCTGATTGACCAGAGAATTGTCTGGCCTCTAGCTCTCTCTTTTATTTTATATTTTATGGCCCTTTTGTGAGTTGTATCTCTGTTAGGCCTGTAATGCAAATCAGCTTGTTGGCTAGTTTAAGGTTTGTAGATGAATTTTTTAAATGAATTCTACATAATGATGACGTTATTGGTGCTCTCAATTAGTGATACGGATAGTGTTTTGTTCTCCCTTTGACTGCAGAAATAGGGGTGTGGACCAAGGAGTCGGGGCCGGTGATGCGTTTCGAAGGTGGCTCCACGTGCTATTGGAGGTGTCAATACCAAATCTGGTATTCATCCAAACAGAATAAAGCGGATGGATTTTGCTTTTGCCGTACTCATGAGTGATGATTCTGGGCTCATCATGTTTTGCGTGTTGAATTTCCCACTTTGTTTCTTTCCTATCTGCTGCCTAGCTAATGCTACTTTTAAGGATTTTTTTCTTCTTATTAACGACAGTTTTATCATTTTGTGTTATCTCTGAATTATTGTATTATCGTCCCGGTCAACTACTTGTGACAACCACAATCATGTTCATTTCCCCCCGCAAAATTTAGACATAATTTCTTTATGTATTTGCTTAATATCAGCAGAGTTCTAAATCAAATCAAATGTACTTAACATTTGCTATTCTATGAAATTGAAATTTAGTTAAAAGTTAAGTTCTCAAGCTCAAGTGTTTCTGATACGATGAAGTTCTTACACTTAGCCTCCCAAAAAATATGTAGTATTTATTACAGCTAATTTTTTTTTTTTTACAGAATTTAATGATTTAGGTGTAATTTGGATACATACAAAACAACAGTTGAAATAAATATTATATATTTTTTGGAAAACAATAGATTTTTTTTTTTTTGGACTCATTGCCTGTCAGTCTAGAATTATTGGTGTAAAAAAGGGCAAAATAGAAACGCAACCGAATCTCCGAGTGTCAGACAGGCGTGAGTTGTGGTGTATTTCCACTTGGATGTCGAAGTGAAGACGAGCCCACTTTGTCATGTCATGTAGTTTAATGAGTTTGCCTTATTGCCTGCCATTTTTGCCAACTCATAAATAACCAAGTAGGAACCCACCAATTAAGCCAACCCAACCCAGCTAGCTGCCTCAAAACAAAAGAGCCTTTTCCCATATTTATCCACTAAAATAAAACTTGTGCAACCCACTTTTTAAGCTACTCTTACAGCTAGCTAGATTTGGGAAAAAGTAGATTTAGTTCGTTTGATCTTGGGTTACAAAATATTGTTATAGTTCCATTAAGAACTAAAATTATATTATTTATTTTTAATATGAGTCATATGAGTTAGAATTAAATGATTATGGATTCTATTTTAATATAATGTCTCAGCCCATTTTTTGAACGGTCTAAATATGAGTTTAAACTCTAAACTTATATCAACCCAAATAATTTAACGTAGTTAACCAATTGAATGATTTTAGTTAATTTAGGTTACATTGCTAGGTCTACAGCTAGCATACTCTCTACATTTCAAAATATAAATTAATCAGTATCATATATTTTAAAATAGATATAATTAGTATATGATTTAAACCAACATATATAGATTGAACTTGTGCAAGAAGTTACTGAAAAAATGAAACTTTTAGATCTTCTATTTGATCTTATAATAGTCCATCTTTCACATTTTCCAAATCCCTTCATTTTGAATCTATGCATGTTATCAAAATGAAGCAATTAAGAGCTCAAACTCATGAAACCATTAATTACTCAATTTTTCTTAACGTGAATTAATTTCCATTAATTCTTGTTCAATAACCAGGTGCTAATTGTACTGATCAAACATTATATATATATATATATATATATATATAGATATTGCTATATTTGGATGGTATGCAGAGAAATAGGATCATAACGTACGACGACATTTACAAGAACTGTTGATCGATCAATGAATGCTCTCAAAGAGTACTTTGACGATATGGGAAGTGATAGTTTCGGGGTTACAGTAGGCAGTGTAGTAGGAAAGTCCTTGCCACCACAAAAAATGTTTGCTTCAACTTGCGATCGAGACCATCCGGTGGGTTGCTGAGAACGAGCTGCACTAGTTCTTGCATGCTCGATTCTATTTCCATGCTTGATTCACCATTCACCTGATTTAATTAATTAGAAACGAATGTATTAAAATATATTAAGATATATGGTAACAAGGGATTGTATATACACAATCCACATTCAATATCCATATAAATTTAAGGTGTATATATATATATATATATATATATATATATATATTTTGTTTGAATGTGTCTTATACGTACAAACATTAATATTCCTATTAAAAATAATAATCCATAAAAGGGAATTAATCTATTGCTATTTGGAGAGGTCTCATTTTTGGGAGTAGCCGGTTTTGAAGACAATGAATGATAAGCTTTAGTAATGTACTCATTTATTACCTTGTGGGACTGAAAAAGTCGAAGTTGGTGGCAGACTGAATTGGTGATGTTGGAGAGACGTTGATACTCGGGATGCGACAATAATTCCTTCTCCGATGCCCAACGCCCGGCGCATATATTTATGGTGCGCACAAGGAGTTCTGCTTCTCCTTGGTCCACGTCGCCTCCCTCTTGCCATGTCAGCAGCCACAGCTCCCACTTTATTTGGTAATTTAAACAAAAATAATAATCAAAATATCAATTTGAATGATCGAGAACCATATGTAATTAATTTGACTTTTATGTGTGTGAATGATCAATAATCACATAATATTTTATATATTCCATTACCTATCCGGCATATAATACTTTTGATTTATAAGGTTGATATTGACTTTTAGAAACTCAATTTCAAACATTTTTAATTAAATTAAAAATTGCGTTGAATTGTGTTAATTTTTAAAATATCTTAAAATAATTATTTAAAAATAAATAATGATCGTTTAATTTGAAATGAAAGAACAAGCGAATAAAAATCGGTCAACATATAAGTTGGCTACTAGCTAACATTGCTTATAAATCAAATCCATATATTTGTTTATATGCATAAAGATTAGAGAGAGAAACTCACAGCGTGATGGAGGTGGCGGTGGATGTCTATACCGTGCGCCACCAGTGCGTCCAATGAGAGTTGCTTTAGGGTTTCTAGGATTGTCCCCATCAGTTCCTGTCCAGCTGCTTTGCACCTGCAAAACCACAGTCTCAGATATATATATATATATATATGTATGTATCATGCATGCAATGTACATAAACTAATTTTCAACAAAAGCTATTTTTGTCCTAAAAAGACTAGAATGATTGTATTTTTGTCCTAGAAAACTTTAACAGATGTCACAACAAATGCCTCCGGAAAAATAATAATTAAAATCAAATCAAATCAAAAAACGAACAAACGTCCTTCAATATTGAAATATTGACTAATTAATGAGAGCATGTCACCTCCTATAATTGATCACACGGTCGAAATTGGCACTAGTTTTCTTGAACTCATTAACAAAGGCTCTCCGTTGGTCAATGGAGATTTCTTGTCTCCCAAAGTAGGATCTGATTGTCTCAACCAAGGTTGCGGTTTTAGCCCAAGCAAATCGCCCGGCTGATAATTCCTGCTCGAATAAACTTGATGTGGCCAGATAATATGCTAAGAGAAGGCTCCTTTGGCTCACCCCAAAATCCTCAAGATTGCATTCTGCATACCATCTGCATATATAGCATGTATATAGCTTATGTAATCAGGTCACTATAAAAAATGAAAAAAATATTAGTAGTACTCCTTCCGTCCAGAAATAAGAATTCCGTCTTCCGACAGAGGGGATATATATATATATATATATACACACACACATACTTTGTAGGTGTTTAATCAGAATTTTAGATGATCATATGATCTTACTGTTGCATATGACTCCATTCCAGCTGATGAATAGCCTGGCATTTAGCGTAGTCCAGTTTTGCAAACTCAAGGAAGATGTTATTGTTCACATAAGGCATTCTGCAATAATACATAGTAGTCCATAAACGGCACAAGCTAATTTCTAATTACGCTTTCAACTTCTACATGCATGAGTAAATATATATATATGTTATCATGATGATCATAATATCCTTAATTACTATATATGACGTACGTGTCTATCTCTTTCAATATTCCTGTGAAAAATTATTCATTAACTCCTGTTAATAATAATTTTTTTGAAGTTTAAAGAGGAGTCCTAGCATCATGCACACGTATTTTAATAATAGATGAGACAAATGCTAGCTGTTGTATATATATGTCAAATTAAGACCTGTATGCACTTGTGGCTAGACTAATGGAGAATCAGACATGATGCATGGACATAATAATTAAATAAAAATGCTTCCAAAATTCATTAATAAACTAAGCCAAGCTAGCTTCCATGAAATAATAAATAGGCTATTTGGCTCAATCCACTGAAATAAGGAAAATATCCCATGCAGCTGAAATTACACAAGTAGCAAGGTAGGTACCTGTACAAAGTCTTTCCAATCCAAACGTCGTCTTGACCACCATATTGTTCCAAATAGAACCTCGTCTCCAGACGTGGTAAGCTGGCGTACCATGGCATTTCTAGTGCATAACCCACCTATTATTATATGATATATATATATATCAGTTTAATTATTTTGATAAAACCTATATATGTTTTGGATTTTCACTACAAACAAAATCTGGCAGTACTGACAATTACAGAAGTGTTACAAAAAATAATTAATAAATTAAATAATGCATGGTGATAAATTTTTCCTGTATTAATTAATTATATTTTATAATTATACGTATATACGTACCTCGCCTGGTAAATCCTTGATTATTATCCATTTATCCAGGAGGTCGTTGACTGCTTGTTTTTCTCGCAAGTATTTGGATGAAAACATTTTGGCATTCTCGAGTGTACTTTCCCCTGGGAACAGCACCTGAGAAGCCCTATAAAGGTTAAACATTCCGGTAACAGCCTGGTTCGACTGTCCCGCGAAGCAAACGAATTCTCCATTGTTCACAAAATGTTGAAATACATCTGCAATCACAAACAAAGCAGTAGGGTACTTTATTAGATCTTAAGTTGCAGATTTTATTAAAGTTTCCTTTTTTTTTCTTTTTCTTTTTTAATTTCTTCTTAAAATACTTTAAGAGGGTTATATAACATTAACGTAGCTGCCTCTCCAAAATAGAAACTGTTTCGTTTGACATTTTAACTACTTCAAGCATATTCGAAGATTTCATGGGAAAATTTTTATTGGGTAAAAAACAACACAAAAGATATTATAATTAAATGTACAAATGATATATCTTCCCACTTTTCTTTTTACCACCCATATATATTGCTGGATAGACCTAGCGAACATAACTGCCCTTGAAGTTACAAATATTTACTAAGCATGCCATTATATGGTCTTATTAATTATTATGCCTACTACTGGATATATATATTATATATGTAACATCTGCCAAGTTAAACGAGTCCTAGTGTCCCACTTTGAGCAGAGGGAGTAGCTAGTAAACTAACCTTCAGAAACCTGGTAACCGTGCAACCTAAGAAGCCGAAAACCCATAGCGGTGTCATCAATATCATGAATGCTTGAGTTTCTAGCCCAGCAGATACCTTCTTTGGTCCAATACCTGAAGATTAGTATGAATATTTTTCATTTATATATATATATATATGGCCATGGTTGACAATTAAAAATCAATCTGTATAATATTATGTAGTTAATTAATCTATTAATTATTAGTACCTGAAGACATAATCAAGACAGTCTTTAATCTCCGACTGGAAGTACCGTGAAATTCCCAGGCGCTGCAGCCTATCAACAACCCAAATGTGCTCAAACAGGTCCACAGGGTATACATTGGGGACTGAATTAATGAAAAGTGTACAAAATTAATTAGAAAAACAAGAACATTATTAAAAAAAGAGTAAAATTATACATTTTAATCAATAAATATACCTCCCCCATTGAATTTTTCAACAGCTTTGGTAAGATATTTCAGGCAATTAGCATCTTTAGTCTGCTTGAGTGCATAGGCAGTGGAGGAGGGGGAAAATAGGAATGACCCATCTGGACATTGTAATTTCAGTAACTTTTCCCATTCCAAATCTGGCATTCCTTCCAAACTATGGAGTAGTGTTGTGGGCACAGTATGCATTATGTCCTTTGGTATCCTATTTTACAAACACAATTATTACATACATGCAGGTTACATATATATATATATATATATATATATATATATATATATTGGGACATATATAACCTTTCTTCTTCCTGAAGGGATTTGAAAGGCGCCCGAGCTTACTAATTTTGTTCACTTAATTCATTATCCTCTAGGATAGTGGAAATTAAAGCAACAAACCATAATCATGTGGATGAGCTATATATAGCTAGCTCATAAGTGGGTTTCTGCCTGCGTTATTCACTTGCATGTACAGCCTGCATGTTTGAGAGTTTTACTTTTGGGGGAATTAAGGAATGGAGGGAAAAGGAAAATTCTTTTCTACAAATTAGAACTTTAGATATATAAAACTCATCAACAGGCTCTACGTACAACCTTTTAGGTTAATTTCTCTGTCCCATCTGTCGACGCTGGCAACAATAATTTTTTTTTTAAAAGAAAAACAAAAACATTAACAAGTTTGAATTAAGTTCACAAGTTATGTAAAATCTACGTACCTTGTAAGCTTCAATTCCCTTTGAGCATAAATTTCTTGCAAGACAGGCAAATCATCCGGGACTTGAATGCCTAAACTTTGAGCCATTTGAATAAGCGAAGGGAAAGCAACTTCAAACCCTATCGGCATGTGCTCAATATTTTCATCTCCAAGCCTATGTATGTTTTCTTTAATAAACGACATTCCTACAAACCACAAATTTTAATTAATCCCCATTAGCTTGCTAGGACTCGATCGTTTAACCAAAAAAATTGAACACTTTAGATTATAATTTAGATACTACCTCTTTCAGTTTTGTGGGGATGAAGATTCCATGATCTCAATGCAATCACACAAGCCAACGTGTTGATTATCCGGTCATGAGCCAAAAAAATGTCATCGTCCCCCCACGAACCATCAGGGAGCTGATTATTTGCTATCCATTCAAGGCTTGAAGGGAATTGAGGATTTCCGCTCCCATTAATGTCCTCCACAAGTGCAACCCATGCGGTGTCATAAGCCGACACACTTATTTCTCCATCATCCATGGAACCAAACATTGCTCGAATGAAACCCACTAATTCCTTAATTTTATTTGAAGATGACAACTACAAATAATTTGGACAATAATATATATATATATATATTGAGTTTTATGCATGCACCACACACACACACACACACACATATATTAATGACATATTAAAAGAGAAACAAAAATAGGAATTTTAATTTCATTGCACAACGCACCTCAATATTTTCTGTTCTTGTGCCAGTTTCCAAAATCTCATGCCAATTTATCACTGATAATTCACTCTGGAAAACATCTGTATATTCTGGACACACACACACATATATATATATATATATATATATATATATATATATACATGACCTTAGTTATATACGTATGATTTTGTTAAATTCAGCAAGTGAATTAATTAAATTAATTCTGTACCTTTACTGCGTGGTTTGGAAACAGCATTGCATACTAGACTAAAGCTGAAGTTAACCCATTTATCTTTAGCTCCAACCGGCCAAAAACGTCCTACAAATTAAAGTTGATATTAAATTCACATACTCGCAATTTAACTGACGATATCTATTGGTTTATATACTTAATTGGATTAATAACACTTTTGTTTTTGTAAGTTGTCACTCATTTTTAAAATTCATTTTTCGCCAAATAAGTCTTTAAAGTGACATTGTTTGACGTTTCTGTTTTTTTACCCGATTTGACCCTAACCCGACCCATTCTGACTAAATCCGACCCAATTTGACCAATTAATTTTTTTTTAAAAAGATTAGTTTTTTAAAAAATAATAATGAATTTTAATATTTTAAATAAATATTATTTTAAAAAATAATTATTATTTTTAGAAAAAAATATTAGAAACTTTTATTTTTTCAAAAATGAGTAAAGTTTCAGAAAAAATAGTTTCAAAAAAAATAAAGTTTAATTTTTTTAATTCATAACAATTTTTATGAAAATTTAAACATCTTTCAAAAAAAAAAATTCGATTTTTGTTTTATGAAAATAAAGTTTTTTTATTTAATTTTTTGGAATCTATATATTATGAAAATTTACTCATTTTAAATTTTTTTTCTATTTTTCCTAAAAATAAAGTTTTATTTTTTTGAATCAATATTTTATAAAACTTTACTCATTTTTTTAAAAATGAAAATTTCTATTATTTTCTGAAAATAATAATTATTTTTAAAAGTTTTTAATGGTTTTTAAAAATTGAATCAACTTTTTATATTTATCTTTTATTGTTTTTTGTATTTTAATTTCTATTTTTAGTTTTTGTTTTAAAAAACTCTAATATTAAGAATACATATAATAATTGTAAATACATATACTATTTTTTTTGTAAATAATTTTTTACTTAAAAAATAAAAAAAAATCTACTTATTTTTTTGAAAATAAAGTTTTATTTTCTTATTGAATTTTTTGAATATACTACATTCGTCCCACAATAAGTGATTTTGTAGGCTTAACATTTTTCCCCAAAATAAGTGATGTGTTAGAATCTAATATAATTTTTACACAATTTTTCCATAGGTGCCCTTATGTAACCAATGGTATTTATTGCGTATTTATTGGGAAGTTGAAAGTATATTAAGGGTATTTTTGTTATTTTAGCTTGTGTATTGGTATGTGTGATTTAAGCTAAAAAAGCACTTATTATGGGACGGAGGTAGTATATTTTATGAAACTTTACTCATTTAATGAAAAAATAAAATTTTCTAATATTTTTTCTTGAAAATAATAATTATTTTCAAAAATATTTAAAATAATATTTATTTTTAAAATATATAAAATAATTATTTTTTTAATATTTTAAAATAAAATATTATTTGTAAAATAATAATCTTAAAACTTTTTCTTTATTTTTTTATAAAAATTAATTGGTGAAATTGGGGTTGGATCAAACTTGGTCGGGTTGGGTCAAAATTTTGTCAAAATGGATCAGGTTGTGGTCAAATCGGGTAAAAGAAATAAAAACGTAAAAAATATCATTTTAATGACTTAATTGACAAAAAATAAATTTTAAAAATGAGTAACAATTTAAAAGAACAAAAGTATCATTCAACCTACTTAATTTGAACCAAGATACAACAACTATTCCACAACCGGCAAAACCAATAAATTAACGTTAATATTAAATTTAAATACTTTTCATTTAATATGCTTATCTATTCACTTTCCCAAATACTTTATCCGTCCCCAAAAGATGAGCACAAAAATAATTTGTACATATATTTTTTAAAAAAGTAAAAGTAAAAAAAATAGAATAAAAAAATTTAAATGTATCCTTAGTGGGCCCACAAACTTATATCAAATGATGAAACGACTCAAGTATTGCGTACCTAAAAAAATGTGTAAAATATTCAATGATATATTCCATTTTTTATTTTATTTTTTTAAATACTATTTTGTGCACAATTTTATGTGTATAGTTTGTATTCATAGTATTTATTTAACAAAAAATAATATGAATAATTGTATGTACCGGCCAAACTATACACAAAAATCCAAAAGTTATATAATTAACGCAAAGATTAATGGATGATAAGGCAGAAACGATTATCAAATTGCACACACACACACACACATATATATATATATATATATATATATTTATAATAAAACATGACTTACCGGTGAAAGGCTTGGGAGATTGATTTGGCGGTGAAGGGAAGGTAGTGGTGGCCGGGGTTAATTTGAGAAGGGAAGTGGTGGTGGAATAATTAGCAGCAGCACTCATTTTGTTTTGCTAGCTGCGGTACTGAAGAGAGAAAAGAAAGAGAAGGGGTTTTTAGAGGGAGGATAGAGAAAAGATAGAGAGCGGTAGGAAGCAGACAGAAATGAATTCCCAATAGATTCCCGCTTCTGAATGCATGGGGGATCATCCGATTCCATATATATATATATATAAATATGGAAATTCCTTTCTACTTTCTCTATTTATGTACTCCATTTCGAAGTGAGCGAGGGCACTACTGTCCTTTTATTTCTCACGTGGAAATTTAGATTTGTTTTTCTTATTTTTTTTAAAATAATGCTACAATCACATAATGTTCACATACACATATTTGTGGGCCTCATATGTCAGACAGAAGTCCACAATATGTATGTATGTGTATGTGAGTATTATGTGATCATTTTTTATATAATATTAGCAATATTTGTGTGTTGTTTTTTTTCCCTGTGTGCATTGCATTTATTGATTGCACTTATGGTACTCGAAAGAGTAGCATCTAGCAATTAATTTTCACTGATATTGCTCCTTTTGTTTCACTAATTTTGACTATTTAAACTCAATTTGAGATATCTCAATTTCAAAATTTGGTGTGATTAATTTTACTTTTAAAAACAATAAATATTTTAATTAATAATATCTTAAATAATTTGTAATTTCTATAATTGTACTATTTAAAATCAAATGATTTATATCAACTTTGACTTGAAATGTAATCAAGAATTTAAACTTTAAAGGCAATACTGAATGCAAAATGGATAAGCACGTCATTTAACATTACACATTTATATACCATGGATAAGAGCAAATTTATGAGTCACCACCAGTAAAACAAACATAACGAGAACAATGTTTGAAATATTTTCCCTTTTCATTACGAGTAATATATGATATTTACTTTTTATTAACGCTTGGCCTTGATTACTGAAGATTGCTTGACTTGTTGTGATGAGATTTATTTATGTGGGGTGTAATGCATGTCAATATCGTTCCTCACGGACTGACAAAGTTTTTCTAATTTGAGTCGTGAAAATTTTCTACTTTCTAGTTTGGTAATATTAATCCTTGTTTATATATATATATTTTTTTTTTCGGTTCTCACCTCCCGATATCCGGAAACCATTAGGTTCCGACTAATCCGGAATCGAGCTACGGTCGGACCTAATTGGGGAGCTCTCTCAACACTACTTTTTTTATTGGTAAGGTTCAAACTCGAGAACTTGCTCAAGGGAAACCGAGATCATTCCGCTCAGACCAATAAATGTTGGTTCCTTTATCTTATTTGGTTGTAATAGATAGATGGACCTTGATTATTATGAATAAAATTTGCCTGTGAAAGGCTTATGATAAAAAAAGAAAAGAAAGAAGGAGGAGAAGGTTATATGCCGTTTGGATTTATAATAAATAAAGAAAAACTAGCTAATTTGTGCTTTATGAGTTATGATGAGATTGACAAGAAGCTAAATCCTATGAACGTTTTGGACTCCACTAGCTACTTGGGGATAGTAATAAATTTTGCGATCCATTTAGATATTAAATCCTCATTTTGGACCTATTTCTGAACCAGACTATAAAGTCTCATTAAACATTAGCCATAAAAGTTTTGGTGGTGTAAGAAAACACAATATCATCTGAGCATCAAAAGCAGTGAATGCCATGCCAAAGGCCCAAAACCAAAACAAAGTGAAGAATACGCGTGTAATCGATCAAGCTAGCAAGCAACCATGCAAAAATATGATAGATGTAATTACCAAGTAACCAACCATGCACAGAAATGAAAGTAATTGTTTAATCATATTAATTAATAGTAGTACTTTTTATGGACTATGTCTTACCCTAATATTTAAAACAAAAGTTTCGGAATAATTTGGTTCCATAGTCGATTCTTATGAATTATTTAAATTTATTTTCATATTTTATTGTTTCCCATAGAGTGAGTTTTTTCTATCTTGTTATTGTTAAGTTTTCTTATATTCTTATTCAAACACTTATATTATGAAATTCATCTATATTTATACTAATCTCCTCTAAAGTAAAAGATTTAAAATATATAAAAATAAGATAGAAGTAGCACTGTAGCAGGTAAGAGCTCGTGTCCCATAAGTTGGTATAGAAATGTCAAATGAGTAATATAAATGTTCTTAATAAAACAAGTCGGGTCAAATTCTGCGTTCGGAATAAATTTTGGATCAAATTTCAAGTCCGAATCGAATCAAATTCATCCAAACAATGCTTTAAACCACTAGCATAATAATATCTTAAACCAAGTCCGAATCGAATTGAATCAAAAAGTATCATGACTCACCTAAAGGTTAGGTCATGACTAATTGTAATATTGTTAAACCACTAGTCCAATAGTATTTTCTTGAATCATCTTAGCCCACCACATGTTTGTCAAAAAAGTCATAACGAGATGTATTATTGTTAATAATTTAATTTCTTATACATAAATAATTTTTTTTCGTATCTTTCCTACATGAGACTGATGTGTTACAATTAATATATTCAGACGTTTCTTTGTCATATGTTTCTTCATTTGAGGCAAGTAATAATACAAATATATAAAAAGAAGAAAGAAGTAGCAGGGAAGGGCTCGTGTTCCATAAGTTGGTATAGAAATGTCAAATGATAATATAAATATTCTTAATATATTCAGACGTTTCTCTAATTTGTCATATGTTTCTTCATTTGAGATAGGTAATAAATACAATTATAATCATATTTTTTCGTTTACCATATACTTCCTCCGTCCTAAAATAACTGCTTATTTTTGACTTTTTAAAGTCAAATTAACTATTTTTTGTACCACTTTTGCCAGAATATAGTGCAGAGGTTATAATAAAAAAAAGTATATACAATTTACTACTAATACCAATTTTTATAATGTTAAAAATATATTTATACATGCTTAATTATTAATTTTAAAAATAGTCAATTTAACTAAAAAAAGTCAAAATTGAGCAGTTATTTTGAGACAGAGGGAGTAGTTTTTTCTATGTTGTTATAGTAAAGTTTTCTTATATTTTTATTTAAACACTTATATTATGAACTTCATCTCTATTTATGCTAATCTCCTCTAAAGTAATACCTTGTTTGGTTAGGGAGAATGAAATGAGCATTCTAAAAGAAATGCTCATTCTTATATTTGGTTACTTAAAATGAATATTTCAATGAGATGTCTATTCGTATATATGTTTAAATATTCCATCAAGATGGATAAATATTGTCATAGTTTTCTTCAATTGATTTAATAAATACAATTATAATAAGAGAGCATGCCTGGTTGGTTCCATGAAAACTTCACGCCTAACAATATTTTAAAAATTATTGTAGTAATCTAATTAAGAAAATAATTTATTTGCGGGCACTAATTTATTTCGGTGGAAAGAGAGAAGGGGTTTTTTAACCAAGTTCCTCTTGGCTCAATGATAAAACAACTACTCATAAGACTTTGAGTTCAAGAGATCTTGGGATCCATTCCTACCCAAGGCAGAAATTCTAAGATTTCAGCTTAAATTAGAAGAAGGAAAAAAGAAGAAGAGGTTTTTTAAGGGGTGGGGGGAGATAAAGAAGGTGAGAGGTAGCTATGTAGGTAGGAAGGAAGCTACTCCATTTAAAATCAGTTTGAAATATTTTAACTTCAAGATGTAGTCAAGAATTAAAAATTCGAAGATAATATCGAATGCAAATCAAATTATAACACGTGGGTGATTCAGTATTAATATTTATATTATACGCTCTCAAAGAGTAGTTTGATGATGTGGGAATTGATAGTGTAGAGATCACAATAGGCAGTGTAGTAGAAAGTCCTTGCCACCATAAAAAATGATTGCTTCAACTCGAGATCGAGACCGTCCGATGAGTTGCAGAGCACGAGCTGCACTAGCTCTTGCATGCTTGATTCTACTCCCATGCTTGAAACTCCATTTACCTGATTTCGAAATTTGAAGAAAATTTAAGGTGCTTTTTATTAGATGGAAAATATAGATTAGTGATCCCCAAAATCTACTTAATATCTACTAAATGTCATAAGTAGCCGATTTAGGATGAGAGTACGTAAATTAGCACCTTGTGGTATTGAAGTTGGTGACAGACTGAATTGGTGATGTTGGAGAGACGTTGATACTGAGGATGCGACAATAGTATTAGTAGCTTCTCCGCTGTCCAACGCCCGCCGCATATATTTATGGTGCGCACCAACAGTTCTGCTTCCCCTTGATCCACGTCGCCTCCCTCTTGCCATGTCAGCAACCACATCTCCCACTTTATTTGGTTATTAACAAAAAACAAAACATAATAAGCACCATTAACATTAATTAGTGTCTGTCTATCTATTTTAATCACAATTCTGTCATTTCAAATCTCATTCACTTGCCAATTACATCCTTCAAATGATATTTTCCTTCATTTTACCCGATTTGACCCCAACCCGACCCATTTTGACCAAATTTAAACTCAATCCGACCCAATTTGACTCAACCCCAATTTCACCAATTAAATTTTAAAAAAAACTAAAACTTTTATTTATTTTTTAAAAAATTATTATTTTAAGATTATTTTTGTTTTAAAATATTTAAAAATTATTATTTTAAATATTTAAAAAGGTTATTATTATTTTCAGGAAAAAATATTAGAAACTTTTATTTTTTCATAAAATGAGTAAAGTTTCATAAAATATAGTTTCAAAAAAAATTAAATAAGAAAATAAAACTTTATTTTTTAAAAAAGTAGATTTTTTTATGTAACAAATTATTTTCAGATTTTTTTTATGTCTTTACCATTATTATATGTATTCTTAATATTAGATTTTTTTTAAAAAAAAACTAAAAATTAAAATATAAAAAACAGTTAAAGATAAATAAAAAAATGATTACTTAAAAAAAAAAAAAAAGGTTTTAAAACCAATTATTATTTCCAAGAATTTTTTTAGGAAATTTTTCATTTTTTCTAAAAATGAGTTGTGTTTTATAAAATATAGATTCAAAAAAGATAAAACAAAACCATAACACTTTATTTTTTTAAAATAGATATTTTAATTTTTTAAAAATGAGTAAAGTTTCCTAAACTATAGATTCAATTTTTTTTTTAAAAAAACTTTATTTTCAAAAAACAAAAATATAAAAATTTATTATTTAAAAGATGTGTAAATTTTCATAAAAATAATGAAGAATTAAAAAAAATTAAACTTTAATTTTTTTTAAAACTATATTTTATGAAACTTGACTCTTTTTTGAAAAAAATAAAAGTTTCTAATATTTTTACTTGAAAATAATAATTAATTTAAACTTTTTAAAAATAATATTTTATTTTAAAATATTAAAAATAATATTTATTTTAAAATATTAAAAATAAGTATTATTTTAAAAATATTGTTTTATTTTAAATATTAAAAATTATATTAAATATATAAATATTTTATTTTAAAATATTGAAAATAATTATTATTTTAAAACTTTCTAGTTTTTTTTAAAAAAATAATATGTGAAATTGAGGTTTGGTCAAACTGGGTCTGATTTGTTCAAAATTTGGTTGGATTGGTATCAAATCGGGTAAAAAGAACGGAAACGCCAAAAAATATAACTTTAAAGACTTAATTGGCAAAAAATAAATTTTAAAGATGACTTTAAAAGTGGAGGACAACTTAAAAGGACAAAAATGTCATTCATTGATTTTATAAAATCTCGCATGAAATTATGTTACATTTAATCTCTTTTCCTATTTTCCACTGAAATCCTTCTAATAATTTTTATTTATATATATTATAAAATATATACTTTTTAATTGCACACATAGTTATGTGTGTACATAAATAATTATATTAATAGTCAAGAAAGGAGTCCTGGAGTTATATATAGAAAACTAATATTTTCACATAGTCTTCTCTTATATGAGAATAAAATAAGTATCACTTTCGTATGAAAAAGAATTATATAAAAATATAAAAAATTCATGCGAAAATAATGCTCCCCTATATATGAATAAATAGGTGACATATCGGCACCTCAGGTTGAAGGAATGAAAAAAAAATTACGGGACATATATGTTGACTATAAATATTGGGAATTGATATTTTCACAAGAGAAATTGATATTTTCACAAGGTCCTCACTCACATGAATAATGTGGATCCCGTTTATAATTCATGTGAGGAGAGCCTTGTGGAAATATTAATTTTTCTTGTGGAAATACCAATTCCCTAAATATATATAGATATATAGTGAGAGACTCACAGCGTGATGGAGGTGGTGGCGGATGTCGGTACCGTGCGTCACCAGTACTTCCGATGAGAGTTGCTTTAGGGTTTTTAAGATTGTTCCAATCAGTTCCTGTCCAAATGCTTTAAATCTGAAAAAGAACAGTTTCATGATATATTACATATACATATATAATATATATCATGGATGCAATGTTCATCAAACTTTTTTTTACTAAAGTTATTTCTATGAAATTAAAATACTAAAATGATTGTATTTTTATATTTTCCAACTGTTACGATAAAACAACCGCTTTTTGATGAAACTGTTATATGCGATAAACAAATATTTTTTTGACATTAATTGTTCAATTCTTATTTTATCTTTTAATTTAATTCTCTCTCACAAGAAATTAAAGACTTGTCAAAATAAAAGGAGAATATATACTACGTAAAATTAGATCGCAGGCAGTGTCTTTGTGAGAGTCAAAAACTTAACAACGGTCACATGTGCCTCCCAAAAAACAATAAAAATTAAAAATTAAATTAAAATTAAAATGAACAAAGATATTGACTAATTAAATGGGAATTGTTGTTACCTTCCATAATGGACATGGTCTACATTGGCACTAGTTTTCTTGAACTCATTAACAAAGGCCCTCTTTTGCTCCATGGAGATTTCTTGTCTCCCGAAGTAGGATCTGATTGTCTCAACCAAAGTTGCTGTTTTAGCCCAAGCAAATCGCCCGGCTGATAATTCCGGCTCGAACAAACTTGCAGTGGCCAGATAATATGCTAAGAGAAGGCTGCTTTTGCTCACACCAAACACCTCAAGATTGCATTCTTCATACCATCTGCATATATACCATACATATAGCTAATTAATTATTTAGGTCACTATATATAAAAATGGAAACATATTCATACTTCATCCATCCCGGAATTTAATTAGATTACATATTAATATATATATATATATATATATATATATATATATATATATATATATCTTACTGTTTCATATGGCTCCATTCCAGCAGATGAATTGCCTGGCATTTAGCATAGTCCATTTTTGCAAGCTCAAGGAAGATGTTATTGTTCACATTAGGCATTCTGCAATAATATATATATATATATATATATATATATATATATATATATATATATATATATATATATAGAAGGCCATATGAAAATGTTATTGTTCAAGGAAGATGTTAGCTGAAATTACTAATTATTAAAGTAGGTAGGTACCTGTACAAAGTCTTTCCAATCCAAACATCGTCTTGACCACCGTATTGTTCTAAATAGATCCTTGTCTCCAGACGAGGTAAACTGGCGTACCATGGCATTTCTAGTGCATAACACACCTGTTATTTAATTATTTTGTTAAACCCTAGCTAGGTTTTGAATTTTCACTACAAACAAAATCTGGCAGTGATAATTACTCAAGTGTACTACAAATTAATTAACAATGCATGGCCATGGGGATAAATCCTCCATTTAGCTAGAACATACGAGAAAGAGAGATGCGTATATATGTACGCGTGTCTCAATCTCAAATATATCCAGTGAAATTCGTAATCAGGGGCTAAATGCAAGTTGCTAATAATTTTTCCTGTATTAATTAATTATATTTTATTATACTTATATACCTACCTCGCCTGGTAAATCCTTGATTATTATCCATTTATCCAGGAGCTCGTTGGCAATTTGTTTTTCTCTTAAGAATTGAATGAAAACTTTTTGGCATTCTCGAGTGTGTTTTCCCCTGGGAACAGAACCTGAGAAGCCCTATAAAGGTTAAATATTCCGGTAACCGCCTGGTTCGACTGTCCGGCAAAGCAAAAGAATTCTCCCTTATTCTCAAAATGTTGAAATACATCTGCCAATCACAACATATCAGAAGGGTTAATTAATAGATCTTTACAAATTTTATTAATTCAATTGGCCTTTTTATTATTCTTTTTATACTTCAACAGGGTCATAATTTTCTCTCTCTCTCTCTCGATCTCTCTTTCAAATAGAGAGTTTCATTTGAGATTTTAGTCTAATCAAGTTCCGCTACGTCAAAGAATGTCCCCCCATAACAAATTTAATGACAAAATATAATGGGAATTAAATGGTAAAACAAAAAAAATATATTATAACTTAAAAGTAAAATAATAATTTTTTTCCTGTCAAGTTAATACTGACTAGACATAGAGGAAAAGACCCTTGAAATTAATTGTAAACATTTACTAAGTATGTCATTAATAATTATATCTAGTTACGTATGTCATTAACTCAACGTATGTAACAAGACTGCAAAGTAAAACAGTCCCGTTTTGAGACAAATGGAGGGAGTAGCCGAGTAGCTAGTAAACTAATTAACCTTCAGAAACCCGGTAACCGTGCAACCTTAGAAGCCGAAAACCCATAGCAGTGTCATCAATATCATGAATGCTTGAATTTCTAGCCCAACAGATACCTTCTTTGGTCCAGTATCTGATGATTATATACACAATTAATATTGAATGGAGTATATATGATTTTTTATTTTCAATTTTAATATATATATATATGGGTTGACAATTAAATCAATTTTTATTTGTGGTTAATCTATTAATTATTAGTACCTGAAGACATAATCAAGACATTCTTTAATCTCTGACTGGAAGTACCGTGAAATTCCCAGGCGTTGCAGCTTATCAACAACCCAAATGTGCTCAAACAGGTCCACAGGGTATACACTGGGGACTGAATTAATGAAAAGTGTACAAAATTAGAAAAATAAAAACATTATTAAAATGGGGGAAAAAATAGGTAAAAGTATATATACACTTAAATTAATTAATAAATATACCTCCTCCATTGAATTTTTCAAGAGTTTTGGTTAGATATCTCAGGCAGTTAGCATCTTTAGTCTGCTTGAGTGCATAGGCAGTGGAGGAGGGGGAAAACAGAAATGACCCATCTGGAAACTGCAATTTTAGTAACTTTTCCCACTCCAAATCTGGCATTCCTTCCAAGCTATGGAGTAGTGTTGTGGGCACAGTATGCATTATGTCCTTTGGTATCCTATATATCGCACAAACAACAATTATTATATACATACATGTAAAAAAAGCAGATATATATATATATATATTGGCACGTAACCTTTTTTCTGATCGAAGGGATTTGAAATGTGAGCTTACACTTCATTATCCTCTAATATAGTGGAAATTAAAGCAACAGACCATAATCATGTGGATGAGCTATATATATAGCTCATAAGTGGTATATATATTCTACTTGCATTACTTCCTTAATTCCATGTATATATGGCCTGTTTTATTTTGGGGGAATTAGTAATGGATGGAAAAGAAGAACTATATATTGTTTTGAAAAAATTAACACCCGATTCCCATCTATCCCCAATTCTTAAAACAAACGCGCCTTACAGCCTTCAAAGTTAAGTTATATATATGTCATGCTATTGTTAGGGAAAATGTATATATATAAAAACTTATGATCTCATGTAAATTAAAATTCAAGTAAACGCAGAAAAGGTAGAAAAAAAATTGTTGTATGTCAAAGTTAATACTTGATACTATGTTCTTAAGACAATTAGGTCCTCCTTTGGTACTTAGAGTTTTAGCGTTTGTCTTCAATGATACAATGACAACGTGTACTATAAGCAACATTATAAATAGTACACACAACAAACCAATGAATACTCTAAACTCTCTTTAATATTGAACTATGAAAATGACTGAAGAAATGATACAAAATTGAATGACTCGAATGATTGAATTCATATGTTATTTATAGGAGGATTAGTGACCCTTCATGATTGGACATAACCCTTTGGAACGACTGGACACGTATGAAAAGGTATAAACGAAAACGCATGATTGTCCGTGCGTATAGGTGAAACGCTGCAAAAGCAACAGCGTCGTGACTTTAGATAGCAGCGCTGCGGCCCTAGACTCACAGAGAGTCAGCGTTGCGGTGCTGTATCTGAGCGATGCGGCGCTAGACTTACAGAGATTCAGCACTACGACCCTAGACATACAGAGACTCACCACTGTAGCGATGTGTCTAAGCATTGCGGCGTTGTTCCCCTGTTCTATCTACTAATAATAAATAAAATTAATGAAACTAAGCAAAACAAAAATTAAAAAAAAAATTATCCAAAAAGGTATATATACAATGGCCCACAACCCGTGCGAGATCAGTCCCAATTGGGGCAACAACACACGTGATGAATCCAAACCAATCATGAGCTAAGTTCTCTCTTCTCCACATGAGTCGGGTAACCCTTAGGAACGAAACTAAAGAGTAAACTAATTGTATATATACTTACTTTATTTTTAGTTCTTAATCGATGCGGGACATCAACTTCTCACAAGTATTTATTATCATTTACAAGAGTGATCTTTAGAAGTAAATTTTTCATTCATTATTCCATGAATTTGAGTTTTCTAATACTTGATTTTAATTTACTCATGAAATAGAATATATTATATGTAGATTAATCTCAAATGATTAATGGAACCCACTTAAATTTAAGCTCAAATTCTAACCGCTATAACAATTGAGTTTTAAAAAGAAAAAAAGAAAAGCAAAAACATTATCAAGTTTGAATTATGTAAAATTTACCTCGTAAGCTTCAAATTCCTTTGTGCATAAATTTCTTGCAAGACGGGCAAATTATCCGGGAATTCAATGCCTAAACTTTGAGCAATTTCAATAAGCGAAGGGAATGCAACTTCAAACCCAATCAGCACGTGCTCAAGATTGTCATCTCCAAGCCTATGTATATTTTCTTTAATAAACGACATTCCTATACAAATGACAAATTAATTAATCCTTATTAGCACATTAACAAAAACTTTGCTGATTATTTAGGTACCTCTTTCAGTTTTGTCCGGATGAAGATTCCATGATCTCAATGCTATTACAGAAGCCAACGTGTTGATTATCCGGTCATGAGCCAAAAAAAATTCCTTGTCCCCCCACGAACCATCAGGGAGCTGATTATTTGCTATCCATTCAAGGCTTGAAGGGAACTGGGGATTTCCACTTCCGTTAATGTCCTCCACAAGAGCAACCCATGCGGTGTCATAAGCCGCCACAGTTGTCTCTCCGTCATCCATGGAACCAAACATGGCTCGGATGAAATCCACAAATTCCTTATATAATTTTATTTGAAGATAACAACTACAAATAATTAATTAATTTGGACAAAAATATCGAGTTTTATGCATGCTATATATAATAATAATAATAATAATAATGACAAAAAAAAACAAAATAGGAATTTCACCTCAAGGTTTTCTGTTTTTGTGTCAGCTTTCAGAATCTCATGCCAATTTATCACTGATAATTCACTTTGGAAATTAGCATCTGTATATTCTGCATGCACGTACACATGATCTTAATTTTGTGATTGCTGTATATTAGAGTTTACATTTAAATTAATTAATACTGCAATATTACTGTACGTACCTTTAGTGCGAGGTTTGGAAACAGCATTGCAAACTAGACCAAAGCTAAAGTTAGCCCATTTATCTTTAGCCGGCGCCCCAAACGGTCAGAAACCTAGCTACAAATTAAAGTTGATATTAGTTATATAATTATTTTGTTCTAAAATATAAGAATATTATTGACTTTTTGAAGTCAAATTATGACATTTTTAAATTCAAAATTAAAATAAATTTCTTTTAGTGTTAGTCAATACAAATACAATGATGAATACTGTAAACTATCAAAAAAGTATCACTCATTCTAAGATTTATTGTTTTATAATTTCGAAGGAATCATCTCAGTTTTGAATTTGAAAATATCTTTAATTAATTGACTTTCAAAAATCAATTGGAACGGAGGTAGTACTTTGAATGCAAGTAACAGAAATTGGAAGCTAATTATGCCAGTAAAACTAGTAATATTGCAAAACGAGGATAAGTATAGGTTTATTATGAGTTAACTGATATGAACTAATTAAAACACATGCATGTTATGCAAAAATAGTTTAACCTGAATTAAAGTGTGATTAAACTTGCCATCCACTATACCTGATGAACATCTACCAGTGAAAGGCTTGGGAGATTGATTTGCCAGTGAAAATGAAGGGAAGCTAGCGGTGGTTTGAGTGAATTTGAGAAGGGAAGTGGTGGTGATGGAATAATTAGCAGCACTCATTTTGTTTTTTGTTTAGCTGCGGTGGAGAGAGAGATACAGAGAGAAGTTGGTTTTAAAGGAAGGAGAGAGAAGAGAGCCTAGCTAGCTAGGGTGAGAGCTTGCTACTTGTTAGGTAATAGGAAGCAGACATTCTTCATAACAGTTGTATTTTTTGGTATTATTAATTAGTTCATACAATATTTTAAAGTACGAATGCATGTAATCATTCAAATACAAATACTACTTTCGCGCGACGAGGTCTTGGAATGATTAAAATTAAAAAAAAAACTAAAACCTTAACACTAATTGAAGAGAGTTAGCTTTTTCTATATATATATATATATATATATATATATATATATATATATGTCATTTTATTAAAGAAATTAAGACGCTTAGTTAATTATCCAATCTTAAGGTTATCGAGAAATTCTTATTGTTCTGTGTACCCCCGTACTGAGTTAATATATTAGTTTCAAGTCATGATACAGGAACTAAATGCATTATGCATTCTACGTTTGTTAACATCATTAATTCATACTACATACTAGGCTGGGATTACTGTAACTTTAGGCTTAAGGATCGATTATCACTTAAGTGACATTAATTATTTTTTTCTTCATGTGAACTGTGTTTTCTTTTTATGTGAGAGTTGTTGTTTGTAAGTTTATTTGTTACTCCTCTAGTTAAGCTTGATTGGTTGTTCTTAATATTATAATATTAATTGATAATGTATTTAATTATAAAATTATATTGTATTCTTTAAAAAATAGGGCTTCAAAAAAACTGAAGATAAATTAAACTGCCTCCAAATAAAGATATTTGTTTTGTACTCACCTGTCGATTTACAATAACTTTAAATAAGTGTGGCATTCAAATAGTATTCTAAATGTAACAATCACAACAAATATATTATTGAGAGTTTTTTACTCATAAATTAGTAATCGCATATTCCTTTTCAATTTTCAAAGTTCAACCTACGAAAACAACAAAACCCCATCTTCATCACTATATATATATGGAGTATAAAATAACCGGCCCCACGTTTCCTTCCACTAGGCAGATTAGTGTTATCGAGAAAGCCATCGACCACGTAAAATTACGATTTATCTATCTATTGTTACACCCGTATAATTATATACTAATTATATAAACAGATATATAAGATAAATAATATTATAATATTAACAATTAACAAATTATTTAAAATCAAGTCAACTGTTGGATAGTTTCTCTTTACAGCAGATTTCGTCTCTGCTATTAGTGCTTACGAATGGAACAATGGACGTCTACTTTCCAGGATAAAATGGTTCTCAACTCTTACAAGAAGCACTTCAATAAAAGAGTTCCACGAACCAAAAATATTTAGATACTCTCTCTATATTTAATGAATGAAGACTGAATTTTTTATTCTCTCTCTAATGGGTGACAGACTAAGGTGCTGTTTGTTTACATCTGATTGTCTCTTAATGGACTGCCTCTTATTCGCTAAGAGGCATGATGCTGTTTTTTTATTTTTTTGTTACCTCTGAATGCCTCTTAATCGGTAAGACAGAAAATAAAATCTTAATAATTAAGAGGTACCTCTTAATGAAATTTTTTTGATAATTTTTTTTATATAAAATATTCAACAATATTATTCACTCATTTTTATTAAATTGAATATTTAAAATTATTAAATAAAAATTTACCCTTTAAAATAGTAAAATAGTGTCATTAAGAGACAACTTACTTTTTAATTATCAAACAATTTTTTAGATTCAGACCTCATAACCATTCAGATGATCTAATTTATTAAGACATCATAATCATTCAGATCTTAATCGCCAGATTTATCAAACACAACCTAATACATATAAGCATTTCTGATGCCTTTAATGAAATGGGTGGCAGCTTATGTATATAAGCATTTGGAATGCTTTTTTCAAAAGTGTACGTCTCTTCATCACATCATGTGCCTTTATATTGTTATCAAGTCAGTTACAAAGAAAAATAGTTACAACCAAAAAAAAATACTGCCGACTCGTAACGGTTAAAAGGCAACGGTAATAAATAAATTTTATTTATTAATTTATTTATTTTTCTAACAATCTCTCACATAAATAAAATTTAGGTGAATTAATGCAAATGAATATGTAAACAGACTTAGAGGGAGTATCATTGAAAAAATACTGCATCAGTGAAGGTAACTTGTGGCTTTGAACCTTTCCTAGTGAAAGACTATCAGATTTACTGGCCGATCAGTGAACGAGATGTCTTGAACTGTTCAACCTCTTAGTGTAAACCAAAACAATAGAATTCACACAGTATTTTTATTATATTTTATTGGTTATCATTGTTGTGTTCATTTTGGCCTTGGACACCTCCTGGTTTCATGAGTGTGCTAGAGAATTTAGCCTTTCGTCATTCACATAGGTAATTTCTATAAAGAGTATTCTACTAATACCCCACTTGACATTTTATATTCAAACTATAGAAATTATTAAAAACAAAGTTTATCCTGTTTCACTCGGCAGTTTGTGCACTGTATTATCATAGGAACGGGAAGAAGTATATTTATCTTCTCAGTGCTTACTGAATCACACATAATTAGGTTGTCCCTTTGAACCTATTTCTTGGGATCTCCAATCATTTAGGTTGGGTTTCCATTATGGCAACTCTTTAGGATTTTATAGGCTTTAAACCCATTCCCCTTGATAAATTTCTCACCTACTCTCCAGGTATACCTTTCGTTAGTGGATCTGCAGTATTATCCTTTGACTTCACATAGTCAATAGATATTATACCATTTGAGAGTAATTATTTAACAGTTTCATGTCGTCGACGTATATGTCTAGACTTACCGTTATAATGACTATTGTGTGCCATACCAATCGCTGATTGACTATCAAAATGAATAATGATTGGTGGCACTGGTTTAGGCCAAATTGGAATATCCTCCAAAAAATTACGAAGCCATTCTGCTTCTTCTCCTGCTTTATCTAAAGCAATAAATTCAGATTCCATAGTAGATCTTGCAATACATGTTTGCTTAGAGGATTTCCATGATACAGCTGCACCTCCCAGAGTAAACACATATCCTACTTGTGGATTTAGTATCATGGGAGTCAGATATCCAATTTGCATCACTGTATCCTTCAAGAACAACTGGATATCTTGTATAATGCAATCCGTCAGTTAAAGTGTATCTCAAATATCTAAGTACCCTTACTAATGCCTTCCAATGTTCTTTTTCAGGATTACTCGTATATCGACTAGCTTACTTATTGAGTATGATATGTCTGGTCGAGTGCAGTTTGATAAATACATTAATCTGCCTATTATACGAGAATATTCTAATTGGGATATACTTTCACCACGATTAGTAGTGAGATGAAGTGTTGGGTCAACAGGTGTTCTTACTGGACTTTTCTCATATTTATTATATTTTTCAAGTATTTTCTCAACATAATGAGATTGAGACACAATAAGTCCATTAGATATTCTAGAAATCTTGATTCTAGAATAACATCTGCTAGGTCCATGTCTTTCATTTCAAACTTGCTAATTAACATTTGTTTGGTAGCATTAATAACAGTCATTATTACTACCAATGATTAACATATCATCCACGTATAGACTAACTATTACATATCCCTTTTGAGTGCTTTTGACATATACACATTTGTCACATTCATTTATTTTGAAATTATTTGATATCATAACATTATCAAATTTTTCATGCCACTGCTTTGGTGCTTGTTTCAAACCATATAATGATTTAACAAGTTTGCAAACTTGCTTTTCTTTCCCAGGGGAAATAAAACCTTATGGTTGCTCCATATAAATTTCTTCCTCTAATTCACCATTAAGAAAGGCAGTTTTAACATCCATTTGATGTATTTCTAAATTATGTATTGTAACTATTGCAATTAACATTCGAATAGATGTTATCCTTGTAACTGGTGAATAAGTGTCGAAATAATCAAGTCCCTCCTTTTGCCTATAACCTTTGGCTACAAGTCTTGCTTTGTATTTATCAATAGATCCATCGGCCTTCATTTTTCTTTTGAAGATCCATTTGCATCCTAATGGTTTGGTTCCTGGTGGAAGATCCACCTAATTCCCAAGTATAATTTTGCATAATGGATTCAATTTCACTATTGATCGCTTCTTTCCAATATGAAGCTTCTGGAGTAGACGACGCTTCTTTCACACTTAAAGGTTCACTTTCTAGTATGTAACTTAGACAGTCAGGACCAAAAGTCTTGGAGATCTTAACCCTTTTACTACGTCTAGGTTCATATTCATCTCCTTGTTCATTAGACTCTTGGTCTATTATAGTTTGATGATTACTAGTCGTAGTATCATTAAGTCTTTTACGAGAACTTGTTTCTTGTGTATTTTTATATGGAAAAATGCCTTCAAAGAAAGATGCATTCCTTGATTCTATAAATGTATTGACATGAATATCAGGAATGTCTGATTTATGCACAAGAAATTGATATGCACTACTATTATTTGCATAACCTATGAATATGCAATCAATTATTTTAGGACCTATCTTAACCCTCTTAGGATCAGGAACAATTACTTTTGCAAGACACCCCCACACTCGAAGATATTCATAGGAAGGTTTTTGACATTGTCTGATTTATGCACAAAAATCGATATGCACTACTATTATTTGCATAACCTATGAATATGCAATCAATTGTTTTAGGACCTATCTTAACCCTCTTAGGATCAGGAACAATTACTTTTGCAAGACATCCCCACACTCGAAGATATTCATAGGAAGGTTTTCGACCTTTCCATAATTCATAAGGTATCTTGTTTGTTTTCTTATGAAGCAAACGATTGAGAATAAAATTTAAAGATATCAATGTTTACCCCCCACATGTTAGGAGGTAATCCATAACTTATTAACATAGCATTCATTATTTCTTTTAAAGTTCGGTTCTTGCGTTCAGCAACACCTTTTAATTGAGGTGAATAAGGAGCGGTAGTTTGGTGAATAATACCATTTTCTGAACAAAAATCTATAAATGGTGATTCATATTCACCGCATCTATCGCTTCTTATAGCCTTAATCTTTTTGCTAAGTTGATTCTCAACTTCATTCTTATAATGTTTAAATATTTCAATTGCTTCATCTTTTGTCCTTAAAAGATAGACATAACAATATCTTGTGCAGTCATCTACAAAAGTAATAAACTACTTTTTACCACCTTTAGTTTGCACAAATTTTAAATCACATATATCAGTGTGAATTAAATCTAGAGGTTCTGAACTCCTTTCAACAAAATGAAAAGATGTTCTAGTTAATTTAGCCTCTGCACATGTTTCACATTTATAACTTTTGTCAATACTAAATTTTGGAATTAATTCTAAATTAATTAATTTACTTAAAGTACCATAGTTCACATGTCCTAATCTACCATGCCAAACATTCATAAACTCAAGCATGTAAGCAAAAGAGGTGTTTTTATTATTAATAATAATATTTGGTACAATAGTCATGACGTTCATTTTGAACATTCCATCACATATATAGCCTTTCCCAAAATACATTCCATCTTTAGTAAGTACAAATTTATCGGCATAAAACACTAATTAGAACCCTTTCTTGCTCAATACAGATCCAGATACTAAATTCTTGCGAATGTCTGGCACATGTAGTACATTATTGAGTGCGAGTTCTTTGCCCGAAGTCATCTTTAACACGACTTTTCCTTTTCCTTCAACTTTAGAAGTAGATTAATTGCCCATGAATAGTTGCTCACCATTTTCTATTGATTGGTAGGTAGTAAACATTTTATTTTCCGAGCATATGTGGCGTGTATCGCCTAATATCAACCCACCATTCTTTAGAATTTCCCACCAAATTGACTTCTGAGACAACTGCTGAAAGATACATGTCAGAAATTTTAGTAGATGCTTCATCTATTTCTGCTATGTTCGCTTGGACCATTTTTCCTTTTGAAGTTCGCTTGCTTTTTGGGTTTGCGACAATCCTTTGCAAGATGCCCTATCTTGTTGCAATTATAGTATTTCTGTAAGATCCCCGAATTTTATGAAATAAAAGTATTCAATTTTTCTATTTAGTAAATAGGTTAAATTGATAAAAGTTTAAAGTTAAGGGTGATATATGTAAATTTTTCAAAATAAGCAAGTGGTTATAAAATATTCATTGTTGTCGGGAAATATTCGTTTGGTCGTGGAATATTCTTGTTGTCGGGGAATATTCGTACGACGGCGCAGCTATTTGTGGGCCTCACAACGGAATAACTGTCGGATATAGAAAGCGACAGAAATAACTTTTATATAAAAAATGGTAAAACTATTACGGTTAAACTGTTGAAATACCCGGTGATAAAAGTACAGTAATACGCATTGTGTACAGTAGCACACGGTATTGCACAATATTTTGAATTATTGGTTCTTACGTAAGAAGACACTTACTCAATTATTGTTACAGTAATTACTGTTCAATATTTTATATTATTGATTCAATAATTGCATGATATTTTATTGATTCAATAGTTGCTACCGTTGATATTTTGTATTATTGATTCAATAATTGTCACTGCACAGTATTTCACATTATCAACTCAATAATTCATATTATTTGAATAATATTATTAGATAACATTATTGACAATGTCTAAGGAAGTTCTGTCTAGGAGGGGTTATTTAATTACACACCAGTAAGGAGAAATCCTTATCGGAAGGCCCCATCTTTCCTGGGAACGACCTGGTTGTCAATATTGTAGTTCTGTAATATTATTTGTGAATAATTAATTATTGATTTATATGATAAGAAAATATTTATTTTGTGGATTTCTGTCATTTTCGGTTGGGAATTTGGAAGGATTAAAAAGCGTTGATTAATTGTGTGATGAGTAATATAACCATTAGAGGAAGTTGCCGACACTCGAAGGAAGTTATGGTGATATGTGGCATTTGGTAAGTTGGGACCCTATAGGTCATCATCTAAGAGTCACTTTCGTAAATAGTACTCAAATAGTAACTTGCCTCTTTGTTTTTCCAAGAGTTACTTGCCTCTTCATTTTTTTCAAGAGTTATTCACCTCTTCGCAAATAGTAGTTGCCTCTTCAATATTACCAGGAGTCATTTTGGATATTCGTTAAAGCCAAGGGCCACTTTCAATTCTTCTATAAATAGAAGTTCAATTCTTCATTATTTCTCACCACCAATTCACAAAGTTACACAGAGAGAAGCTTTAGAGAGAGAATAAGAGAGAAAGAAGAAGAGTATTCTGCTACTATACTATTGCAGTATCCAAACTTCTACTAAGGTAAGAGGTATTATTTCTGTCGTATTTGTAAGGGATGTTGTTTTCTTTCGTAAATGATGTTATTCTTTTCAATATCATTATACCAAAATATTGGCATGGATTGTATTATGAAATTCTTACTTTTTCGTGTCGGGGGTACTATTCACGTATACGACACTATTAATGTATATGGCACTATTTACGTATACGACACTATTTATGTATACGGTACTACTTACGAATACGTGATACTATGCACGGGGTACTATGCACGGGTTACTATTTATAGGATACTATTCATGACAAAATTGGTTTTTTTTCTAACCAAATTATTGTTGATTTATGAATCTTACTTTTGAAATTAGATCGATGTTTTGATCATATTATTTTTATTATCATATATAACATTTTTATAATCCTGGTGATGAAATTTTTCTTTGACTTGAGTGTAAAGATGGGTAGATTATTGGTATGATCATGACTATAGATTATCTTTGGCCAGTAGTGCAAAGATGGATTGTTGACTGATATGTTCATGACCATTGAATTTATAATTGAATATCTTTAGCTTAAGGGCAAAGGTGAATTGATCAACATAGTTATAATTATTGTTTATATAAATTCTGAAATGATTAGATATTTTTTTAGATATGAATATCTTTGGCATGTAGTGCAAAGATGACCTGTTGTTAAATATCTTTGGCCCGTAGTGCAAAGATGAACTATTGATAAATATCTTTGGCCTGTAGTGCAAAGATGAGCGGTTGATTTGTGAATATCTTTGGCCTGTAGTGCAAAGATGAATGATTAATTGTTGAATATCTTTGGCTTGTAATGCAAAGATGAACTGATTAGCATGATTATGAACAGGAACTGTGATTTGGTATAACCATGATCTTTGGTGTTTCAGCTAAAGACAGGTGATGAGAATTATCTTCGTCCTGAGTGCGAAGAGGAATTTATCAACATAATTATGATCATGAACTATTTACATGATTGTGGGCAGAAACTATTAATTGATGTTACCGGGATAAAATATTATTGGTGGACTTTCAACATGGAGAAGATAGTAGACATTATGGTCTATTTGACTCTTCTAATGGATTGCTCGTTCTGCTGCAACTATGGTTGAAAAGTTTTATCATGTACCATATGTTTAAATCTCTGATTTATTACTGATGAAAACTATTGATAATTTAATTATCTTTAGTCATGATATTCTTTACTGGGCTATTTGTGCTCACCCTTTTGCTTCACAATTCATTTCAGGTAATAAGAGTATAGCGGGGTCGAGCGGGGATAACAGGGAAATAGAACAATGGTCTATAGTTGTTATGGTTTTCCATAAAACAGTATAAGAAGAATTATATTGAGAATTTAAAATGTGTGTGTCGTATTTTATATGTCATTTAACAGTTGATTTTGGTGAACCAAATAGCCTGAGATGAACCCAACTTTGGAAGGGTGTTTTGCCACTATCGTACAAGATGTCTAATGACATACGACTTCGTGTTATCATAAGACAGGGTTGTGCACATCCACTTGCTGATTATATCTATGAGCACTACCTATATAATATTGGAGTTTGGTTGAAATATAATTCTCAATTGGAGACAATGGAGATAATTATATGGCAAGAGAAGACCCACCATTGGAAAGAACATGATAGTAATCTTCTCATTTTTCTTTGGGGTCTATTGGGTCAACCAAGGATAATTCTCAAGTCATATGATATCTATTATAACTTAGACGGATGGCCTCCCATGTACGAAGGTTTCCTTGAGTATTTTTCAAAGATTTTAATTCCTAAAACAGTTATTGACTGTACCTTTCTATAACGTTTCATTGATTTGAAGTATGGGCAATGTATTTGTATTGAAACTCCCAGTTTAATTGTGGTCGTATTTTGTACGATATTTTTAAAGATAGAATTTGAAGATTTGTATTTAAAATTTTTGTTGAGTGTATTTCGTGGCGACCCAGAATGGGTTGGGTGGATTGGACCTATTTTGGGGGCGTTACAATTTCCCTTTGAATTTCTTCGAAGGACCACTACCTTGACTTGGGTCTTCAATATTGTTGTGTTTCCTTTTCTTATTTTTGTTACCACCCTCTATTACATTAGCATTAGATGTAATTAGAAGTTTTCCAACTTTTCTTTTCAGACATCCGATTATCTTCTTCAATCCTCAACCGAACTATCAAGTCATCGAGCCCCTATTTCTTTACGTTTATGTTTTAAATAATTTTTAAAATCTTTCCAAGATTGGGGTAATTTTTCAATTATCGTGACCACTTGAAACAATTCACTTAAAACCATTTTTTCAGCATGAATTTCACGGATTATCAATTGAAGCTCTTGGACTTGATTTATAACAGTCTTTGTATCAATCATTTTAAAATATAGAAATCTACCGACAACGAATTTCTTCATGCCGGCATCTTCCGTTTTATATTTTTTATCCAAAGACTCCCATAATAATTTAGCAGTTTTGATTGGGCTATACACATTATACATTGTATTGTCCAATCCATTGAGGATATAATTTTTATAAAGAAAATCAGAATGCTTCCATGCATCCATAGCAGCCAATGTGGTCCTATCAGTTTCATTATCATCTACCACAGGGGCATCCTCATTTAAAAATCTTGAAAGATTCAGTGTAGTAAGATAAAATAACATTTTCTGTTGCCACCTTTTAAAATCAATCCCACTGAATTTTTCAGTATTCTCACCATGACTAACATGGGTAGGAACATTGATAGGAACATTGGTTGTAATAGAGTTAGGCACAATTGAATTCCATAATGTCATAATTCTGTTAAATACACAATTTACAGAATGACTTTAATAAAAAATAGATAATAAATCAATTCCGAAATCAAGAGAATTAATCATAAAAAGCAAATGAAAAATTCCACGCTGATAAACTAGAACATACATATACAAACAGTTACACGTATACACATGTATATATATGAGTGTGTCAGTCAGTATGTACTAATCAATGGGAGAGAAACAAATTTCTGTAAAGAAAATTAAAAGAACTATAATTATTAGACCCACTAATAATTATATATTAATATTTATTTTATTTTATTTTTCGAACAGAGGGATGGTACGTACTGGGATGGAATCATGGAGGGAGAGAGAGAAAGAGACACTAGTCAATCGTTGATTATATTTTATATATTAGTATATAGAAATCTGCTTTGCTATTAGCCCACAACAAGTGCATGACGCTAAAAGGAATTTGCAAATCTGCTTTAAGATTGTTAGACCCGTATAATTATATACTAATTAATAAACAGATATGTTAACCTTATCTATATTAGGCAGTCAACTCTCTTGTAAATAGCATTAGTTGTTAGCTATTATTTAGCCTTAACTCTAGTCTAATCAGATTAGTTGTTAACTATTATTTAGCCTTAACTCTAGCCTAATCAGTTACAAATCAAGTGTATATAATTGTAACCTTTGCAATGGTGAAAGACACAGGAATATCATTGTCTTACATGGTATCAGGAGCCTAAAGTCGAGAACAAATTCTCGCCGCCGCCCGAGCCCCCTTTTCTTCTCCTCTGTTTTTCGATCCTTCTTTCTTGTCATCAATGGCTGATCACCAAAAATTTCACCCCGCTTTAGCCGTTAGCAATGTCAGAAACTTCATCCCAATAACTCTCGAAATGGAAAAGGGCCTATACACCTCTTGGGCTGAGCTCTTTAAGATCCATTGTCGCGCATACCAAGTTGTTGATCACATTATCCCCACCAAATTCAATTCGACGGACAAAGAAACGGAGAAAACCGACGCCGAAAAGGAATTATGGTCTCGCTTGGATGCCATTGTCCTCCAATGGATCTATGGCACAATCTCTAACTAATTGTTGCAAACAATTTTGGCAAAGGACTCGACCGCTTCGCAAGCGTGGAAAAAATTGGAAAACATTTTTCAAGATAATAAGAACGCACGGGCTGTCTACCTCGAGAAACAGTTCACCTCCGTTCAGTTGGACGATTTCCTGTCCATGACCGCCTACTGTCAAGAAGTGAAAATGTTAGCCGACCAACTCGCGAATGTCGACGCTCCAGTTTCCAATCACCGGTTAGTTTTACAATTGATTTCGGTTTTAAATGAGAATTATGATACCGTTGCATCCATGATTCAACAGAGCGATTCATTACTGGATTTTTTCGAGGCCCGCTCGGGCCTCATTCTCGACAAAACTCGTAAATCGAAGCAATCACAGGCCGCTTCCAAAGCCGCCGACACAGCCCTTGTCACCTCCAACCAATCCGACCAGCCACCTCACCCTCCTCGTGGCACTCATTCTGGATCGGGCAGTGGTTCCAATCGGAACGCTAATGGTGGTCAATACCGCTCCGGCGGACAGAATCGCAACTCCTCAGGCCGTGGAAAGGGAAAGGGTCGTGGGAATAACAATGGTGGTGGACAAAATGGAACCAACAACAATGGTGGAGGTCGCTCCGGCAAGGGACAGCCGCAAGCGCCACCACCGTGGGCTCAATACAATCCGTGGGGTTCGTGGATGCACCAACCTTGGGCTGCTCCACCGTGTCCCTACCAGACATCCTCTTGGGCACGCCCGTCTCTGTCACGACAGCCCGGAATTCTTGGTAGTCGCCCACAACAGGCCTACACCATGTCCGCACCACTACAGTCCAATTATGCACCGACTGATATAGAAGCTGCTATGCACACAATGACTCTCAATACCCCGGATGAAAATTGGTATATGGATACCGGTGCAACGTCACATATGACTGCTTCTCAAGGTACTCTCTCGTCTTATTTTAATATAAGTAACACTAGAAACATTATTGTTAGCAGTGGACACACGATTCCAATTTACGATTATGGACACACACTTCCCTAAACCCACCAAACCCCCCTTTACAATTACCCAATGTGGTCCACGCCCCTAAACTTATAAAAAATCTCGTTTCCGTACGATGTTTCACAATGGATAATAATGTTTATGTTGCTTTTGACCCATTTGGTTTTTCTGTGCATGATTATCAGACGGGGAGACTTATCATGAGATGTAATAGCACCGGGGATCTTTATCCTCTCACAGACACCGGCCATACATCTACTATTTCATCTACTTTTGCAGTTATTTCACCCACTTTATGGCATAACAGACTTGGTCACCCGGGAGCACATGTTTTACGCTCTCTTTTGCATAATAAATTTATTTCTTTCAATAACTGTTTGCGCACCTCTGTTTGTGCGTCTTACGTCTTTGGGAAACACTCTAAATTGCCATTTCATGCTTCGAATACTTGCACTACTTTACCTTTCGATATTGTGCATAGTGATTTATGGACCTCACCTAATTTGAGTTCAGCAGGGCATAAATATTACATTCTTTTATTGGATGATCACACCAACTTCTTGTGGACTTTTCCTATTGGCAAAAAATCGCATGTTTATTCCGTTTTCTCATCTTTCGCCTCCCTTATTCATACCCAGTTTGCTATGAAAATAAAAACCCTTCAATGTGATAACGGCAAAGAATTCGACAATAAATCTTTCCAAATATTTTGCCACAAAAACGGTCTCCAATTTCGTTTTTAATGTCCCTACACCTCACCCCAAAATGGTAAAGCTGAACAGCAAAATACGAGCCATAAATAATCTAATTCGCACACTACTAGCACACTCTTCTATGCCTACATCCTTTTGGCATCATGCTCTAGAAATGGCAACTTACCTCTTAAACATCTTACCCACAAAAACTCTCAAAAACGCCTCCCCCACACAAATCCTCTATAACCGGGACCCTTCCTATACACACCTCTGAGTTTTTGGTTGTTTATGCTACCCTCTCCATCCTTCCTCCACCATACATAAACTCCAACCTCGTTCCGTACCATGTGTTTTCCTAGGCTATCCCCAAAATCATAGAGGTTACAAGTGTTGTGATATCTCAAATCGCAAGATAATCATTTCCCGACATGTCGTTTTCGATGAGTCAACATTCCCGTTTGCTCATCTACACACCCCGACTACCATGTCCTATACTTTCTTGGAAGATGGCCTCAATCCAATTCTACAAAACCATATACATCAACCCACTGCTCCTCCTCAAGACAATCAGCTGCACCCCCCATTGAGCCCAACCCGGACCAGTCCCACATCCAGCCCATTATCTACACTGGCCCACACCTCGCCAGTTCCCGCTGCGGCCCAACGCTCACCCAGCCATTCGCCGCCCAACCCAATCCAACCAGCTCCAACACGGACCATTTCCACTCTAAGCATGCACGGTATTTTCTGCCCGAAACGTCAATTTAACTTGATCTCATCTACCACTTCGTCCCCCATACCCAAAAACCCCAAAACAGCCCTGTCCGACCCAAATTGGTACGCTGCCATGCAAGATGAGTTTAGTGCACTTATTACAAATAAGACATAGGAGTTGGTGCCCCGTCCGCCTAATATTAATGTTATTCGCTCTATCTGGATTTTTCGACATAAAAAGAAATCTGACGGTTCTTTTGAGCGATACAAAGCTCGTCTCAACAGGTAGGCGTGGATTGTGATGAAACCTTTAGTCCGGTCGTGAAACCGGCTACTATTCGGACGGTTCTAAGCATTGCTCTTTCCAAGTCCTGGTCCATTCACCAGCTGGATGTTAAGAACGCTTTCTTACATGGACACCTTCATGAAACGGTATACATGTATCAACCATTGGGTTTTAGAGATTCAACTCAACCAGATCACGTATGCTTGTTAAAGAAATCTCTCTATGGTTTAAAACAAGCCCCTCGTGTTTGGTATCAACGGTTTGCTGATTTTGTCTCAACACTTGGTTTCTCACATAGCAAATCTGATCATTCTCTATTTATCTACCGACGAGGACACGATATGGTATATATACTACTCTATGTGGACGATATCATTCTCACAGCTTCGTCACTCACACTTCGCCAATCTATCATGTCAAGTCTCGCATCAGAATTCGCTATGAAGGACTTAGGTCCTTTAAGTTACTTCTTAGGAATTGCCGTCACTTGTAACGCAACAAATCTCTTCCTCAATCAACAAAAATATGCGGAGGAAATTATTGATCGAGCAGGAATGACTACTTGTAAACCGATGGCAACTCCAGTTGACACCAAAAGCAAACTAAGCGCCAACTCTGGCATTCCATATTAAGATCCCACACTTTATCGAAGCTTAGCAGGGGCTCTTCAATATCTCACCTTCACTAGGCCCGATATATCTTATGCGGTCCAATAAGTTTGCTTACACATGCACGATCCTCGAGTTGAACATATGACAGCCTTGAAACGCATATTACGTTACATACAAGGCACGCTCGCATACGGCATTAAACTCTCAAAATCGCCAATCTCCGACCTCATATCTTACACGGATGCAGATTGGAGCGGATGTCCCGACACGAGACGTTCGACTTCCTGGTTACTGTGTGTTTCTCGGTGAAAATTTAACCTCTTGGTCCTCTAAACGGCAACCGACTCTATCTCGATCAAGTGCTGAAGCCGAATACCGCGGTGTTGCTAATGTTGTTGCTGAATCTTGTTGGATCCGAAACTTACTTTTGGAATTGCACTTCCCGGTCTCCAAAGCAACACTCGTATATTGTGACAATGTAAGTGCAATTTACCTCTCCGGAAACCCCGTTCAACATCAACGCACCAAACATGTTGAAATGGATATACACTTTGTTCGTGAAAAAGTTGCTCGTGGACAAGTTCGAGTTCATCACGTTTCGTCTCGTTATCAAATAGCCGATATATTCACTAAAGGACTTCCGCGCGTACTCTTTGATGACTTTCGAGACAGTCTCAACGTCCACAAACCTCCCGTTTCGACTGCGGGGGAGTGTTAGCCTTATCTATATTAGGCGGTCAACTCTCTTGTAAATAGCATTAGTTGTTAGCTATTATTTAGCCTTAACTCTAGCCTAATCAGATTAGTTGTTAACTATTATTTAGCCTTAACTCTAGTCTAATCAGTTACAAATCAAGTGTATATAATTGTAACCTTTGCAATGGTGAAAGACACAGGAATATCATTGTCTTACAAGAATATAAGATAAATAATATTATAATATTAACTTACTAGATGCAATTGACAAATTATTTAAAATCAAGTCAACTGTTGGACAGTTTCTCCTTACAGCAGATTTCGTCCCCGCTATTGGTGCTTACGAATGGAACAATAGACGTCTACTTTTCAGAATAAAATAGGTCATCAACTCTTACAAAAGTCACTTCAATAAAAGAGTTTCACGAATCAAAAATATTTAGACTACTCTCTCTCTATTTAATAAATGAAGAATGAATTTTTTATTCTCTCTCTAATGGGTGGACAGACTAATACATATAAGCATTTCTGATGCCTTTAATGAAATGGGTGGCAGCCTATATATATAAGCATTTGAATGCTTTCTTAAAAAGTGTACGTCTCTTCATCACATCACATCATGTGCCTTTATATTGTTATCAAGTCAGTTACAAAGAAAAACAGTTACAACCAAAAAAAAACTGCCGACTCGCAACGGTAAAAAGGCAACGGTAATAAACAAATTTTATTTATTTATTTTTTCAACATTTATCTATCTGTTATTATAAAAATAATACTACTATCACATAAAAAAATATTACATAAAATTTACGTACACATATATATTATGGAGGCTCTACGTGGCAGGGGAGGCGCCATTGTTTATGTGATAATAGCATTGTTTGTTATTATAAAGGGTGCCATGGTCACTGACATCATCTTTGATGTAACTTTGTCATAATAATAAAAAATTCTCCTTTGCCCGAAGAAGTTTAGTTATATCATGATGCTATTTTTTTAATTTAAAGTTTTTATATTTTTTTATTTAATTTTTCAAATTTCATGAAATTCTTATTTATTTCACGCAAGGGGTCTGCGATCAGATCAGATGCTAATGTAAATTATCATTCTAATGTATTCTCTCTTTTTTATCAGAAAAATAAATTTTAAATCTTACTAAAACCTAACAATTAAGAGATCTAGTTCGGCATTCTACGTACCATTTTATTAAAGAAAAGAAGTACGCTTAATTCACGTGGTCTTATTTTCTAAATCATAAGATTTTATTTTAACTAACTAAGCACCAACTAAAATGTAGTAAATATTTTACTCAAGGAATAACTAATATTTAACTAGCTATATGCTTTAATTTATTCCCTGAAAAATGTTCCTCTTTCTTTAATTACTAACAAACAAATTCTAGTACGAATTTGGAATAAAAGTAATGCTAGAGACACAACTTATTTTAGAACTATTTTATAATTTGTTAATGTGGCATACTCCACCTCAGCATATTGATGAACAAATTATTTCAATGTAGTCTTCGGCCCCACATAAAAATTGAGGTGGAGTACGCCATATCAGCAAATTATAAAATAGTTATAGAATAAGTTGTGTCTCTAGCATTATTCTTTGGGATAAATACGAAATAGTAGTACTAAACAAGTTCAGCAATACGTCAGCAGACTCAATCACAGATCATTTAATTTATTTATTTTTAATTAGAAGACTCAACTCCATCGTTAATTAAATAAATTGATTTTCATTAGAATTAAGGAAGCTTTAGCCTCTTGTTATTACCTACCTCGTAGTTGAATTAATAAACAATTAATTAATTATGTCAGATAAAACTACTATAATTCTATTATTCACAATCAATCAAACTATTATAATTAGATTGTGATAATCTTGTTATGAATTAAGTTGTCCGTATTGCTAATTAGAATTCATACCTTTACTTCTTTGTGAAGGTATAATTTGTCCACCTAACTAATGAGACTCTTTTTGTGGGACTTAATTGGACATTAGGTATTTGCCTATTTGTTGATGCCCATTTTAAATATTATATATCGTATATAAATGGACCTAAAACTGTCAACTGTGTACCATTTTTTGTGCTACTCCAATTTTTAATCTCAATTGTACCCACGTCCATCAATCAAAGCCTCAGTTTATGTTTACTGGGCTAAGCATTGACGGGATTGTAAAATATTTGTGCAGAGGGGGCAAGATCGAGCTAAAAGCGTCACAAACACTACAATTTTTGTTATTTAACTAACTTCATATTTTGCCCAATCCCCCCCCCCCCCCCCACCACCCCACCCCGCCGGGGGGCTCATTGATCTTATCATTATTGGGCTCATAATCTCTTTTTTATTTATAACACTTGGGCCTATAAGTATGGAGGAAGTGATATCTAAGTATTATTTTTTTAAGGTTCTGTTAAGAATGCAATCTACTGTATTCACCAATTCAGCTTGTTAAAGTATCAGATTATTAAAAACAGTTTGGTAAATTAATTTGCTTTAACCAATTGATAACCTGAGTTGAAATGAATACTTTCCTGATAAAATATGTATGTTCAAATATTATGATTTAGTTTTACGCTTCAAATTAATGCATGCAATAACCAATTTAAAGTAGACAAATCAATCACATGATCACCAAGAACTTGTACGTAGTTTAACCCTTATCTTCTATTCTAATCCACGTCCAATACCAACTACTAGTGGAGACTGATTTTATTAATCAATATGACGATGTTTTACAACAAGTTTACAATTTACACCCTTTTATACTCGCTCTCTTTGTGCATCTATGAACTCCAAACACTTATGTTTACCTTACAAAAACTCTCACCCAACCCGAATTAGAACCCAATAGACTGAAAACCTTAATCTATTAAAAACAACCAAAAGAAAAGTACAATAAAGACTATAATCAAAACGGTAAAAATATAACAATTCAAAACGAATCAGAGACAGAAAGAGATATCACCTAGTAATAGCACAGTTTAATGAAAGCTGGAAGGCACAACAACTTTTTATGCTTCTTCACAAATTAGAACTTGTACAACCTTTGAAGCAATTCTATGTGAAGGAATATTCAGTGTGTATTTTTAGTTCTGTTTATTGGGTGTATCTTCTACGAAAGCCAAAACTTCTCCTTTTATAATATATAAAAAATTATAACCGTTGGAGACAAGAAGGAGATACACACTGATTTTATTAAATCCATTAGATAGCTAAATCATGTGAAAAGCAATTGATTTGATCCATTTCTGTTGGCATAATCTTCCAGCAAACCACTATTACCGTTAGGAACCATTAGACCTGACAATATATTTAGTTAACTATTGAGTCAATTCATATTAATCGGAGTCAAATGAGTTGATTAATTATTTTTATTTATTTAAATTGTATAAAGTTTGGACCCATATTTTTAAAAAATATAGGCCTAAACTGATTAACTATTTTTAACCCATATTTCATTCCAAATCCAAATAAAAACTTGACGTTGGCGTTGGGTGGTGAAAGGTATGAGGAGAGACCCCATCGATCCAGTTCAGTCTACATTCCCATTACCTGTAGCCTGTAGGGCCGCTAATGGTTAAAAGTAATTTTTTTTTATTTTCTTTGAATTCTAATTTTTGTAAATGTATTTTAAGTCAAAATAAAATCTTTTGAATTAAATGGACCAATAAACTATATTATGGTTACTTTAATAAAATAGCAAAGCTAAATTATATATCATGTCTAAAGAATACAAGGGTTTATTCTTATAAAAAAATTCTAATATTTTATGTGTTCTGATTTTTCATTCAAATTTTTAATAAATTATATTATAAAATATCTCAAATAAAAAAAAAGAATGCTATTAAGTAACAAATGTTCATTTCAAAAATTGAACAAGAGCAATGCTAGGCCTTACAGGTACCAGCACCATTTTTTGGCCTCATTTATTAGTATAATTTTTTAGCATTTTATCATTTATATTAATAATTTTTTTATCATATTATTACTTAATTAATTTAATTGTGACGATCACAATTTCATTTTTCAAAAGTTCGGCTAAAAAGTCAAAATCGAGTCATATATATATTTAATAATAATTTATTTAATTGGATCATTATAATAGGAGTAGTAAGTTTGAAATTTAAAATATGGGTTGATCTATATTTGAACCATAACTATATTCTTTCAACCCACACAATCCATATTAAAAATAATTAATGTAATTTTAGTTCTTAAATTGAACCATAACCAAATTTTATAAACCAAAACCAACTAATAACCGTACTTTGGCAGGCCTAGAACCCATGATAAAGATTATCATGATTATATTAAGGCACCAATCATGCTTCAAAGATTTCCAGCCATGATACTTGTTTCCATATTACTTGTTCCCTCAATTAATTCGGTAATTATGGAAAGCACAAATTCAACCTTATATATTATAATGTTAACAAATTTAAACATGTTTTCAAATAAATTAGCTTTTCAAATAAATATTGCTTCCAAAATCTGTTTTTATAATCAGCCTTTCAAAATATATATATATATAATTCCTTTGTAATTATGAAAGTATGATTATTATTTTTTCCACCTTCTTTTTTCTTTTATTATTATGCAATTCTAGAGTTTTAAATCAAAAAAAATATATATATATATATATATTTAGAAGTAGCTAGGGTCTTACATAATATCTAATTAGTGACTCCAAGCTTTTTGCCTCCAACTTCCAATCCAAATATATAATTCTTCAAAGTCACTTTGATTTAATGTGGTTGTACAAATTAATGCAGTATGATGTATCATGAAGTGAGAATTAGTTCAGAAGCAAAGTCGTCATCAAAACAAAGGAATAAAGTATTATCAAACCAACAAATATGTCTCAAATTGAGTTTGAACAATTATTAATAAGCATATAGTTTAAAATAGACGAGGTATTATATATATATATTTACACGTTGATTATGTCATATGAGATACCTGACCGACTTAAGGCTTTTCTTCCATTTTATTTTTTATTTTTTATTTAGGTTGATTCTTTTGAAAAAAAATACATTACATGTCATTTCTAATTATGGTATAGGGAAAGGATGATGTTCGACAGACTGACTATCCATTCTTACTAACATACTTTTTTTTCCCTCATAATTTTAATGTTTGTATACACATGAAATGTAAGATTTAGTGATACTAAAATTGATATGAAGTTCATTTTCTTTAAAGTTGGGGTTCATTTTCTTAGTTTTATATTATGATTTTTATATGTTAAATTTTCTTTTATATATATATATATATATATATATATATATATATATATATATATCAAAATTTAAGATGTTTATAATTTTAATTATATTTTTTAATATATGTTTTTGTGAAATATTGATGTCAGTGTATTTTACTCGTTAAGTTACCATTTGAGATAAAATAAATTAACGAGCTTATTTTCACAAATGGACTCAATAGAGCAAGTGACGACGTCGTATAGACAACTACTTGTATAAACCGAAAAAGCAAAAAGGTCAAGTACATTAACAATAGGATACACCAATAATGGTTTCTTTGCGATTTCCATTCTTGTTTTCTCAGTCCTCAAGGTCACCCAACTCCAGCGTCTCCTCCCGCTCCCGCCCCTTCTCCGCCTCAGCCGTCGCTGGCTCCCTCGCATTGGCCGCCGGTGCCGTCACTGCTGGCGTTGCCATCTCCCAAAACCCCACCAACCCATTTCTGCAGAACACATTGAGTTTATTGCTAACCAAATTCGCACCCAACAACAACAATCCAATTTGGGGGTCACTCTCTTTATCTCATACCCGGCCGGTTGTTACTGAATCGATGACGGGTGTCTCATTTCCGTCGGTTGTGAAAGATTCTCAGCAACTTCTCGGAGTTGGGTTGCGGAAAAAGAGTATAATGGGGTTGAAGAACATTAATGTTTACGCTTTTGGTACCTACTACCTTTCCTCTATTTCTCATTTTTTATCTATTTTTTATAATTCCGAATTCATTTTTATTTATTTACCTAGTTATCTATCTGTTGTTAGTAGGAAAGTACATTGTATGCTCAATTGGGTATCACACATTTTAGTATATTCGTTCAACATGTCTTCATCTTGATGTTAATTGGCTTTGATCTATGATCACACACTTTGTTTATTTATTGGCATAATTTGGAACCCATGACTTGTACTGGCATTTATCCTCATTACGACGTGGGGATGTTAAGGTCATTCTAACATCCCAGTCCCAATCGAAAAGGTTAATTTGATATGTATTACCAATGTTGTCCTTTGACTTTATGGTGGGCCTGTGCTGGGTTGGGTTAAGATGATCCAAAGATTGAGTCTTGGTATGATTTGATTTGATTCGGAATGGGATTTGACCCTAGTTGCTACTGTCACTCTATTATCAAGCACTTCAGTGAAATTATATTAGTTCTTGTTTGATTATATGAAAATAAAACTAGTTCTTGTATGAATTATCTTGGTGTTTATGCGAATTTCAGGACATTGAGAGAGATATTATGTCATTGTACTGTGGAAAAACATGTAGCTTAGTGCTCTGATTGAATTAATATTGTTGTGTGACATACATGACAAGGGGGTTAATTGACTTTTTGGTCACTGTACTAGGGCTCAATTTTCATTGTGATTACCGAAACTTTTTTTGTTACAAACGCATTACTATACTCGAAAAAACTTACAACATGGTCATTTCTTATGATTCCGTCTAAAAAAATGACGGAATTCATTACAGTGCATATCACGTGAGCTTAAATGCTGAGGTGTATATTAGTTTTGCCATGTGTACATCATGTGCGCAGAGCACATGGCACTTTATAATAAACTTTCAATTTCTCAGTCAAATCTTCCATGATATCTTTGCAAGCTTCATCTTCCACAATATCTTGACGAGGAGAGAGAAATCCAAGAAGACAGAAAAGAGCATTCAAGAAACTAGAAATGGAGAGAGACCAAGACTGATAGATTAAATCAAGGAGGTGGGTGGCCTGTAATTTACGAAGATCGCATCAAATTCCTCCACTTTACCATCTCCGATCTATCAATCAAATCGCAACCGATTTGTCCAAGGACATGCGGCGCAACAGATCAAAACTGGCAGTTGTAGCGGAAGAGATCGGCAAAGGATCGCCGCCAAACTAGCCAAGATATCCCCGCGTCATCTGTGGTGGAAGATTGTGACACGGCGTACTACAAACCCTTTTCATTCGATCTAAACCCGCCTCCGTCATTGGATGATGATATGGATTTTGGGAATCTCGAGGATTTACAAGCAACTGCCTTGTGCCTCTAATGGACGATGATGAAAGATTTAATGGTGTTGAAGTTGAGAAGAAGGGTTAGTGTTGGATTGTGAGTCATAATTTATATGACTTTGGAATGTCATAGGAAATTGTAAAGTGTACGATTCTTGACTAAAGATTGTGTTGTAAGTTTTAAATAAACGAGTTTTTACCGAACATATTGTTGGTAAATGTTATGGAAGATTTGTGCAAGTCAAGATCAGGGGTTGAAGGAGACCCGAATTTGGGGGCGTGACATGAACAATAAACATGTTAAACAAGGATATTTTTTACATTGTTTTACTTTAATAAAGTCGTTTGGGTTATTTGATTAAGGATGAATTGAACGAGATGTGAAGAAGAATGGTAGAAATGGGTAGACATACATTATAGAATGAGTTGAGTAAGAAGTTGAAGGGGATGATGGTTCATGGGCCATTGACTGTTAATCCTCATCTAACTCCACTGCATAAACGGAGGTGTAGCGCTCCTATTACTAAACAAAGTAAATTTTGGACTGCAATTCATATTTAGAAAAGCTATAGATGAGAATTATGAAGCATTGCTTATGGCTCGAATCTGTTTCATTAACATTTTAAACGGTACATAAGGATGATGGCTTTCATAATCTAACACGGTTCTCTTCCCATTTGTCTGGTTTAAAATATTTCCCAAGTAGATGAGAACTGTGTTGGTTCCTGTTTCATTCACATTGTTGCCTCTTCATTGCTGAAATGGTTGTTCACTTGTTTGTAGATATATATAATACCATTCCTTATATCACACAACCTAGCGACCCATTTCAAGCGGATCATCTCTTGTTTATTGTTCATTAGTCTACTATTTCATATCACTTGCCTCAGTACTACCTCGCCAGATTTGGTTTGACTTTGCAAAAATTATATTTGTAAAACAAAGTTGACATCATTCCTTGAAAATTCTTACGTAGAACTATGTCACTGTACAGGTGTATATGCTGATGAAAGTGATGTAAAGAAATGTCTGAGTGAGAAATATGGAACACTATCGGTTGCTCAATTGAAGGAAAAGGAGGTCAATGGTGATCTCATGGAATGTGATATACGCATGACTATCAGGCTTCAAATTGTGTATAGCAGATTAAGCATTCGTTCTGTCCGTGATGCTTTTGAAGAATCTGTGGGAAATAGATTAAAAAAGTTTGGGGGATCAGATAATAAAGAGTTGCTTCAAAGGCATGTCATTCTCTTAATCAACTTCCATAGAGTTGTTGATAGAAAATTTTATTGTTATGCTTATCCAAAAAGTTATAATTTAAGCCTAATATATACTTTTTTTTTATTGCAGTTTCACTTCTCAGTTTAAAAGATGAAATCAAAATACCTCGGGGATCTACTATAGATCTCTCAAGGGAACGTGGTTTTGTACTTCGTACAACAAGTAAGATGATTTTGCTTTCAAAGAGTTCAACATCTCATATTCACTATATTATTATGCTTATTTTTGTTCTCTACTTGTTTATTTAGAGGATTTTCTTGTTTTGTATTTTCAGTGAAGTTAATAAATACTATTCTCACTCTTATTCATAATCTGGTAGTTGACGGAAAAGAGGTGGGAAGCATCCAGAGCAAGCTCTTGTGTCGTTCCATTTTAGATCTGTATATTGGCGATGATCCATTTGATCAACAAGCCAAAGACAATGCCGAGTCGAACCTGGCTTCCCTTCTAAAAGACTAGTTAGTTAGTTTACGGGTGATGATAAAAGATTTCCTTCCTGATAGTAGTGGGTGGAAATGGCATTATTATCTTTCTCGGAATGGAATGTTATATTTAAGGGATTCAAAGTTATGCGACCAGATGAGCTCAACTATCTTCTTCTCTAAATGTTACTCCATAAGAATCGTTTTTTCTTTGTTTCCCCCGACAAGTCATACATACGGTTTGTTAATGCCAAATTTTGTAGGCCTTGCGAAATGCCAAAACAGCCCTAACTGGTTGATTGTATTGTTATGAAGTCAAAATACACACAGATAAACATAAGAGATATAAAATATAAGCACAAGAATTTACGTGGAAACTCAATTAGGAAAACGGAGAAATGAGAAATCGACTATAAAAATAATATGGGAGTACAAATTATTTATTTGTGTCGTATGTTGTTCTGTCTATTGTGTTGTCCTCCAAACCCTTGCTTATAACAGTATTTATAGATGTCATGTCCACTCGAATCCAATTAGGAGTAGGAATCCTTCTCTCACTATTTGAGCGTGCTATCAAAATAAATGTATACGCGCAAACACCAGATCCGGACCATTAAATAAATTAGACTACACTTTAACTAGACCCAAATAATTACATCCCATAATTGAATATTACATAATTCAATTTTATGGAGGGAAAGTTGGACTGAAACACGCTTTGGGCTAGTCTAACCCAAAGGCTTTACTACCTGGCCTTGGGCAATTTTAAAAATTATTATTTTTCTTAAAACTGTATGTCCAAAATAAAGTAAAAATTGAAGATATAATTAATAATCTTTCTTCAATAGTAGGTCCCAGAAAATATATTCAATTATTTTATTGAGAAAATTACTTTTTAATAGTATGTCAAAAAAAACAATATTTGATTTTTTTTTTTAATGAAATAAGATATTCTTACATAGTTATACAAAAATATTTTACATAGGTGTAAACTGTGCAGCCAAATAACCATATGACCAAAATAAATTATTTTAGAAAGCAAATGTAAGAGCCAGAAAGTGAGGATATATATATATATATATATATATATATATATATATATATATATATATATATATATATATATATATATATGCCATAAACACCCTATCTATTGGTCTTGTCTGAATTAGAGTATTCTAAAGATACTTTATTTTCTTCAGAGAAAAGAAGAAAATACTAATAACTAAATTCCAAAAAAGAAATTAAAGCATTTTTGGCGAAAACATATATACCAGCTAATGTAATGAAATTAATTATGATGTTCCTATTCTTAAGCTTGCATGGGTTATAATTAAATTAAGGAAAGAGAATCAAGAATACATACATATATGACAATTAAAAGTTATGAACGTGATTTATGCTCTTAATTTCCGTAACTTAATTGTACCACCTTTCTACACGCTTATATATATATATATATATATATATACAGCCTCGATCGCACCCTACCTTCCTCATATTCTCATCCATTCATTTTTCCAACTTGTTATTTAGGGTTTAATTTAGATAGAAATGGGGTTGAGTAAGCTTGGTAAGAAAGGAATATTGATGGTGTACTTTGCAATATTTGTTGTGACGACGACAATGGTTGAAGGTGAAGTGTATAAGGTTGGCGATTCTGCTGGTTGGACAAATATCGGCCATGTCGATTACATTACTTGGTCCGATACCAAACACTTCCTTGTCGGCGACACCATTCGTAAGCCCTGCCTGCCTGCTACCTATTTAATCTCCTTCATTTCTTCATTTATATATATATATATATACTTGTTTTATTTAACATATTTATTTAAATACCCACTTTGAACCAAATTAAAATAATTAAGAAAAATGACCTAGTTTCGTTCAATAATACTCCTATTAAGATCAAATATAAAACAAGTCATTACGCAATCTTATTAACTTTTATATTTTTAGTTAGTTGTTGTACTATTGAGAATCATATTTAGTGTTTTTTTTCATTATATAACATGATAATTTTTTGTTCATGGGATTTGCTTCTGATCATAGATATACACATGTATAACACTAACTCCGTTTCTTTTGATTTTTTAAAGTCAAATTGCGAAATTTTAAAATTCAAAAATTGATATAATTTTAGAAACAATAAAGATGATAATTAGAAGTACTATATTTTATACTTATAAAGTTTACAATTGTTATCCAATAATTAAGTTTTAATCTCAAATTTGAAGGATAATTATATACTTTTTGGGGTATTATTTTTATTTTAAGTATTATTCTTGTTATTTTGGGATTCAAAATTAAAAATATTGTTGAATTTTTTGATTTACTTAAAAATATACTTCAGAGTTCAGATATTGTTTTGAGAACTGGGAAAAATTTAGAGAGAGACTTAAGAAAACAGTAGTTTAATGACTATATTTCGATAAAAACCAAGAAATAAATTCATTCATATTTTTCACGCTCACTAATTAATCCGTCTAGTCTAGCTAGCCACAGGCTCTCTTTTTAAATAATTATAATAAAGAGTAAAGTATCATAAATGGAATTAAGATATATTTTGATCTTTTCTTATATATATGGAGTAGTTATTTATAACTACCTCATTAAGATTATACATTCCCAATTTCCCATACAGTTTTACGCGGAAATGACGCTTTTGTACAAGATTTTGTTGAAATATACAAGTCACTGGGAAGATGCATTGTTTTTTTTTTAAAGAGAGTTATTTATAAAAAAAAATACCATTAATTTCATTATAACAACAAGAAGATGGATTCGAACCTGAAGTATGTTTATTCCATTAATTTATTTTGGCTAATGTTTTCTATATTTGTTTGTGTTTACTAGTTTTTGAGTACAACAAGCAATTCCACAATGTTGTAAGAGTGACCCACAAGAATTACAGAGCATGCAACGGAGCAGCTCCTAACTATGGCACCTTCACCACCGGCAACGATTCCTTCACCGTCAACCACCCCGGCCACTACTTCTTTATTTGCGGCCTCCCCGACCACTGCCAGGCCGGTCAAAAGCTCAACATCAGGGTCCCATCTCCCCCTGCTCCGAAAACTCCATTGCGACCATTTCCATGGGTATCCCCGTCGCCATCACCGACACCCTCAGTGACAAATGCACCTCCCCCTAAGAACGGTGGGTCCCCTCCGGCCAGCAAGCTTTGGTTGATAACTTTGGTTTTATCGGCATTTTCTGTTTCTGTCATTGCATATTAGGAAGGTTTCATATTCTAGTGCGTCTTTTATTCGGAACTCCTTGGTTTTAATTTCTAGGCAGGACAAAAACGGTTTGGTTTTGACTTTTGACTTTAATATTTCATTATGACATTTACTTATGTTTAATGGTGTGTAGTAATCTCTTATTTTTATATTTTGTGGCTTTTTGATAAGTTAATAAATAGTTGATAATAGTAATATTAATTTTATAAAAAAATCATAATTATTTAAAATATTTGTACCGTTAAAAGTTTAAAAGAATTCTCAGTCATAAACTTATATTTTTATGAAATGGTGAAAAAGAAAAATAAGAATTTCTCATGTTCCAAAAGAAAATTGATGTTCATTTTGGGTTTGAACAACAAAGCATGGAAGTTGTGAAACCCTTCATATTATTAAATTAACTTAAAGTTCAAAGTATTAATTTATATTTAGGTCTTAATTTTTTACAAGAAAAGGATAAAATTGTCATTATATTGATTATTGATGATTTCTTTTAAGCTGAGTTTATAATGTATTAAATTTACTTAAAAAAATTAATTATAGTTTTATATTTACCTTTTTGGTATAAAAAATTAATGGAATAAATGTTAAAATAAGACTCATTATTACACATAAGTATTGTTTTAAACTACATGTCGATGTCATGTCATCAATTTTTAAATTGACACTATCAATTAGACGTAATCAGAAAAAAATAAAAATTTAATCCCCTAACAGAAAAAATTGAGAAGATAATCCCTAAAGTGAAAGAAATAATTTAAAATTTAATCTCTTAATTGAAAAAATTAAAAAGACAATCTCTAAAATAAAAATTAGAGATATAAATCTATATTTAGGTCTAATTAGTACATTTAGTTTGTTAGAATGTAAAAAAAAAATTATGAGTAAATGCATACTACTTTGATGTGACCTAATGCAATTTTACCCTAACCAATAGCACTGCCGCAATATTTCAAGTAATCTGATAGGTATGGCCAAAAGTCAAACGTCAATTTATAGAGTATCAACATGTATTCTAAGCTCATATATTAAGCACACAGTTTAAAAGAATATTTTTTTAAACTGTGTGCATATTCTTTTGATTTCTGTATTTGCATCAAATTCAAGAAAATATACATACAATTCAAGAGAATATTTTCTTAAACGGTGTGTTTAACATATGCCCTAAGAACAAATATTAAGAAATTCCATCAATAAATCATCGGTCAAAACAAAAGTAATGGCTTCCTAGTTACTCCTATTTATCTCCTACTCTTGTGGTTGAAATCAAAAATACCTAAAGAAAATGATATATATATATATATATATATAGATAAATTTTTGACCAAATTTAATTGTAATTTATATAGAACACTAATTAAAATTCATAAAAAGTAATGTACTTCATAATTTGTTTATCTTATATATTTATATACGTCAATATTTAATATTAACATTGTTATCGCCACAATCTCGCCACGCGCTTCAACCACGAAAAACGCTCCATCCTGCACAATGAACGCGTCAGCACCGGATCTCGACGGTTTTGGGCCGCCGGGAATCCCTCTGGTGTGAGAATAAGTACAGGTCGGAGAAAACGTTTAACAATGGAGGTTAGTGTGCTCTAGTGTCTGGAGAGAGAAGAAAAAGATGTTAAGTTACCTTCTTTGTGTAGTGTCTTGTACCCATATACCATCTCACCAACTTGCATGTTTTTTCCCGATGCTTACGTCAGCTGGCTGCATGCAGGCTTTTTTACACTTGCTCTCCACCCGGTCAATATTATGTCAACTCCTCATTAATGAAAGGGGCTAAAGACGGCTGGGCCCATCACCTCAATCAGCCGCATGCTAATCCCATAGATTAGGGATAACTTTTAGTTCATAATCTGCCACCTGTCCCCCATTACCAGCTCCAGCCCAAACTTTATTAGAATAATTATTTAAACAATAGTCCAATGCTCTAAAGGTAAAAATGGGTTTGACCAGGAAAGCCCAAGATAAATAAGATTTGACCGGCCCAAGATATTCACGGCCCAACATTGCCCCCAAGTCTTTTATTAAACAGGGCGTTTGATAAAAGAGTATAAGAATTCAGTCCAACCATAAAGAAGAATCCAAACAGATTCGAAAAAGCCCAATTAATAAAAGGGCCATGTCCAAATGCGTCTCCTTAAACTCAAAATCAGATACCAACTCTTTAAATTTCAAAAATAAATGATAGCTTCCTCAATTCCAAGAGCACACGCCAACTGTTAACCTTCCCCATCATTATCTCTATTAAATGTGCAGCCTTTGGGTTTCGGGAGCCTTCAGAAAAGATAACTCTATAAAATCTTCAAACCCCCAAATTAGATAGCTTTACTTGCTCATTTGCAATTCGAAATACTCCAGCTCTCTTCTTACTCTGGTTTTCTTTCCCCTTTTCAAATCGTCATCAATGGCTGCCCAAAACTCCGATAACACCATTCCAGAGATGAATCCTAAATCGAAACCTTCGTCTCGCAAAAGTCTTCCTCCTCCTATTTTAGAGATTCCCACTTTCGATTTTTCAGACGAGCTGCAACACCCCATCGCCAATACTCCCTCCAGTTTCTCAGAGGATGATCTTGACGTCATCAGAAAACGATACCAAATCCCAGACACTCACCCTCTGAGAGTGCCCACTCCAGCCGAGCAAATGTATCAACGTCCAGAGGGCTGGACTGCTATGCCCGTCATTTTTTTGAGAAGGGGATTTGTTTCCCTCTTCATGCTTTCGTCATTACCCTCATGGGTGTTGGATTCGCCCAATTAGCTCCCAACTCCTATATTCACATCCTTGCTTTTATCGTCTTTTGTAGTGAATTAGGGATTTCTCCTTCTATTGACTTGTTCTTCACTCTTTTTACTTCCGACAAATCTCGTGAAAAGGGATTCAAGGTTTTGGGCAAACAGGCTCCAAAGCCTAATTCTAAATTTGATAAACGCCCTCTGATGGATACTCCGTCAAGTAATAAGAAATGGTATGAGAAGCGGTTTTTCGTCAAGGGGCCTGAAATATCTTCCATTCCAAACTGGACCACTGCCGCTCATGTTACTTCAGATCTCGGTGACATCCCAAATGAGCGTGTACGGGAGATAGCGAAGATTATGGAGAAGTTTCCCATGAAAGAGTGGAGCTTCGTCCTTCTAAGCACGCAAGCATGGTTGTACAGCCATAAATGTAAGTCCGAAGTTCACGTTTGTATATTTTCTTGAATCTTCTTTTAATACTTATTCTGAAATATATTTCTTTTCTTGGCAGTATCTCTTATTAAGCCTACCTCCTCGGATTTGAAAGAATTAGAGGAGTATCTTTCTGCCGAATCAGCCCAGGATCCTCCTAAAGCTCAAGATATCGAACAAACGGCCGAAGACCAAACTGCTGATCCCCCAGTGGTCGACTCAAACCCTGCCGAAGGGTCCGGCCAGCTTCGTCGAAAGAAAAGGACTGTTAAAAAATCCCAACATGCTTTAGCTCCAACTCTTACCGAAAGTCTTTTAGATATGACCGTTGAAAAAAGAACCAAGATTCTTCATACCAAACAACAGAAAGCCAAGGCAAAAATTATCCCCCTCACCGCCGAAGAGCTAAGAGTACCACACTCTACAACTAACCAATCTTCTTCCAATCCTGCCGATACTGATGAATTCGAGGTCGAACCCAGTTCTCCTCTTATTCGAAAGAAGAAGCATACTTCTGATGGTCAATCATCCTTATCAGTTGACCCTCCAATAAATTCTGACTTTCCTCCATCCGATCAAACAATGCCTTCTCCTCAACGATAATCTCCTCCTTACTTCAGATCGACGCCTGGAGCTTCCCGATCGCCTAGCCTATGGCCTGATCAGAACGAAGACTTCCCCCTGCACCTCTATAATTCCTTCGTTCTGGAGACAGATAACCATCGGTTTGGCAACAGTTCTGTTTCTGACCTGCTCGAAGAGGGCATGATTAACCAAGCCAGGGTAAGTAGATCTCTTGTCTATCTTAGTTCATAAATATTTTCTTTGAATTTTCTTCTAACTACGAATAACTGTAGGCGAACGGAATCTTCGGGCGTCTTTATCAGAAGTACAGGGAAGTTGAAGCTAATGAAGAGGCTGCCCGAAAAGAAAATGCTGTTTTAAAATCGGCATTGGCGAAAGAGAGGAGCGAACACGAAAATATTCGCTTCAACTACAAGGTTCAAAATGACCTTGCCAAAATGAAAGAGCAGCTGGTCGCGTTTGAAGCTTCACAAAGCGTAATTATGCAACGGAATGAAGAACTTCAGCGGGCCAATAAACAGTTAGCTGACAATAACCGGAATCTGGCCTTAGCCGTGTCAGATGCTAAGAGGTCTGAAGAACATCACCTGGATCTCCGAGGGAAAGCTGAGAAGGAGCTTCGTGACCTGAAGTTGATGGGTCCTCCTCTCACCGAAGAGCTTCGCAAGAAGATTCAAGCTGAATACCGGAAGTCTCCTGCTTTAACTAACAAAATAGTTCAAATGTACGCGGAGGGTTACGAAGCGGCCCGAAGCAAGGGTAAAACTAAATTAGCAGCTGTTGATGTAAACCCATTGCTCCTTGATTCTTCTGAAGATGAAGACGAGGAGTAATGGCGATAATAATTTATCCATCCTACACTTGTATAAATTTCAACGACGATGTAATGACTTTATTATGTTTTAATGAAATATATCTTATCCCTTGTTACTTCTTTTTAGTCTAAGTTATATTATTATCCAATCAGCGCGTGATTTAACTTCATCACTCCGAACAAAGTCAAGTAATAATATAAGACGAGACTTACTTATTACCGAAGAGTGCCATATACCATTGTTATAATGAATAATTCACCGATCTTTTAACAAGAATATTAGTTCCGAATAACTTGTATTGTTATTCGACTCCATATCAATTGGATAATGCCATCCTTCTCCGAGAACTGAAGAGGTTCAACCCAAAAGATATTCCACTTCGCTACGAGGAGTCGAAGGGATCCAACCTTATAACTGGTGACCACGTTCTCTCCAAGAGCCGAACGGGTTGGACGATCAATAGTTCGCTTCGCTACAATGAGACGAAGGAATCCATCCTTATACCAAACTGGCAACCTCGTTCTCTTAGAGAGCCGAACAGGTTCAACCCAAGAGATATTCCGCTTCGCTACGAGGAGTCGAAGGGATCCAACCTTATAACTGGTGACCACGTTCTCTCCGAGAGCCGAACAGGTTCAACCCAAGAGATATTCCGCTTCTCTACGAGGAGTCGAAGGGATCCAACCTTATAACTGGCATGAAGAAAAACCATTATTGGAGAGAAAAAGAGAGCTACTTTTATTGATAATTATCGTGGTAGTTACATACTTCCGGATTTTGACACTAGCTCTACTGAAAATACTTGCGGAGCCTTCCAGCATGCCAAGTATTCTTAATTTCAGATCCATCTAAGGCTCGCAACCGATAGGTTCCGGGCTTTGGTACGCTAATGACTTCATAAGGGTCCTCCCAATTTGGCATGTGTTTACCCATATTCTGAGGCGTAGATGTTTCCACCTCCCGAAGAACAAAATCCCCAACTTCGAATCTCCGAAGCTTTACCCCTTTGTTGTAGTATTTAGCCACACGACGTTGATATGTGCCCAATTTTATCAAGGCTGTCTCTCGGACTTCTTCGAACAGATCTAAGTTAGCTTTGAGTCCCTCATCATTGTATAATTCTTTAAATTGACTGACCCGAAGACTAGTAGATCCAATTTCTACCGGAACTAAAGCATCAGAACCGTATGCTAGTCTAAATGGGGAATCTCCCGTTGTAGTTCTTGGCGTAGTTCGGTAAGCCCATAGCACGCTAAGTAATTCTTCAGGCCATCTTCCTTTGGCGTCATCTAGCCTTCTCTTGATCCCATTCAGGAGTATTCTATTAGTTACCTCAACTTGCCCATTAGATTGTGGATGGGCAACCGAAGTTTTTCGATGCTGAATTCCTAACTCCTTCAAGAACGCCTCAAATTTTGATCCCACGAACTGGCGTCCGTTGTCTGAAATTATCACCATAGGAATTCCAAATAGGAATACTATTGACTCCTTTAGAAACTTCAAGCATTCTTGTTCCGTTATCAGCCGAAGAGGTTTCGCCTCTACCCACTTAGTCATATAATCAATTGCCACTATAACAAAACTGACTTGACCTTTTGTTTTCGGAAGTGGACCCAGTATATCTACCCCTCAGACAGCAAAGGATATAGGAGATAAAACCGAGTATAGCTCTTCTGGTGGCTGATGTGGGATTGAACTATTCAACTGGCATTTCGGGCATTTCCTCACATAATCAGTAGCCTCCTTGAAAATTATCGGCCAATAAAAACCTTGACGAAGCACTTTATATGCTAACAATTTCGCGGCCATGTGATCACCGCAGATACCTTCATGAACCTTCCGAAGGGCATATTCAGCTTCAGATGGGACCAGACACTTCAGTAATGGAGAGGAACAAGCTCTTCGATACAGATCTCCATCAATAAGTATGAAGTTTGCACTTTTATATCTCACCTTTTTAGCCAACATCTGATCTGAAGGTAGTATGCCATCTGCTAGATAGTTTATGTATGGAGTCATCCAACAATTATACCGCTCTACGCACATCACTTCCCCATTCTGGATGCTAGCTTGCTTCAGGATTTCCAAGTAAACTGTTCCTTCAAAGGCGCTTGATTCAGTAGTAGCCAGCTTCGACAATGCATCAGCGTTGGAATTATCAGTTCGACCAACACCTTGAAATTCACATGAGCCGAAGTGTTGCAGTCGATTTTTCAATTCTGCAAGATACTTAACCATTTTAGAGCCTCGAGCTTCATATTCCCCCGAAACTTGCTTGACGATCAGTTGAGAATCACTGTAAATAATCAACTTCTGAATTTCCAGGCTCCGGGCCAGACGCAATCCTGCTAATACCGCCTCGTATTCAGCCTCATTATTCGTTGCCCTGAATTCAAATCTGATGGCTTGCTGCACTTTGAATCCCTCCGGACTCGTCAGAATTACCCCTGCACCACCAAGGTCCGAAGTAGAAGATCCGTCGACATATAAGGTCCAATAATCGTGCATCTGCTGAAGAGTAGCCACCATCTCCGTAGATCCCTTCCCTTCATCTAGACTCCCATCAGCTTCAAAAAATGAGCATTCTATCACAAAATCGGCCAATGCTTGACCTTTAATAGCCGACCGTGGGTAGTATTCTATGAAAAATTGAGATAATTCCATTGTCCATGCAGCGAGTCTCCCCGAAACCTCTGGCTTTCCCAACACCTTCTTCAGTGGTTGATCTGTGTATACCACTATTATCCGACCTTAGAAGTACTGTCGAAGCTTACAACTGGCAATGATCAAAGCAAAAGCAAACTTCTCAAGGTTTGGATACCTTGTTTCTGCGTCTCTAAGGTCATGATTCACATAGTAAACCGGATGCTGCTTACCCCCAACTTCCCGCACCAAAACCGCTTCTACTGCCAATGAACTTACAGCCAGATACAAATACAAAGGTTCAGTAGGAATGGGCTTCACCAACAGAGGTGCCGAAGATAAGTACCTCTTGATTCCTTGGAAAGCTTCCTTGCATTCCGAAGTCCATTGGAACGTCTTCGTATTCTTCGGCCCTTTCAACGTGTTAAAGAACGACAAGCACCTTTCTGCCGATTTAGACATGAATCTCCGCAATGATGCTATTCTACCAGTTAAACGCTGGACATCCTTGTACGACTGTGGTGATTTCATGTCTAAGATAGCCTGGATCTTTTCTGGATTGGCTTCGATACCTCTCTTACTGACCAAATATCCCAAAAACTTGCCTGCCCCCAGTCCGAAAGTGCATTTAGTGGGATTCAGCTTCAACTCATAACGGCGAACCGTCTGAAAACATTCTTTTAGATCATCCAGATGACCACGAACTGACATGCTCTTAACAATCATATCATCAACATAAACCTCCATATTCTTGCTTAGCTGCTTCTTGAAGATGTGGTTCATCATCCTCTGATACGTAGCTCCCGCATTGATCAAACCGAACGTCATTTTTTTATAGGCATGCACCGACCGATGAGTAATGAAAGCTATTTTCGGTATATCTTCCTTGCACATAGAAATTTGATGATATCCAGAAAAAGCGTCCATGAAGCTAAGCAAAGCGTATCCCGAAGTTGCATCAATGAGTTGGTCAATATGAGGCAGAGGATAGAAATGCTTCGGGCACGCCTTATTTAGATCGGTATAGTCTATACAAACACGCCATTTGCCATTATACTTTTGTACCAGAACTACGTTTGCCATCCACTCAGGATAATCAATCTCGAAGATGAAGGTTGCATCCAACAACTTGGTGATCTCCTCATCAATTATTCTCTGTCTCTCCGGTGCGAAAATCCTTCTCATCTGCCGAACTGGTTTCTTATCGGGATCCACTTGCAATCTGCGTTCAGCCACTTTTCGACTTTCCCCCGGCATATCACTGGGAACCCAACCAAAGACATCGGCATAACACCGAAACAACTCCATCAGGACTTGTCCGGAAAGGCTCTGGAAGGCCCGAACCGATTTTCACTGTTTTTTTCTTTCCTTCCCGAAATCAACTCGATCTCCTCGGTCTCCTCCACGGGCATGGACTAAGGGTTTCGTTCCACTTTCTGTGAATGGCTCTATTTCAATGGCCATGGTGTGTTTTTGTTTGCTGACTCCTACTCCCGAGGTGATTAGGGCATTCCGATAACATCTCCTCGCCAACTCCATGGGGCGTAGGGAATTTCATCTTGAAGTGGGGAATTGAAGTAACCGCTTGTAGAGTTGTCAAAGTAGGTCTCCCCAAAATAGCATTGTAAGCTGAATCAACATGTACAACGTAAAATTTACAAATGATTTAAACCTGTTGGGGAACTATCCCGAAGATAACCGGCAGCTCGATGGTTCCTGCCACTTTGACCGGATCATTGCTGAAACCATACAAAGGGGCCTCCTGCCCAATTTCCATCTTCTGACCATCTAGAGGCATTCGGTGATAAGCATGAGCATATAGTATATCCACCGAAGAGCCGTTGTCGATCATCATCCTCTTTATATCCACCGAACCAACTTGTGCAGTGATCACCAAGGCTCTTTCGTGTGGTTCGATAGGTTCCGAAGGGAAATCTTCATCTGTGAAGGAGATTATGGAGCCCGGATATGCCCTTTAGGCCTTCATAGGTTTATCTGTCAGAGATATCACTGAGTCCAGATACCCTCGTCTCTTCTTACCTGCTACCTTTCCCATGTTTCCCCCAGATAAAACATTTACAACATGCCGCACCGCCTGGTTCGGCACTGGTTGAACAGGCTGAGCAACTTGAGCTAACTCTCTATTCCTCGGCTGATCCCTTTGTTGTTCTCGCCCTGCTACGTACTGTATCAAAGTACCACTTTGAACTTTTCTCTCAATGAATTCCTTTAAACTCCAGCAGGAATTCATATCATGTCCGACCGTCCGGTGGTAATTACAGTATAAAGCGGGATCTCCGGACCCTGGTCGGGGATTGTTTTTGGGCGGTTCGAAGTACGGTTGGTTCTTTATTTGTTCCAAAATGGTGGCTCGATCCGTGTTGAGTTGCGTATACACCTTATTCACCTTCTGAGTTGGAATGGGCGGGCGATCTCCCCTAGGTATCCAGTTATTGTTATACCTTTTTTGATTCCCTTCGAATCGATCATTGCCGACACTACTCTTTCTCTGATTAATGTCTGGCTTCTCCTTGTCTTTCTCTTTTGCTTTTTTCGAAGAACTATGCTTCAAGTTAGCCATCGCCTCTTCCACCACGATAAAACCTTCGGCCTTTTCAAATGCTTCGGCCAGACTCTTCGGATGTTTGAACATCAGCTTCTTTACTAATTTCTCCGATTTCATCAGATCTAAACTATTCTGGAATAACCCTGCTGCCTGAAGATCATTAAGATCTGAAACCTGCCCCACAGCTTCTTGGAATCTCTTCACATATTGCCCCAGAGTCTCACTCGAATATTGCTTTACTTGGGCCAACGATCCCGTGGGTTTTCCCCTTCTCTTATTGCTCCCGAAGCGAGCATGGAACTTGTCACACAAATCCGCCCATGATGCAAACGAATCCGAAGCCAGAGCCCCCATCCATTGCCTTGCGTCCTTTCTTAACATTAATCCGAATGTCTGACATTTAGCTGCATCTGAATAGTCGTAATAGTCCATCAATCTGTCAAATGCTTGGCTGTGGTCGAATGGATCTCCAGCGCCGTCATAACTTTCCATATGAGGTAGCTTTTTGCTGGGATCCGCTTTCTCCTTAAGAATTTGCAATGAGAAGGGAGACGTCTTTTTGTCTGAAGTCTTCTTCCCTTGTTGAATCTCTGTTAGTTGCTTCCGAAGCTCCTTTATCTCTCTCGCTAGGTCCTCCACCATACCGGGTGAAGAAGCAACTTCTTTCCCTGGAGAATTCGTCTTATTGTGTTTGATCTGGTCTTTTCCATCCGGGCTAAACGATGCCGAAGGACTTCGTCTGTTACTTCGGCCGGAACGAGAACTCCCTGTGTGGTGTACCCTCCTCGGATTCTCAGGAGAATGACTTCTTGACTGGCTTCGTCGCTCATCTCTTCTACTGTCTCTATGATACTCGATACGAGGCGTTCTTTTCGAAGTCTCGGGAGAATATTCTTGTGACACACTTCGTTTCCTGTCGGGGGAATGGCTACAAGACCCACTATCATCCCGCCTGGAATATTCATCTCTCCTTGCTCTTCGACTATATGACCTAATTCGTCTTTTCAGTCGAGTGTAACTGGAAGCTTAGTCTTTTTTCTCAGCCACAAGAACCATCTGTTTAGAAATCTCCTCCCTCTGCTGCAGAAGGGCTTTTAAAGCCGTATCGGTCTCTTGTGCCATCTTTGCCAAGGTAAAAACTTTGTTCGCTTGGCCTTCTCGGTGTTGGGTCTTAGGCGGTGGGCCCACCACCCTTTTCCAATCGTTGTCAAGACCTTTGCTAGCGGTAGAAAATAACCTCCTCTTGGTATCACCATGGTCTCTAGCCTGAGAATCTCCTAGAACCTTCTGTGACCCAAGTCTATCATGAATACTTTTTGAGGGTCCCAATCTGTCTTTCACCGAAATTCTTTGCAAAGAAGAGCTAGCATTCGTCGGCTATCCTTCAGCCGTGACTGTTTTACTTTTTACCATGGCTTCCGATGTAAGTCGTTCAGCAAGTTGTGATTGAAAATCAGAAACACTAGAAACCCCTCCTTCTAGCGCCAATGTTATCGCCACAATATCGCCACGCGTCTCAACCACGAAAAACGCGCCTAATCCTGCACAATGAAGGCGTCAACACCGAATCTCGACGGTTTTGGGCCGCCGGGGATCCCTCCGGTGTGAGAATAAGTACAGGTCGGAGAAAAGGTTTAACAATGGAGGTTAAAGTGCTCTAGTGTCTGGAGAGAGAAGAAAAAGATGTTAAGTTACCTCCTTTGTGTAGTGCCTTGTACCCATATACCATCTCACGAACTTGCATGTTTTCCCCCGATGCTTACGTCAGCTGGCTGCATGCAGGCTTTTTTACACTTGCTCTCCACCCGGTCAATATTATGTCAACTCCTCATTAATGAAAGGGCTAAAGACGGCTGAGCCCATCACCTCAATCAGCCGCATGCTAATCCCATAGATTAGGAATAACTTTTAGTTCATAATCTGCCACCTGTCCCCCATTACTAGCTCCAGCCCAAACTTTATTTGAATAATCATTTAAACAATAGTCCAATGCTCTAAAAGTAAAAATAGATTTGACCAGAAAAGCCCAAGATAAATAAAATTTGACCGGTCCAAGATATTCACGGCCCTAACAAACATAATGATAATTTATTTTTATTTTAATTTTTTAATTTTTATTAAAATCTTAATTTTTTTATTTTAAACAAGAATGAATCTCAAAATCACAATTACACTCAAAATCTTATCATCGTTCTTTTATCAATGAGTTAAGAGGATCTATTTTCACTAAATTAATTAGCGCGGGTAAGAAAACTAGAGAAGCATGACTAAATCAAGGTGGAAGGCCGGATGGATGAATGAATGAAAGAAAGAGAACGAAATGTCCATGCCACGTGCGTCCAACAAATGCCAACAAAAACACACGTCGAATCTGTTGAAAGTAAACGGGCGAAATAAAAAAGAAAAAGCAACAATCATACGATACTTTGCAGTACACCATAATAGAGTACTCACTCTACAACAAACATCGAAAATCGAGCAGACGCGAGGGAACAAACCGCGTATATAAATAGCTACCCCGCCCTTTACCACCCACACTCCTCATTTCAGTAGTGAGGGACTCCACTGGAACTAGTGTGACTAGGTTGTAGAGAGAGAAAGTTATATATAAGCACATAAAATATATAGATATAGAGAGAGAAATATTGGTATGCCATTAATTTCGTTCAGTAAGAAAGCGTGATCTATCGCTATTCAAGGATACTTTCTCTGAAACTGCAAGCTCACTCTAGTACACTATACTATTAGTCTATAAGCTTCAAATTAACGGATTTGTCTCTTCCTTTGTGTTGTTTTGTTTTTTGATCAATTCTCTATCTAGATATATAAAGTGATAGAAAGCGATGGAACTGAGTAAGGTGACGCAGGAGATCTTCTCAAAGCTTGAGCAGAAGTGGCTCTACCACTGCGAAGGCAAGAAGACGCGTGTTCTCAGCATCGACGGCGGCGGAACTACCGGCATTGTCGCTGGTACCGCCTTGATCCACCTTGAGGACCAGATCCGCGCAAAATCTGGCGATTCGAACGCCAGAATCTCCGATTTCTTTGACATTGTTGCAGGTACTGGAATCGGAGCTTTATTCGCCGCAATGCTCACCGCCGACGATGGCAATGGCCGTCCGATGTTCACCGCCAAAGACGCCGTCGTATTCGTCAGCGAGAAGCATTCTGAACTTTACAAGGTCAGAAACGTCGGCGTTTTCCGTCGGCAACGTAAGTTTTCCGGTAAGAGCATGGATAAAGTATTGAAAGAGGCGTTCACGAGAGAAGACGGCGATGTTGTTACGCTAAAGGACACGTGTAAGCCTCTCCTCGTCCCGTGCTTTGATCTCAACAGCTCCGCGCCGTTCGTTTTCTCCAGAGCCTGACGCGTCCGAGTCGTTGAGCTACGACTTCGAGTTATGGAAAGTCTGCCGTGCGACATCCGCCACTCCTTCCATGCTCAAGCCGTTTAGCTTAACGTCTATCAACTGCTAAAACCTCTTGTTTGGCCGTAGACGGCGGTCTCGTCATGAATAATCCGACAGCTGCCGCAGTCACTCACGTTTTGCATAACAAGCGTGACTTTCCTTCGGTCACCGGAGTCGAAGACCTCCTAGTCCTATCGCTCGGTAACGGTCAGTTATCCGGTCCGTCTCAAACAAAACTCCGTCATGAACCCGGTAAATGCACAACCTCTTCAGTGATCGACATTGTTCTCGACGGCGTATCAGAGACAATAGACCAAATGCTAGGAAACGCCTTCTGCTGGAACCGAACAGATTATATGAGAATTCAGGTAATTAAAATTGTTTTAGATTTTATTCACTTCAAATTAGAGCTTAAATTTGGTTTATATGTTAACTGAAGGCGTTAATGTACAGGCGAACGATTTGGGACTGAGGACGGATGAAGTGTTGAAGGAGCGAGGAGTGGAGTCGTTGCTGTTTGGAGGGAAGCGGTTACTGACGGAGACGAACGGAGAGAGAATCGGAAGTTTCGTGCAACGGCTTGTTGCTTCAGGAAGGAGTAGTTTGCCCCCAAGTCCGTGCAAAGATACCGCCGTTAGCCTTCTTACTAACGGTCGTTAGTGTTTTGTCCCTAAGTTTTTAGGAGTATTAGTTTTTTAAATTTTTAACCCTTGTGTTATCCTTCTTTTTATTTTGTTCAAAGACCTACAGATCAGGCTACTTTTAACCGTCTCTTTTCCCCAGTTTAATAGATCCAAATAACATGGTGACCCGTTTTCATCTAATTTCTCTCTCTCTCTCTCTCTCTCTCTCTCTCTCTCTCTCTCTCTCTCTCTCTCTCTCTCTCTCTCTCTCTCTCTCTCTCTCTCTTAGTGTTAATTTTGTGTTAAATATATAAAGTCCAGTTATTCATTTTTATATCAGACCATCAGTTAATAGATATCTAGGGATGAATTAATGTCATTAAAAGGTATGGGCCGTATGGCAAAGGGGCTTTCAAAAGCCAGTTATTTTTCCATCAGACCATTTAATTGTTGATATCTAACTATGAATGCCAATAAAAGGTATGGCAAATGGGCTCTTAAAAGCAAAATGCACAGGGTCCTGGCATCAATTCCTGAATTCATTACATTGCTTAAAATAATAGAATGATCAGATCTAAGCATATAAAGGTTAGATATTTATGTAACCAAAAGACAGATTCCCAACTGTCCTTTGGAATATGGTAGTACAGTTCTAACACCAAACCAGTCTAGTTCAAGATGTATCAGACCTTTTGATCTATGCCACTGTTCATAGTTTTTAACTTTCAAGTCCAACCATCTGAATCATTACTTTACCCCCACACACACACACACAAACAAACACAACTAGAGAATAGTTCAATGATTCTGTTTGTGCTCTCTAATATAGAGATCCATAAATCATAGTGTTGGGTTATTACAAGTAGAGAATTGGAGGAAATTGGATTTTGCCTGTGTTTGGACAGAGACGGTATAAACTGTGGGCATATTCACAAAGAGACAGATGGAGCACTGCTGGAAAGGACTCGATGCAAATTTCCAAAGACCTTGTCAAGTTATTTTTGAGGTACTAGTTGTACCTTGCCCAAGAAGATTCTAAATTTCTAACAACTAAGCATCAAAAAGGAAACCAAAATCAAGAGATACTACTATCTCACACACACTGTATTACAACAGTTTCTCAATTTAATCAATCTAAATTGTAATACTGTAAAAATATGTGAAAAGTTTGAATTTTTATTAGTTGGGTACAGAAAAGAAAGGACTGAACCTTTTGTCTATTAGTGAAATGAGAGAGAGTGGCACTACTGGCTGAATCTGATCTAGGTAGTGTGTAGGAGTGTAAAAAATGGTCCCTAAGATTTGTTGGGTTGTGACTTTCTCTTCCCCTACACATTTTTAGACGATATTTTCTACTCTGTTTTAACGTTGTTAGGAGGTAGATAGTTGTATAAGTTAGGTAGAAGATGCTCCTTTTTCTCAATTAATTAAACTTAACCAATTGTTATTTAATGACATTAAGACAGACATTGGCAACTAGGTTTTAGCCCTGACTTAGCGGCGGGACGGAATGGGGTGGGGACCTCAAATTTGTTCAAGGAAGGAGACTAGGAGGAGCATTAAGATAATAGTAAGATTTAGCTTTAGAGATATCCAAAAACTTAAGTCAATAATGGAATTGAGTTGTTGCTAAACAATAAAATACCCCCTCGGTATCATTTCATTTAACCAGTCCAGTGTTACCTGAAGGAAGACATTGTACATATATATGTCACTTTAGCTTTTAGCATGTGTGTAATGTTCAAATTTTCTTTATTATTTTCCACGATATTTTAGTCACATAATTAACATAAAGTCTCAAAAATTCAATTTTCAATCAACTTTTTTCTTTTGGTTGCTTCTTGTGCGAGTTTTATTAATATTGTGATCCAAAGATTTCTAATGTTGATTATGTAATTCATTTGTACTCATTCTAATATTCTTTGTCAAAAAATAATTAAGAAACCCAACTAAGGACTCAATTTATTCCATTTTTGAACGAAAAGATTGCATGGGATGTTAGGGTGGATCAAATATGTGTTTCTCAACCACTTGAACCCTACAAGAATGAAAGTGGGTCTATATATAATCCCAGGTGCAAAGCAAAGCGACTTGTGAACAATTGTGTGTGTCTGAGAGGGAGTGTGATAAAATGATATTTCAATTTGAAAAGTGTCGTTATAGATCTTATAGCGACGGTTTATTCCGTCGCGACGGTTTACTCCGTCGCTATACATCTATAACGATACTTTTTATGTAAAAATATTAAAAAATGTTGTGGAAATAAAAAATTTCTTAAAAAATGCTACACTGGAGTGGGCTCAGTGGCGGTGTCTGGGTCGTAAGACTGATAGATTCCGGTCAGTTTTGTAATAGTAGTTTTAAATTAACTACTTAATTAATACGCCATAGGCCATAGCCTGTTTTTTTTTTTTTTTTGAAAAGTATAGCCTGTTGTTGTTGGTGGTGGTGGTGGTGTTATGGAGTATATTGTTATTAATTTGCTACCCATTATTAACCCACTTGTTTTAGGCTTTGGCCACCCACAATTAATTGGAGGAGAAATAATGAATTTTTTACTAGTTTGTTCTGCAATAGCATATAGATTGAAAGCCATTTATGTAAAAACCTAAAAATACTGATACCGAGACTTCATTATTGAAATAATATTAAAATATGATTTAATTTTTTTAAATTAAATCATTTTTTATGCAAGGTTTGACATCCATGTTTTTTTTAACAAAATACAAAATTTTATTATCAAACAACATGATACGATAGTTTAGTTTTTATCAACTGTATTTTAGTAGTATCAAAAACTAAATACTCCCGTCATCCTTTAATATAAGATTTTTTAGAGTTGTGCACAATCATTAAAGAAATAATTATATAGCATTAAATATAATATCAAATGTCTATATTGTCCTTGTATTGAAAAAAGAGATTGTTATTTATTGGTCAAAAAATACTGAGAGAACCAAAATTTGTTTAAAATTCCATCACTACCCCTTTATGGGAAATTAAAAACTATTAATACAAGAGAGAGAATTTATTGGGACAATGAGAAAAAATAGGAGTAATATAGGAAAGTAAATAATTTTTTCTTCTAGGAAGTTGTAAACCACAAATATTTTGGAACAAATTTTTTCTTCTAAAACAACAATCTTTTAGGAACGGAGGGAGTATTTAATACTACTTGAGGTAATATTAGAAACTATACAATTAATGCTTACTTGGAATTCTAAAACGTCATATATTAAGGGACAAAAAAACTTATCTAAAACGTCTTATATTAAGGGACGGAGAGAGTAGAATATACTCCCTCCGTTCCTTAAAAGATTGTCGTTTTAGAAGAAAAAATTTGATCCAAAATGTTTGTCGTTTACAACTTCCTAGAAGAATAAATTATTTACTTTCCTAAATTACCCCTATGTTCTCTCATTATCCTAATAAATTCTCTCCCTTGTATTAATAGTTTTTAATTTTTCATAAAGGGGTACTGATGGAATTTCAAACAAATTTTACTAGTATTAAATGACTTTCTTAATCCATGTGCCAAAACCATAAACGACAATCTTTTAGAAACGGATGGAGTACTACTACTACCTCATTGGTCACCAAGACTAAATAGAATAGAATATAGTACTCCCTCCATTCCTAAATAAGTGTCGTGTAAGATTTTTACACATGAATTAAGAAAGCAATTAATATGAGTAAAAAATTATTGTTATGACTAAAATACCCTTATTTAATAACTATTCTCTCTCTCCCCTCTCACATATATATTGCATATTAAGATTGTCATTGTTATTGAGTATGTATTGAGAAGAAAATGAATAGGAAAGCAGATAGCCTATCCCTAATTGAATGCAATGAAAAATTAATTATTGTATTCATTAATTAAACACTTACTGAAAAATAAGGATAAGGGTAAATTAATGCATTCTCTCTCTTGCTTTATTACTTATTAGTAATAAATAGTATAGATTAGTCCATACTCCTATCAAAACTAGTTAATTATTGTATTTACGTTCTGTAAGTAGAATATATATATGGGTCCTCTTATACAATATATATATATATGTTAAGAAATTTTTATATATATACATATATATACCGTATTTTGATGATCATGTAGTACATTGGATTAAAAACACATAAAGTTTTGTATTTAAATTTGGTTGATATTTAGCTACGATATAAAATACTATTACTGAGTAGATAATTAGGCTCTAGTGGTCTTTTAGTTAAAGTAGAAAATTTATAATTTTAAAAAGGTTACTCTGAGCAACATACATCGATCTACGGTTGTTTTGAGTTATAAAAAGGAAGATAATCTATTTCGGGCATTTTAATTTAATGATTATTTTGTAACAATTGTAATGATTATGTTTGATTTATTTTAGAAAAGGTACTTAGTTTGTAGAGGGTACGTACATTAGTACCGTATGGTATTACTAGCTGTGTTCTGTGTCTCCGATACTATATAGACGATAAGATTTATTCCCAAATTTTGAACGGCTCAGATGAATGTATTGAATGAGCGAGAAATTTAAAATCATTTATATTTTATTAGATAGATTACAAGGATGGATGACTAATTTCATGTGATAAGATCTTGCCTCCCCTTGGCTCTCTTGATCATAGACTCATGGAGTTGATCTTTGTTGTCTTCACCCCACTACATAATATGTATATATGAAAGTTGTCTATATATCCCTTTCTTCCCATTTACTTCCTGGTATCCCTTCCTTCCAAATTTCAGTGCGGTTCAAAATTTTACTGTCTAATTTTACTTATGCATGCATGTGGAATAATATTTTGCTATTTTATTAAATGTAAAATAGAAATACACAAGTCCAAAATTGATATCAAGTAGCTGTCACACTGTACCTAAATTTTTTTTTGGGTTTGGTATACACTTTGTAGACCATTAACTTTACTACCTAAACAAGGAGAGACATAGGAGACATATAAAAAGAAAGTTAAAAGTAGTACTATAGTGTATGTTTAATTAATTGGATGCATCAGCAATATAATTTGCCTTTTTATGTTGGGAAACTTTCAAATAAACCCAGAGAAATGTTAATCCAACGATGATCAATGAAATAGTTAAGGCTTCGTCGTTTTTATGAGTGAAAAATTGTGTGAATTATACATTTAATTCTAATAATTAAGGTCGTGGGGATTTGCAACCAAGCTTATACAATTTTCTAGCAATGGAATGTTATTAATCTTATCTTTCGCAATAATTCCATTTGGAAGGTGGCTTACATCCAATGTAATACATAGTACAAAAATTGCATGTTATACATTTTTTCAATGATTAATATAAAATTAAGGATACACATATATGTAACGAAATTAGATTGCAACTAATGTGTAAATTTATGCAATAAAGGGTTGTTTGTTTATATCTTAATGAGTCTAAATCTGACTAAATAAGTCATTCTGATCATTTGTTTTATAATTTTTAGACTCTGAACGATTCATATTCAGAAAACTGTGGCTAAATCAATAATAAGTAGTGTTGAATGATATTTTTACCTACCTACCCTCATAGATAATTAAAAATTATATTTAATATCCATCTTTTTGTTTACTTTATTAAACGAATTTTGTTGCATACAAATTATTTTTTTGATTTTTTCTTTAACAAATTAGTCAATAACCAATTTAATGAATGTTGTTGTAATCTTTTGTTTTTGTTTTATAGACTAATAGAATGCTATTGAAAAAATTTAGGTATTTATTCCTAAAATTATATTACTAATAGTATACTCCATCAAAGTTTGATGGTTCACAAGTTTATATTTAATTTTTCTTAGATAACATTGTTTATTCATAATTACATAATAAATTTGTTCATAAGGTTAAAATAATTAAAGAAATACATATATGTTTAGACAAACAATTATCAAACACATCATTTCATTCTATATTCAGAGTTTCTACTTCATTGATTCAGCTCATTCAGATTCTCTTTACACATTCATAACTTTTCATTTAATTTTATCAAACAACACCTAAATTACTTCCTCCGTCCCAAAATAAAAGTCATTATTACTATTTTAAGGTAGTTCCTAGTTAAATGTCTATTTACCATAAATAATCTATCTTTTACAATAATTTGCATATAATACCCTTAATAGTAATTGTCATACTTCCAATATCTATATATAGTTATGAAACATCACTAGTCATATACAAAACTATACAATTAAATGAGAAATTAAATATAAATATTTTATTATTTTATCTTCTTTTTAATACGAGCAAAAGTCAATCAAAACTTTTATATTGAGACAGAAAAAATAATAAATTAGAATGAGACAATTCTTAATTCTTAATTAATAGTTGATTTTGCATGCCCCTTATATATATCTGCATAATATTGGAAATTTTACTTTCTTGATGTTTTCCCCTAATTTAATTTGTATTACGAAGTTCAAATTATATACTCCAGTATTATATATACTGTTTGTATCCTCAAGTAAAGATAGAGGCCCAAAAGTTATGGATGGCTCTTGAGAATGTAAATTGAGGCATGCAATTCTGTTCACGGGATCAGCTTGAAGTTGGTGAAAGAGGAGAGACTTTTCTGAATTAATGAGAGTCCCATTCTGTTGAAACTGTAAATATACCCATCGAGGTTAGGTACATGCAAGACACTTGGCACACATGCGCAGCAGACCGCTTTTCGATGATCCTCGTTCAGTCGTGTGTCCTTCATGGAGTATATTTTTAAAATGAAATTTTTTAAGGTACATAGGGCACATGCTAAGCATACAGTTTAACAGAATATTTTTTAAATTGTGTACATATTTTTTTGAATTTGGTACAAATGCAGAAATCAAGGGAATATACATACAGCTCAAGAGAATATTCTCTTGAATTGTGTGCTTAGCATATGCCTTTAGGACATATGTTAAGAGGACCCTTTTAAAATAATGCTACTATAAATAATAATCTCACATAATACTCACATAAACACACATACATACTGCGGGTCCCGTATGTCAAGCGGGACCCGCAGTATGCATGTGTGTGTATATGAGCATTATGTGAGATTTTTTATGTGATAGTTGCTGTAAGACCTCAACTTTTATGAATAAAGATTTAATTTTTCTATATATTATTTTGAAATAGTAAGGTATTGATTTGATAAATGTGGTAAGTTATGGGTGAGATGTGCAAATTTTACAAAGTAAGTAAGTGGTTATAAATTATTCGTTGTGTCGAAAAATATTCGTTTGGTCTAGGAATATTCTTTTTATCGGAGAATATTCATACGACGACGCAGTCATTGGTGGACCTCACAACGAAATAAATGTCGAATATAGAAAGCGAACGAAATAAAAATTTTACAACAATAATGGTAAAATTTTTACCGTTAAAACTATTGAAATATCCGGTGGTTAACATACAGTAATAAGCGGTGTTACACAGTAGAACGCGATATTGCACAGTAATTTTAATTATTGATTCTTACGTAAAAGTCACTACTCAATAATTATTACAGTAATTACTGTTCAATATTTTATTTTATTGATTCAATAATTGCTATGATGATATTTCATATTAGTGATTCAATAATTGTCATTGCACAGTATTTTAAATTATCAAATTAATAATTCATATTATTTGAATAATATTATTAGATAGCATTATTGACAATGTCTAAAAAAATTCTGTCTAGAAAAGGGGTTAGTTAATTGCGCGCCTGTAAAGAAAAATTCTTATCGAAATGCCCTCTCTTTTCTGGAAAATGATCTGGTTGTCAATATTATAGTTCTGTAATATTATTTGTGAATAATTAATTATTGATATATATGATAAAGAAATATTTATTCAATGTGAATTTAAATGGAGAAATTTTTAGTATGTGATATTTGTTAAAAGTTGATATTTTATCTTTTCCGATAAAATAATTTATTCAAATATATTATTATAATATTACATTATAGTAGTATGATATGATTATATAATAGTATGATTTTTATAATTAGAATGATAACATTATTATAGTAAATTCATGGTATAAAAATAAAATGATGTGGAAGAGAACAAATTGAATTTGAATTCTTATGATGTAAGCAATGATATCATCGGAACGATGAGATAAGCAATGATGTTATCGAAACGATGAGGTAAGCAATGATGTCATAGGATCGATGATACAAGCGATGATGTCATAAATTATGGCAAAAAGACTATCTTATCCTTACTCTGCCGAGCTTATAAATAGAAACATATTTTTTTATTATTTCTCACCAATTCACTAAAGTTAGAGAGAGAAAAAGTATAGAGAAAATAAGAGAGAAAGAATAAGAGTATTCTGCTATTACACTAGTGCAGTCTCTAAATTTTTATTAAGGTAAGGGGTATTACTTCTTTCGTATTCATGAAGAGAGTTATTTTCTTTTAATACTGGTAAGGGTTGTTATTTCATTCTTTATTATTCTATTGGAATAACCTGTCTACGCGGACTACCGCATTCATGGTGAAATTCTTTTGTTATTCTATTTTTTATTATTCTGTGGGAATAACCTGTCTACGCGGACTATCGCATGCCTGATGAATAACCCTTCGCATTCATTTGTTATTAAATTATGAAAATGATCTGTCTGCGCAGACTACCGCCTGACAGGTGAAAATTCATTTACAGTTTCGTATGTTGTTTCATTTCAAATTTCTAACTCTAAATTTACTACGGTAAGTTTTACTTCTATAATTCCTGAAATTCCTGAAATGATCAGAAATTTCTTGAGTTTTGCGCTTCATCTAATATCATTTCACTGAAATATTAGTCTGAATTTTTTTGTGAAATTTTGATATTTTCATATCGGGGTACTATTTATGAGTTACTATTCACGATAAAAATAAAATATTATTTTCTTTCAAATTATCGTTGATTGTATCTAAGTTTTAAACTTAATTCTTGAATTTTGCTCCACAATTAATTATTACGGAGTATTCTTGAATTTGGATAAACTAAATTTTGAATATCTAATCTTTGTCCTTTATCTTACTGAATTAGTTTCTTATATTATTTTTTATCATCCTCAGTCTTAAATGATGATACAAATGAATATCTTTGGCCTGTAGTACAAAGATGAATGATTATTTGATACAAGCGATGATGTCATAAATTATGGCAAAAAGACTATCTTATCCTTACTCTGCCGAGCTTATAAATAGAAACATATTTTTTTATTATTTCTCACCAATTCACTAAAGTTAGAGAGAGAAAAAGTATAGAGAAAATAAGAGAGAAAGAATAAGAGTATTCTGCTATTACACTAGTGCAGTCTCTAAATTTTTATTAAGGTAAGGGGTATTACTTCTTTCGTATTCATGAAGAGAGTTATTTTCTTTTAATACTGGTAAGGGTTGTTATTTCATTCTTTATTATTCTATTGGAATAACCTGTCTACGCGGACTACCGCATTCATGGTGAAATTCTTTTGTTATTCTATTTTTTATTATTCTGTGGGAATAACCTGTCTACGCGGACTATCGCATGCCTGATGAATAACCCTTCGCATTCATTTGTTATTAAATTATGAAAATGATCTGTCTGCGCAGACTACCGCCTGACAGGTGAAAATTCATTTACAGTTTCGTATGTTGTTTCATTTCAAATTTCTAACTCTAAATTTACTACGGTAAGTTTTACTTCTATAATTCCTGAAATTCCTGAAATGATCAGAAATTTCTTGAGTTTTGCGCTTCATCTAATATCATTTCACTGAAATATTAGTCTGAATTTTTTTGTGAAATTTTGATATTTTTATATCGGGGTACTATTTATGAGTTACTATTCACGATAAAAATAAAATATTATTTTCTTTCAAATTATCGTTGATTGTATCTAAGTTTTAAACTTAATTCTTGAATTTTGCTCCACAATTAATTATTACGGAGTATTCTTAAATTTGGATAAACTAAATTTTGAATATCTAATCTTTGTCCTTTATCTTACTGAATTAGTTTCTTATATTATTTTTTATCATCCTCAGTCTTAAATGATGATACAAATGAATATCTTTGGCCTGTAGTACAAAGATGAATGATTATTTGATGAATATTTTTGGCATGTAGTGCAAAGATGATTACTTGATGAATATCTTTGGTCCGTAGTGCAAAAATGGTCAGGTGTTGAGATGAACATGACCAACTAATGATACAAATGAATATCTTTGGTCTGTAGTGCAAAGATAAATATTTGATTCGAGATATATATTGTTTGATGTTACAGGGATAAAATATTATTGATCAATTTTTAAATCAAATAAGATAGTAGACATCATTCTCTACTTAACTCTTCTAATGAATTGTTATTTCCGCTGCAGTTGTTGATCTAAAATTTATTGTCTATAATATTTTATCTGATTTATTGAAGACTAACGATAATTTATTTTTCATTATCTTAGTCATAATATTTTTTACTGGGCTAATTAAGCTCACTCTTTTTGTGACGCCCCCAAAATAGGTTTAATACTCAACCCATTCTGAGTCGTCAAATACATGGTACAGAATTTAAATACAATATTTTATATCAAACGGTCGTAGCAAAATACGACCACATAACTGTGAGTGTCAATACAGACATGTAAAAAATATAAACATTCAAACTAAGTCCTCATTATATTTATTATCATATTATTTGAAAAAAAAATAGTGAGGACTTCTACAGCTCACACTCGGACCATCACTTCCATTTTTCTGACTAATACCCGCGATATTCTCATTTTCTGAATAGAACATATGAAAAAAAAAGGGTGAGCTCAACTAGCCCAGTAAAGAATATTAAGACTAAGATAATGAAAAATAAATTATCGTTAGCAAAGTAGCACTTATTGAACCAATAAAATATCAAAGTAGCACTTATTGATATAAAATATCAACGTAGCAAATATTGAATCAATAAAATATTATGTAATTATTGAATCAATAATATAAAATATTGAACAGTAATTACTGTAACAATAATTGAGTAAGTGCTTTCCTACGTAAGAATCAATAATTTAAATACTGTGCAATACCGTGTGCTACTGTACAACACCACGTATTACTATATTTTAACTACCGAATATTTTAACAGTAATAACGGTAACAGTTTTGACGTTATTTTTATAAAAAAATTACTTCTGTCCCTTTCTATAGCTGACATTCATTTCGTTGTGGGAATCCACCAATGACTGCGCCGTCGTACGAATATTCTTTGAGAAAAAGAATATTCTTCAACCAAACGAATATTTTTTCCAACACAACGAATATTTTATAACCACTTGCTTATGTTATAAACTTTGCACATCTCTCCCATAACTTATCACATTTATCAAATCAACACTTACTATTTCAAAATAATATATAAAGAAACTTAAATCTTATTCATAAAATTTGGGGTCTTACACTTTTCTTCCATTGTTCTCTTTAAAAAAAATATATAACTGGGACTAGCCGGAGGATGGAGGGTTGGTCCAAGAGAGGGCTATAGAAGTCCGCACTATTTTGTAAAATAGTGTATTAATCATTGTAATGAATAAGACTTGAATTTGAACGTTAATATTTTCAACATAATATTTATAATGACACTCAGAGTTGTGTGGTCGTATTTTGGACGACCGTATAATAGTTGAAATTAGAATATTGTATTTGAATTCTGTACCATGTATTTGACAACTCAAAATAAGTTGGTATTGAATCTATTTTAAAGGCGTCACATTAGCATTGTTGATATTTTTATCCTACTACATAATTATTTATTTACTCATATGTTTGGTACTAATAATATCTTTATTAAGTTTAATTAAGAGCTTATTTTTTTAAATTTTTTTTGAAACATCTTAAAATCTTGCAATGTCTTGTAAACACACACACACACACACACATACATATATATATATATATATATATATATATATGATATGTGGCTAGTTGCTTGTATAAGCTAGCTAGTTAACACAAAAGTGGTTAACATGAAATTAACTTTGGTCAATTGATTAATTAGTATCGACACACAGACGAAAAGTGATCTCTGCATATCAGCATTGTAAATTAATTTATCATAAAATTAACTTCATGATAACTGAATTCAACCGAGACAAAAACTCATGGCTGGACGGACAGATTTTTGGGTATAGGAGTGTGAGTGTTTTTTTAACAGACGAGGACAAAAAACAGGGGAAATATAATGGCCTATTTTGGCATTTATTAAAAATTTATGGAGAAGCTGAAGGATAGAGATGAATATTACTATATTAGTAATACTATAAAGAGAAGTGCCTGGTAGTGTCGTTTTAGTTAAAGCCAATGAGGAGACTCGATAAAAAAATAAAGAAGGTGCATGTGGAGGTTTTGAGGCCCCGTTTTCTAGGAAAGAGTAAGGAAGCTTCTTGTTTATTCGAATTTAGTGTACTGTCACTGCCGACACCAAATTTTTGTACAATAACATTATTACTACTGCACCAAACCATAGCCAACAGCTTCCAGTTGGGATAATACACTTTTTGATTATTATACTAGGGTTTGATTTTGATTGTGTTAATCAAATTTTTTTTTATTACAATTGTATAATTGTATTTTCAAATATTACAAAATGATCATTCCTTTTGATTTCTGTCCAAAAAACGGGCAAAAGTACTGACTGTGCATAAAAATGAAACGGAAGTGATGATATATCACATGGTGAGTGTGCTGAGTGTTTTGTTTTAATTTTCATTACTACGTACATATATAAATAATAATAATGATAATAATAATAATAATAATAATAATAATCATAATAATAATTACAAAATAATAATAATAATAATAATAATTTTTAAATAATAATAATTTTTACAAATGTATTTATATAAAACTAATGAATTTATATTATTTTTTAATAATAATAATAATACTTAAATAATAAAAATAATTACAAAACCATAATAATAATAATAAGAATAATATCTCTATCTATCCTTATATATCTTCAAAAAAACAAATGAAGAAAAAAATTGACCCACAAAACTATATTCAGAAAATTACACCATTTCCACAAAATACTGTATTACATATAAGCTCACCAATTTTCAATTTCCGAGATAAAGAAAGAGAATACTCTCTAGCAGCCTTCTGGGCATCTTCTTCGAGAGCTACAAGTTCCAAATCTTCATCACCAGTCTTCAACTTCAAGTAAATTCTCTTCTTCTTCTTCGTTGCAGGAGGATTGTTGCTCCGGCGAAGGGAAACAGCTGCCGGAAACATTACGGCGGCGGTGGGCGGAGGGAGAAAGGGGAAATTGAAGAAAAGGGGAGGAGTTTGAGGAGAGAGAAAGGCGGGAGGGGATCTGGAAATGGGTGAGAGAATTGAAATGCTTGAATTGAGAGAAATTGGAGCGAAAAAAATTGGCCTCAAAATCCATATATTATTTCAAAGGTTGTATGGTTGTTGTGATGATGGGTCGGGTCGGGTTTAATGGCATGGCGGCGACTGCCGTTGCCGGAGGCTCATGGCATCATAATCGTCATTATATATCTTTGTCCCTATTAGTTGAATCCTTCTGCAAGCTCAAGGCGTTTAATCCTTCTGCAGGCTCAAGGCGTTGAATCCTTCGGTACCGCCGCGGATTTAAACCAACCGCCGGTTCAAACAACCAATTCAGGTAGAGGAATTTCATGAGAGAGAAACTAGGTTTTTGTTCCTTCAATTTTCTTTTTAATTTTTTAAAAAAATTGTTAGATGATTTGTGATGAGTTAAAATTATGTACTGCAAGTGCACAGTGTCTATCGTAGATTTAGCAAGTGCATGTCGAATCTGCAAGTGCACAGTGTCTATCGTAGATTTAGCAAGTGCATGTCGAATCACAGAGACTAGATCAATTCTTTAATATATCCTTAATTAATATTTTAGGCAAATTAGAAATAAATATGGTGGTGATGATTAACTAACTAAATTATGTAAACTAATAATTACTAATGAAAACTATTAATGAGAAAAACTACTTAGGAATCCGAATCCACCAAATATTAACATAATAAACAATTCCTTATTCCAAATTAATTATCAAATTATTTTTTCTTTCCTTTAAAAATAATGATTTATATAATTAATATGGGCAAATATAAGTTATGAAAAATTCACAGATTAACTATAACTTATCAAAATCTCGAAATCAATATAAAAAAATCATATGCAATTCGTGCGGAAAAAAAATATGAAGGAGAAAATAATTAGACACTAATTTCGGAACGGAAAGAAAATATTATTATGAAATACTTAGTTTCATCATCATCCTAGGTATTCAAAATTTAGCTAACCATTAAATTAAAAATAAAATAAAAACAAATAAACTAATTATTACTTGATATTAATTTAACTAATAGAAATAGAACAATTTAATAAAATTAATACATAATAAGGCGTAAATGATAATATGACATCTAGCAGTGCTAAAAGGAAGTAAAAAGTAAATGGAATTTAACACATGATATAGCAAAGCTAGTAACCCAATGAATATTTTAATATAAAGAATAAATTATGAATACAAGATTCCACTTCCTCACTCAAGCTTCAGCAGAAACAGAACTTGAATTTCGGAAGAAAACAAAACAAAAATTCTCAATCTCATCTAGTTCCTGCCGGAAGTACAAGTTGAAAAATAAAATAAATAAAAGTCTCCCCCTCTCTCTAAAACAAGATATCTCTTTATAAGGAAAAATAAATTATAACCTAATCTAAGAAACATTGAACTTGGTATTCTCTTTTTCTTTATCTCTTTCTCTCCAAATTGACTCCAACTTCTTCATGATTATCCTCCAAGAGTCTCATGTAATCTTTTATTTGCTCCCCAAGAAAAACAAGATAAATCTTATAAAATCAAATAAAATGTATTAGTTAAATAAAATAAACAAACAAAATAATAAATATGAGAATACTAAAATGTATAATTAATGTATATATCAAATACCTCCATACCTATCTTTTGCTCGTCCTCGAGTAAAATAAAAACAAAATAAAAACAAAAATTATACTACCCCATTTTCGTAGGAAACACGATTACACTTAGCATGTGCAACAAGCCTTTAAACCCCAAGGTTACCCCAAGTGGACGAGTTGTGTCTCGTGAGGGTTTGCAGTGAATATACCCACAAAATTCAAAAAAAAAAAAAATTGAGTTTAACAAGTCATGAAATTGAATTAGAAACTTCTAAATATCCATGGGCATTATTCAAAGGTAAGATTCAATTCAAAATCACACTTTCACCTTATTAAAAATATTCAATCTTCATTCTAGACACCATCCTTCATAAAATTTATTCCATGTGATGCATGCATGTGTATATAATGTAACTCTTAGTAGGAATTTTACCATGAAAATCAAGCAAACTCATTTTTTTTCTTTTTTTTTCTTTTTTTTTTCTTTTTTTTTCAATTCTTTTTTCCTTGACTTGTGTAATGTCTCGTTTTCTTAGGCTTTTCAGAGTTACCCATTTAGCGAGCGTTGGACCAATGACTCCCAAACCAGTTGATTTTAGAGCACTAGGTGTAGAGACACCCCTAAGGGCTTACTAACTTGAGTAACAAAGGCCACAAAACTAGACTAGTCAAACTGCTTTTATCCATCACACTTTTCAGCGTGAATATCGATGCTTCTCGAGGCTTGTATACCCAGTTATTTCGTTCAATGGACATTGAAGCAGTTATTTATTTCTTTTCTTTTTTTTTCTTCAAATTCTTCAACTTCTCCTTCTTCTTTTTTTCTTCAAATTGCTTGAATCATAGTTTATATCCACAACTAAGAGTTAGTGCGATCGTGAAATGCAAAAATGATTTTGAAATCAATTTTAGTCTAGATGGTATTTCAAACTAAGATTTCGTATCTTATCAAAGATTTAAGAGTTCTAAATCTTTCAATCTTACTCATGACTTTTAACTCCACGGACACTTATTAGAATAAATTCAATCCATAAAAAGTCACACAAATTTTTTTCGTTCATCAATTTTTTTTTTTTACAAAGACATAATTTCCTAAAAAAAAAATAAGAGAAAAAAAATTAAAAAATAAAATCTAATAATAAAAATGCAAAACTCCTCCCATACCTAATTCATACATTGTCCTCAATGTATGCAAATGAATAAAGAGAACAAAGAAACAAAAGAATTGTACCTCGTAGGATTGGGCAGGAACCGGATGACAATATTGTACAAAAAAAATAAAAATAAAAAATACATACATACTTACAAAAATAAGTGCAGTGCTAGTCATTCTGAATCAGGTGGGTCAACAAGGTACACCACCTCCTCTGGTCCGTTTGGCATTTCTAAAAAGGGTTTGAGTCGTTGGCCATTCACTTTGAAAATTTCTCCACTATTTGGATTTTCAATATCAACTGCTCCATGAGAATAAACTACCTTCACTACAAAAGGTCCATCCCATCTAGAGCGCAATTTGCCAGGAAATAGATGTAGCATAGAATTATACAAGAGAACTTTTTGACCAGGTGAAAATGATTTTCTCAAAATTGATTTATCATGAAACACTTTCGTTCTTTCCTTGTAAATTTTAGCATTTTCATAAGCATCATTCCTAATCTCATCTAACTCAGCTAATTGCAATTGTCTATGACTCCCACCAGTGAACATATCAAAATTAAATTATTTTATGGCCCACAAAGCACGATGTTCAAGTTCAACAGGTAAGTGACAGGCTTTCCCAAACACAAGCCTATACGGTGACATTTCTAAGTTAGTCTTAAAAGCAGTACGGTAAGTCCACAAGGCATCTAGCAATTTTAGAGACCAGTCTTTTCTATTGGAACTCACCTTTTTTTCCAAGATTTGTTTTATTTGCCTATTCGAGACTTCTACCTGACCACTTGTTTGAGGGTGATATGGTGTTGCAAGCTTGTGGGTGATGGAATACTTTTTCAGCAAGGATGCAAAAGGCTGATTGCGAAAATATTTTCCTTGATCACTGATTATGGCCCTAGGGGTACCAAAGCGAGAGAAAATGTTCTCTTTCAGAAATTTAACAACAACTTTGTTGTCATTGGTCTTGGTTGGTATAGCTTCTACCCACTTAGACACATAATCCACCGCAAGTAAAATATACAGATTTCCAAAAGAATTTGGAAATGGGCCCATGAAATCTATTCCCCACATATCAAACAATTCAATGACTAAAATGGGTTGCATTGGCATCATATTCCTCTTAGTGATCCTCCCTAATTGTTGACACCTATTGCAATTGGCACAAAATTCTGTGGCATCCTTGAACAGACTAGGCCAATAGAAACCACACTGGAGGACTTTGGCGGCCGTCTTTTTGCCTCCAAAATGTCCTCCACAAGCTTGGTCATGACAAAATGACAAAACACTCATAAATTCATGGTCGGGTACACATCTCCTAATGATTTGATCAGGACAATATTTAAACAAATAGGGGTCGTCCCAATAAAAGTGTCTGACTTGTGAAAGAAACTTTGATCGGTCTTGTTTGGACCAATGGGAAGGAATTTCACTAGTCACTAGGTAGTTTACAATATCAGCAAACCAAGGTGTAGCAGATATGGAGAAAAGTTGCTCATCTGGGAAAGATTCATTTAAGGGTAGGTCAGAGTTGGACTCCACAACTAACCGAGACAAATGATCAGCTACCACATTTTCGGACCTTTTTTTGTCTCGTATCTCTAGGTCAAATTCTTGGAGCAATAAGACCCAACGAATTAAACGGGCTTTTGAATCTTTTTTGGAAAGAAGATGTCTGAGGGCAGCATGGTCAGTGTAAACAATTATTTTAGACCCAATAAGATAAGATCGAAACTTTTCTAGGGCAAAAACTAAAGCTAAAAGTTCTTTTTCAGTAGTTGAATAGTTCAATTGAGCATCATTCAAAGTCCTACTAGCGTAGTATATGACGTGGGGAATCTTGTTGATTCTTTGCCCTAGAACAGCACCAACTGCATAGTCAGATGCATCACACATTAACTCAAATGGTTGACTCCAATCAGGTGATTTGATGATAGGAGCTGAAGTCAACTCCCTTTTGAGTTGTTCAAAGGATTGAAGACATTTTTCATTAAATTCAAATTTTGTATCTTTTCCTAGAAGATTGGTCAAGGGTCTTGCTTTCTTACTGAAATCTTTAATGAATCGCCTATAAAAGCCTGCATGTCCTAGGAACGAACGAATTTCTTTGACTGTCCTAGGTGGTGGAAGATTAGCAATGAGGTCGATTTTGGCTTTGTCTACTTCAATTCCCTTGTCAGATATGATATAACCAAGAACAATTCCTTTTTTAACCATGAAATGACATTTCTCCCAATTTAGGATTAAGTTAGTTACTTTACATCTCCTTAGAACTAAGTCAAGGTGGTGAAGGCACTCCTGAAATGTAAATCCAAATATGAAAAAATCATCGATAAAAATTTATAAGAATTTCTCTACCATGTCAGAAAAAATGCTCATCATGCATCTTTGAAAGGTGGCAGGGGCACTACATAGCCCAAAGGGTAGACAACGATATGCAAAGGTTCCATAAGGACAAGTGAATGTGGTCTTTTCTTGGTGTTCTGGGGCTATGGGAATTTGGAAGTAGCCCGAGTAACCATCAAGAAAATAGTAGTAAGCATGACCAGCTAACCTCTCTAGAATTTGGTCTATGAAGGGTAAAGGAAAATGATCATTTCTTGTGGCGGTATTGAGTTTTCTATAGTCTATGCAAACCCTCTAACCAGATTGGACACGAGTGGGAACTAACTCATTAGCTTCATTTTGAACCACAGTTAAGCCAAACTTTTTAGGTACCACTTGAACAGGACTTACCCAAAAGCTATCAGAAATGGGATAGATTATCCCATTATATAGACACTTAAGAATCTCCTTCTTAACAACCTCTTTTAGAACCGGGTTTAACCGCCTCTGTGGGTCTCTCACTGGTTTAGCATCATCTACTAAGTGGATCCTATGTTGGACAATGGTTGGACTGATCCCCTTAATATCAGCTATGCTCCATCCTATGGCTTCCTTATTTTCTCTCAGAATAGTTAATAACTCTTCTTCCTGTGTGATTGTTAAATCGGAAGCAATGATCACAGGAAAAGTTTTGGAGGGACCTATATAAGCATATTTAAGATTATCCGGAAGGGGTTTAAGCTCTAACTCCGGTGGATTCTTTTCAAGAGGTTCTGAGGATGGCAAGATTGGCTCAGTCACGGGTTCCCATTTGGAGTAAGACATTGGTGTGGATGACTCTAACATTTCATTCACCTCATTTACGTATTCTATATCATCCCAATTTTGACCAAAATAATTTAGACAAAAATTAAGAATTTCGTCTTCTCCCGTAAGTTCATTTTCAGACATTTCTTGAATCATGTTCACTTCAACGGGTTGGTCAGAAAAATCAATAGGATGCTTTCCCACATTAAAAACATTTAAATCAATTGTCATGTTCCCAAAAGTCAATTTCATTAGTCCATTTCTACAATTGATTAACGCATTAGAGGTTGCTAGAAATGGTCTACCTAATATGACAGGGATTTGACCCTTGGGATTGGCAACAGGTTGGGTTTCAAGGACAACAAAGTCAACAGGGAAGACAAAATCGCCAACCTTAATGAGTACATCCTCAACTATTCCTTTTGGAACTTTAATAGAACGGTCAGCTAGTTGAAGTGTGACACTTGTCTTTTTTAACTCCCCTAAGCCCAATGTTTGGTACACAGAAAATGGTAACAAGTTCACACTAGCTCCTAAATCAAGCAAAGCTTTTTCAATTAAGGTGTCACCTATGATGTATGAAATAGTAGGACAACCGGGGTCCTTATACTTCACAGGATCCTGGCATGATAAAATGGAACTAATATGGGCTGTTAGAAAAGCTTTTTTAGGAACATGAGTGGTTCTTTTGTGTGTGCACAAATCTTTTAGACATTTAGCATATGAGGGAACTTGTTGAATGGCATCTAGAAGAGAAATGTTAATTTTCACTTGTTTGAACACTTCTAGAATTTTATCTAATTGGGCTGATTGCTTGTTTGAAATAAGTCTTTGAGGGAATGGGGCTTTTGGGTTAAAGACTTTTTCAGTTGACTCCGAAGATGTGGTTTGATCATTTTTTGACACATGCTTAGTGGATGGGCCTACTGACTCAGAGTTTGTGGGTTTTTCAGGCTGGGCTGACTTTGAAGGTGGATTGTTAGATTCAACAGTTAAATTTTTCTCTTCTTCATTATCAATGCAAGCATGATTGTTAAAATAATTTTCAGACCTTAAAGAGATTACAGAATTCACATGATTGACTTTGTTGTTTTCAAGTGAATTAGGGGCTGGAAATTTTGGATTGGTCTCGGGTTGGCTAGGAAGTTTACCCTTCTCTCTTTCACAAACTGTAGTGGCCAATTGACTCATTTGGATCTCTAAACGAGATAAAGCTTGGTTAGTGCTTTGTTGAGTTTTTATTAAAGTTTTCACACTCTTCTCTAAGGTGCTAAGTCTCCTCTCACTTTCATTAGAAAAACCTGGTGGATATTGAGGTGATGAATTTGAATTTTGGTACGGACCAGGATTTGACTTTTGGTAAGGTTGAAAAGATTGATTTAAGACTGATTGACCTGATTTGAAGAGTTATTTGGATAGGGTCCTTGGTTCCATGCAAAATTAGGATGATTTCTCCAACCTTGATTATAAGTGGGTGCAAATGGGTCATTCCTAGGTCTTTGAAACATTGCATTGACTTGTTCATATTCTTCAGGTTGAGCCATGACTCTAGGACATTCCTCTATCCCGTGACTTTGTGAATTACACCTTAGACACAAAGGTGTTGGTGTTGAGATTTGGTTCACATGTGATGGTCCACAAGTTTCTAAAGCTTCAAGTCTTTTAATCACACCAGCCAACTTAGCTTCAGTGGCAATTGAATTGTCAATTGTATGAACACCCCTAGATGAGCTAGGTTTATCAGTCTCTCGGGTGGTTTTCCATTGCATGGTTTTTTCTGCTAACTCTTCTAAAAATTCCCAAGCCTTTTCATCATCATTATTCAGAAAATCCCCTTGACACATTGATTCTAACATTGTTTTAGTGGAATAGTCTAAACCTTCGTAAGCAATTTGACACAATCTCCATTTCTCAATTCCATGGTGTGGGCACTGGGATAACAAATTTTTAAATCTATCAAAATATTTCCAAAAGGACTCTTTTTCAAGTTGGCAAAATTGATGAATTGCAGTCCTAATTTTAGCAGTTTTATGATTTGGAAAATACTTTTTTAGAAATGTAACAACAAATCCCTCCCAGGTTGATATGGAATTATTTGGTAGGCTATATAACCACTTTTTAGCATTATCTTTTAAAGCAAATGTGATAAATCTTAGCCTAATTGAGTCATCAGATAATTGTTGAATTTTTATTAAGGCACAAACTTACTCAAATTCCTGAATAAATAAATATGCATCTTCTATCCCCGTGAACCTAGGTAACATATTTATAAATTGCGGTTTAAGTTCAAAATTGTTACCAGTTACTTGTGGTAAACTGATACAAGATGGTTGGGCAGAGCGGGAAGGATAATATCGATCCCGTAAAGAAACAGTTTGTGCGCCCTCCATTTTTCTTAGGGTGGGATCTTTTAAAGTGCACTCCGAAAAATCAAGTTTTCTCACTAATCGCGATGTTTCGTCCCTAATCCACACTTTTTGCATACACTACTTAGCAAATAAGCAGATAAGCAAAAAAAAAACAAATAAAAGGAAAAAAAATTACTTCTAAGGTCAACCTAAATAAAATTAGACAGCTCCTAACTGTTCCAAGTTACACCGCAAGGTCCACCAAATTCAAAATTAATCACACCACTAGCCAGGTAAGTGTAAGAAAGGTGGGAGTCTCTCCGTAGATACGGTGACTAATTAAATAACCACACAATCTTTAGGCGTTTACCTTTTGAACCACTTGCCTAGACACCAGTAGTTTGATTAATTATAAATTCAGCCTCCTCTTGGAGTTTCTTGTCTTAATTGAGCTCGAGAGTCTTAGGGGCCAACGTCTATTTGATTTTATTAGGTCAAGGTTATGCAAAAAGTTGGGTTATTTGTGGGCCAAGGAAGGGTGATGAAATTCTCACCTTATCTTGTTGCAGGTTCTGCCCTTAATGTTGGATTAAAGATGAAAATGCACAAATAAAAAAAAATTGTAAACAAATAAAATGTCCTAAAACTATGTGAATTACGAAAGAATGAGAATTTTTGACGTACCTCGGTCCTCCAGCAATCACCAGAGTTTATATTTGACAAAAATAAAAAATAAAAAATAAAAAATAAAAACCTAACAGTATGTGCTCTACGTGAGTGAATGCATGAATGCGGCAAATAAAAAATATATTAATAAAAACTAAACTACTGTTATTTTTTTAATTTTTTTTTTAAAAAAATAAAAATAAAATTGAGATACAAAGTACCAAGAAAAGCGCAGCAACAAAATCTTTATCTTTACGTTTCTTTGATCCGCTTCGATAATCCTGGAAAATATATATATATATATATATATATATATATATGAGTTAAAAACTAATTCGAATAAATAAAAATTAAGGAAAAAAAAATTAATTCTAGTCCCCGGCAACGGCGCCAAAAACTTGATGAGTTAAAATTATGTACTGCAAATGCACAGTGTCTATCGTAGATTTAGCAAGTGCAGGTCGAACCACAGAGACTAGATCAATTCTTTAATATATCCTTAATTAATATTTTAGACAAATTAAAAATAAATATGGCGGTGATGATTAACTAACTAAATTATGTAAACTAATAATTACTAATGAAAACTATTAATGAGAAAAACTACTTAGTAATTCGAATCCACCAAATATTAACATAATAAACAATTCCTTATTCCAAATTAATTACCAAATTATTTTTCCTTTTCTTTAAAAATAATGATTTATATAATTAATATGGGCAAGTATAAGTTATGAAAAATTCACAGATTAACTATAACTTATCAAAACCTCGAAATCAATATAAAAAAATCATATGCAATTCGTGCGGAAAAAAAATATGAAGGAGAAAATAATTAGGCACTAATTTCAGAACGGAAAGAAAATATTATTATGAAATACTTAGTTTCATCATCATCCTAGGTATTCAAAATTTAGCTAGCCATTGAATTAAAATAAAATAAAAATAAATAAACTAATTATTACTTGATATTAATTTAACTAATAGAAATAGAACAATTTAATAAAATTAATACATAATAAGGCGTAAATGATAATATGACATCTAGCAGTGCTAAAAGGAAGTAAAAAGTAAATGGAATTTAACACATGATATAGCAAAGCTAGTAACCAAATGAATATTTTAATATAAAGAAGAAATTATGAATACAAGATTCCACTCCCTCACTCAAGCTTCAGCAGAAACAGAACTTGAATTTCGGAAGAAAACAAAACAAAAACTCTCAATCTCCTCTAGTTCCTGCCGGAAGTACAAGTTGGAAAATAAAATAAATAAAAGTCTCCCCCTCTCTCTAAAACAAGATATCTCTTTATAAGGAAAAATAAATTATAACCTAATCGAAGATACATTGAACTTGGTCTTCTCTTTTTCTTTATCTCTTTCTCTCCGACTCCAACTTCTTCATGATTATCCTCCAAGAGTCTCATGTAATCTTTTATTTGCTCCCCAAGAAAAATAAGATAAATCCTATAAAATCAAATAAAATGTATTAGTTAAATAAAATAAACAAACAAAATAATAAATATGAGAATACTAAAATGTATAATTAATGTGTATATCAATTTGTAATTAGTGTATTCGATTTGGGGTTTGCTTTTGACTGGAGCTATGGACACAGTGAGCACCATTTGTATGTAAACCATTGGAGATTTGAACTTGAACTTCGGCTTGAAATTTTGTGGTCTCAAATGTTGTTCTCTGTTACGAGGTACCGGTTAAGAGAGAAATTTAATTTCTTTATGCGTTTCTGATTTAGGGTTTTGTCAGTTACACGAGGTTAAGGCAGAGATTGAAGATGGAGGTGTGGGGAGGTTGAAGATGGAGGCGGGGCAGGTTAGGTTGTTTAGGCTTTTGATTTTGATTTTTTTTTGCAAATAAGGCTTTTGATCTTTAAATTTTAAAATGTAATGTTTTATTTTATATATATATATATATATATATATATATATTATTTTTTTTGCTAAGTTTGTTTTATATTTTATTTATTTATTTATTTTTATTTCTTTGTTTATTTATTTCAAGTATTCTTAATTTTATAAAATAATTTAAATAATTGTACAAAGATTTTTTTGACACATAAGCAGTATCATGTCACCTGTCAAAGTCACGTCACTAAATTCTGATGTGGCATGTTAACAGTTGATCCACATATTTTTCGTTCGCCAACTCAGCAATTATGTCCGTTTTTTTGGACGGAAACTGAAATTAATGACCATTTTATAATATTTGAAAGTACAATTATGCGATTGTTACAAAAAAAAATTCGATAATCACAATAAAAATTGACCAAAAAGTGTATTATTCCGCTTCCAGTTATTTCACCATTATCACTCCTCCAAAAACACATCCAAGTACAGAACCGGTGGAGTGTAGTAGAGTTAAATTCTGCAACTGGACATCGAGGAAATTCATGGAAATGCAAAAAAAACAAAATGGGAATTAAGTTTCTATAAAATACTACTAATATATATATATATATATATATATATATATATTAGTAGTAAATATTCCTCTTACTTAACAAGACTCCAACCAGACCTGACAAAAAATAGGATTGGGTTGATTTTGAATTACATAAAATAGGTTTGGGTTGGCTTTAGAATCAAAATCATATTACCTATATTTAATATGGGTTATGTGGTTTGAATTTAAATAGTTATGGGTCGAATCCAAGTCGACCTATTTTTCAAATTATAGTTTCACTAAAATCTTAATTTATGTTATACTAACAGAGTCTTATTTTAATTTTTTAGACCCAAATTTGAAACTAAAATTTTAATTGATATGACTAATTTGAGTATTAAAAATATTAATTTTGTGATTATAGGCACTTTAAAAAAAATTAGATTAATAATTATTATGTTAATTAAAATTAATAAAATTATTGAGAATTTTATTACAATAATCAAGAAATATTATTTTTTTTGGAGTGTATATATAATAAGTAATTTTTTTTTGGGTAGGGTAGGGGTGGGTGGGGCGAGGGGCATGATGGTGTATAAATAATCAATAAATAATATTTTTTGGGTGGTGGGGGCGGGGCAGGGGGTGGGGGGTGTACATATATTTTGAATAATCAATAAATATTATTTTTTTGGTGGGGGGCCGGGGGTGGGGGTGGGGGGGGGGATGTATACTTATATTTTGAATAATCAATAAATATTATTTTCTTGGTGGGGGGGGGCAGGGGGTAGGGTGGGGGTGTATACATAATCAATAAATATTATTTTTTGAGATTGGGGTTGGCTTTGGGGTTGGGGGTTGGGGTTGGGGGTTGGGGGTGGGTGGGGGTGGGGGTGGGAGTGGGGGGTGGGGGTGGGTGATGTAAGAACCCGAATTTTTAGATATTATTAAATAAGAATTTAATAAATAAAATTCTTAAACTGTGAGATGGGTTCGAATAAGAGTATATATATGTGATATGAGGTATGTGGTATTATATTGCATAGGGTAATATGGACTATGTAATATGTGTTTTTGTGATTAATAAATATATTATTAATATATATTTGTTATTTATTTTAGAGACGATTCAATTGAGGTAAAGAAAGTGGATAAATTCCTATCGATATTAAATAATTTATAGATTTATCTTATCATAGTAAGTTGGTGACATTAAATATTCTTAATGTATAATCACCATATTTTTGTGTATGTGTATTAATAACTAGTATGTTTATAATAGATTATTAATAGCACTTAAGCTATCCGTGAATAGGTTTGGATAGTGAAGCATGAGTTAGTTAAGGAATTAACTAATAAGAATAAATATTAGTTAATTTAAGTTGAAAGTTATATTAGGGAATAATATAATGAGTATTGAACCCTAATTAACTATGATGATATAGTACAGTGTTTAAATTTACTTAAGTAAAGAAGTGAATTAATATATATGTTGAATATATGATTATAATTAGTACATTCTATATATTACTTAGAATGGTAATATGTGAGAAAGTCTAATGTGCGAATAACGTTAATAAATATATATACGTTATTAAAGAGAAATGGAAATCATTATATTTTTAAATGAATATTTGAATAAATTATTTTGGGAACAAATTATAAAAAAGAAAGAGAACTAAATATTATATATTTCTAATAAAGGATATTAAAATAATTTCTAATATTGAATTATTTTAATAAAGGAGAAAATGTTATTTTTGAATAATAATATTTTCTTATATGTTTTTGTATGAGGTAATAAGTATGATTAATTAATATAGTAAATATATTAAAACGTATTTACTATATGTAAATAAATTGATAAAATAATTTATTATAAAATAAACTTATTACCTATTTTCTATATATAATATATGTACATGTGTCGTATTAAGAATAATATCTTGAGACAATACGTAAATTATTTTCTGATAATGAATGTCTTTATTCGGAGAAAACATAATATTTTATGTTATGAAAAAATATATAATTTTTAATGTATTTTCAAGAGAGTTAATTAATAAAAGAAAGCTAAGTTATTTTAATGTATTAAATAACTTAAGTTATTATTTTATTGTAGATTTTATAATAATAGAGTAAATCTTAATTATTCTGAGCATAAATGCTATACATATTATAAGTGTATAGTTATTTAAGGTAGTTTGACATTAGAATGCATGTGTCACACAAACTTTATATTAAAAAGGAATATTAAAGTGTGGTGGAAGTAATGATAAGCTTAATATTGAGCTTGTGAGATATGCCTAGTATGGCAAAGTGGTGGAATAAACAGCCATTAAATAATTTTATGAATGAATAATTAAAGAAATTAATTAATATTATTATGTGAATAAATTGCTATGTGCAATGATGTGTAATTATAAGTTATAAAATAGCTACATCTATATAATATGAAATGAAGTGTGACACTTCAAGAAAAAACTATATAATATAGAAAATTATATGGTAAAGTGAAATGAGTCACGTGAGTTACATAAATGGACCTATGTAACAATGTGTTATGTGTGGTACATCAATGTGTACTTTATGAAGGATATTAAATTAAACTAAATAAATAATTGTTGTTAATAATTATTTCAATGGTTAAGTATAATTGAAATAATAAAATTTACAATAATGGGGTGTGACACTACTCAATTAAAATATATTTGGTATTGTCAAATGTACATGGATTATATGATTGGGTGTATGTGTGACCCTATCATATCATATGATAATAACATTAAGTTGTTAGATATAAGCTTGCAAGTTAGTCCATGTAAGAACAATAATGATCAATCAAGTGGTTAGGGTACATGAATAGTGGTAGTTGGTGGGAGTTAGCCACCAACTTTTCTTTTGAACTTTGGGTAATAACCATAGGAGGATAGTAGCTTGATAATGAATAGATACAATACATTGGTGTGTAGAGTTTGTTAATTCAATTACTACATTGTTGCTAAGAAAGCATATAATAAGAAATATAATTACATCATGAGCATGTTATAAGATGTAATGATGAGGAAGGACTATAAATAGTAGTAGTTGATGGAGTTAACCACCAACTCTTCTTTGACCATTGCGTATTACCCATAGGAGGGTAATAGATTGATAATAATAGAGAATATGTAAATTAGTAATGTAATGGTATTATATTTTGAACATATTATAAGATGTAACATTGAATATAATATTATTTTAAGAGATTATATTATTATAAGCTTGTGGACAATTAAGTACTAAGTTCACATAATTATGTCTTGTGTGGCATAAATAATGAAGTTAAATCAAGGGAATTTAATTGAAAGTATTAGAAAAAAAATGAATGGTTGATATTAATTATCATTATAATATTTGAGTATATTTATGATGATAATTTTATGGAAAATAGTGGGATGATAGTACTCAATCATATTATATTTAGTCCAATTAGAATATTAACTTAACCTATGTACATGAGATACATGATTATATGTAGTAGTGTATATTCAAAATATGAGTATACCTAATTAGGTGTGAGTGTACATATTTGTAGGTTTGTATATATGTATGTACCTATAACCTAAGTCATATGGGATGAAATGTATACATAAATTATATAATCTAAGTGTATATATTATATATAGAGGTGTGTAACCAAGTGTGAATTACATTTGCTAATTGCTATTGCTGAGTTAGATTATTTGCCTCACAATGAGTGCCCAACTTCTCCTTCACGTGAATGGCCTAAGGCTAGCCTATCTCCTTCATCTCTCAACTTCCTAGCTAGCAATGAGTGTGATGATTGTGAGGGGTGTGGGATTGATGATTGATTTCACCAACTCCTCACTAACCTCTTGTTAACCTCCATGTCTTTGATCAATTCATTGGTTTGAATTAGGGGAAGATAGCATTGTATGGGTAATCTATCTTCTATAAATATAGTTCTCCCCTTCACATTTTATTTTGCTGAGAATTCTGTCCAAATACAAGAATAGAGAGTGAGTTTATATACATTAGTAATAGACACTCTGAGAATTGAAGAACTTGAAGTAGCAGCATTAGCAACTCAATTATTTCACAGAGGTATAATCTCTATAATTTTCCATTCTTGTTCTATAATGGCGAATTCTCGATTTCGTAATTTAGACAGTAATTAAAGTGTGGAATGTAATGGTTATGTGTTATACAAACTTTAAGATATGATAGAACGGTTACATGGCTGAATTAGAATCGGATTGATAAGAAAATTTTTGAGTTGGACTAAGAAACTGCCGAAGCAGTCAAGCTCCTGGTCTGGAAATGGGGACGCGCGGCCGCGCGTCTCCCTAGTATAACTGGGGCGCGGCCGCGCCCCTCTGCAGAAACTGTTGGTGATTTTATGTTTTCTGGTTGGTTAAGCATACTAGTTAAACTCTAATAACTGTATAAAGGGGATCTGACATGTGTACTAAGATTGTCATGCACGTAGTGAGTTGTATTAGTTGGTTTAACATAATTTCTTAAAAGAAAACGTAAAGTTTTAAAAATGAGACTTGACGAATTTTGTGTTCTTTGAGTCGGACTTTTGCGACATATGTAAGTGTCTTGGTTATGTGTATCAATGGGTATGAAGGTAGTTGTTGATCAATTACCTTGGCTAATAGTAAACAATTATACCTTGTTGTAGTGAAGTTTTTAATGAAAACTTAAGGTTTTATAAACGAATTTTGGCGTATATAAGTCATGTTTATATTCTGACTTTTTCAGCATAATTATATGGTTTAAATATGCATGATATGTGAGTCGAAGGTATTGAGAATACACTAGAACACATTGTTTAAATTGAAAATGATTTTAAAAGACAAACTTAGAGTTTTTGGACATATATATAGGATGTCCACGTTCTGATCATTGAGCATGTATAGATGACTTATATATGTGTTCTAATACATGAGAATCATGACTACAAGGTACTTTGCATATACTTAATTACCTTTGTTGACTTAAAGCGATTTTTATGAAAAGTTTAGAATGTGTAAGATGATAGCATCAAACACGGAGTGAGTTACATTATGATCATACGAGCATGTATATTAGGATTCATTATGCCTATAGACATGTTGACATAAGCATCATGTGATGAAACATGGATTTCACCTATGCATGCATATTCGAAAAAAATGAATTTCTAAAGCATAGACTATGTGATTAAGTATACATGTGTAGTATAAGCACGAGCATGCCTACTTAGTGTGGTTAAGCCTTGTTATGTGATAACATGACTTTAGTAATTGAGCTTTATTGATTTAAGTAATTCAACGTAGAGCTACGCTATTCAAAGCTAAATAGTTCGAATATGAATTTGAAAACCTACTTAATGTGTGTGTATAATATATATCAGAATGCATGATATATTAGGACCAAACTGAGTTTATGAAATCTCAAGTTTGGTTCTGGCAGGGAGTCGCGCGGCCGCGCCACTACCAAGCTTAATTGCCGCGTGGCCGCGCCGTGTTGCAGAGCTGCCAAGAATAATTTGTTAACTGTCTGGTCCTAAATTATTTTCCTTAAGGACCCTAAGGACCGAAATAGAATGGTTTCTATAGAATTAGTATGAAGGTATGATGTTGTAACATCGTGGTTATCCTAAGATAGAGTGAAACGAAACCAAGATTAAAAAACGATATACGAATTGTTATTCTATTAAGAGCATATGAAATGTATGACTGATGGATATAAATCCATGATTATATAACTGTGTAGGAATACACAAAGTGCAGATAGCTTTAAGCAGTTAAGTCGTAGTTGTTAAACTACAAATAAGGTAAGTTTTTCAGTTCCTATTTGATATATGAATTCGATAACTGTTAGTTGAATTATATTATGCTGTGATAATGTGAACTTATATATGAACTGTATATGAGATATAAATGAGATTGAAAGTTGATATTTGATGATATACTTGTTATGTGAAAGTAACATGCGTAGTAAATATAAATTGTTTATAAATGTATGAACTGAGTATGATGTTGTATGCTATGTGATGCATGAAAACTGTTAGAATTGCTGAGCTGTCGAGTACCAGACATATGAGTAAATAAATAATTATGTAGTAGGATAAAAATATCAACAATGCTACTGTGACGCCTCCAAAATAGATTCAATACCAACTTATTCTGAGTCGTCAAATACATGGTACAGAATTCAAATACAATATTCTAATTTCAACTATTATACGGTCGTCCAAAATAAGACCACACAACTCTGAGTGTCATTACAAATATTATGTTGAAAATATTAACGCTCAAATTCAAGTCTTATTCATTACAATTATTAATACACTATTTTACAAAATAGTGCGGACTTCTATAGCCCTCTCTTGGACCAACCCTCCATCCCCCGGCTAGTCCCAGTTATATTTTTATTTTTTGAAGAAAACAATGGAAGAAAAGTGTAACACCCCAAATTTTATGATTAAGATTTAAGTTTCTTTATATATTATTTTGAAATAGTAAGGTGTTGATTTGATAAATGTGATAAGTTATGGGTGAAATATGCAAAGTTTACAACGTAAGCAAGTGGTTATAAAATATTCGTTGTGTCGGGGAATATTCGTTTGGTCAAGGAATATTTATTTTGTCAGAGAATATTCGTACGACGGCGCAGTCATTGGTGGACCCCACAACAGAATGAATGTCGGATATAGAAAGCGACAGAAGTAACTTTTTTATAAAAATAACGTCAAAACTGTTACCGTTATTACTGTTAAAATATTCGGTAGTTAAAATATAGTAATACGTGGTGTTGTACAGTAGCACACGGTATTGCACAGTATTTTAAATTATTGATTCTTACGTAGGAAAGCACTTACTCAATTATTATTACAGTAATTACTGTTCATTATTTTATATTATTGATTCAATAATTGTATAATATTTTATTGGTTCAATATTTGTTACGTTGATATTTTATATCCATAAGTGCTACTTTGTTATTTTATATTATTGATTCAATAATTGTCATTGCACATTATTTTAAATTATCAAATCAATAATTCATATTATTTGAATAATATTATTAGATAGCATTATTGGTAATGTATAAGGAAGTTCTGTCTAGAAAATGGGTTGATTAATTGCGCGCTAGTAAGGATAAATTTTTATCGGAAGGCCCCCTCTTTCCTGGGAACGACCTGGTTGTCAATATTGTAATTCTGTAATATTACTTGTGAATAATTAATATTTGATATATATGATAAGAAAATATTTATTCAATGTGAATTTAAACGGAGAAATTTTTAACATGTGACATTTGTTGAAAGTTGGTATTTTATCTTGTCCGATAAAATAATTCATTCAAATATATTATTATAATATTACATTATAGTAGTATGATGTGATTATATAATAGTATGATTTTTATAATTTGAATGGTAACATTATTATAATAAATTCATGGTATAAAAGTTAACAAGGTGGAAGAGTGCAAATTGAATTTGAACTCTTATGATGCAAGCAATGATGTCATCGGAGCGATGAGGTAATCAATAATGTTATAGATCGATGATTTAAGCGATGATGTCATAAATTATGACGAAAAGACTATTTTACTCTTACTCTGCCGAGCCTATAAATAGAAGTTTATTTCTTTATTATTTCTCACCAATTCACTAAAGCTATAAAGAGAGAAAGTATAGAGAGAATAAGAAAGAAAGAAGAAGAGTATTCTGCTATTATGCTAGTGCAGTCTCCAAATTTTAAGATAAGGGGTATTATTTCTTTCGTATTCATGAAGAGAGTTATTTTCTTTCAATACTCGTAAGGGTTGTTATTTCATTCTTTATTATTCTGTTGGAATCACCTGCCTACGCGGACTACCGCATGCATGGTGAAATTCTGTTGTTATTCTATTCTTTATTATTCTGTGGGAATAACCTGTCTACGCGGACTACTGCATGCCTGGTGAATAACCCTTCGTATTTAGTTGTTATTAAATTGTGAAAATAATCTGTCTGAGCGGACTACTGCCAGACGGGTGAAAATTCAATTGCAGTTTCGTATATTGTTTTATTTCAGATTCCTAACTCTAAACTTACTACGGTAAGTATTGATTCTATAATTCCTGAAATGATCAGATATTACTTGAGTTTTGCGCTTCGTCTAATATTATTTCACTGGAATATTGGTCTGAACTTTCTTGTGAAGTTTTTATCTTTTTATGTCGAGTTATTATTCACGAGTTACTATTCACGGGATACTATTCACGGTAAAAAAAGAAAACTTTCAAATCATCTTTGATTGGATCCAGGTTTTGATCTTCATTCTTGAATTTTGGATAAATTCTTTAATATTTGTCCTTTATCTCACTGGATCCGTTATTCGTATTATTTTTCATCATTCTCAGTTCTAAATGGTGATATAACTAAATATCTTTGGCCTATAGTGCAAAGATGAATAATTACGTGATGAATATCTTTGGCCTGTAGGGCAAAGATGAATGATTATCTGATGAATATCTTTGGCCCGTAGTGCAAAGATGGACAGGTGTTGAGATGAACATGACCAACTGATGAAACAAATGAATATCTTTGGCTCGTAGTGCAAAGATGGATATTTGATTCGAGATGTATATTGATTGATGTTATAGGGATAAAATATTGATGATGAACTTTTAAATCAAAAAAGATAGTAGACATCATTCTCTACTTAACTCTTCTAATGAATTGTTATTTTCGCTGCGAATATTGATCTAAAATTTATTGTCCATAATATTTTATCTGATTTATTAAAGGCTAACGATAATTTATTTTTCATTATCTTAGTCATAATATTCTTTACTGGGCTAGTTGAGCTCACCCTTTTCTTTCATTATTCTGTTCAGAAAATGAGAATATCGCGGGTACTAGTCGGAGAATGGAGTGATGGTCTGAGTTAGAGCTGTAGAAGTTCTCACTATTTTTTTATTTTAAAATAGTGTGATAATAAATATAATGAGAACTTAGTTTGAATGTTAATATTTTATACATGTCTGTATTGACACTCACAGTTGTGTGGTCGTATTTTGCACGACCGTGTAATATGAAAGATTGTATTGAATTTTGTTGAGTGTATTTGGCGACTCAAAATGAGTTGAGTATTGAACATATTTTGGGGGCGTCACAAGACCAGTGATCCATCCATCGGTACCTTTTCCGATTCGATGAATGGTCCGGTTCTGATTTCCTTGCTTAATTATATTATACTTTCAAAAACAAAGAAAAAGGGGTCGGGAAAAGTGAAATGCTTTAAGCCCATAAATTTAACCATTTCTTTACATTGGCCATTTATTGGTGTTGGGCCTAAAAACTTTACATTATAAGTTCGGTCCTGTGTAATTAATAGACTGTCATTCAGTTCTTATTGATTAACTTAAAAATATTGGCCCAACGGTACTACTCATTACTTTAACTGGGCTTCATCTTAGTCGCTCTTCTGCTTTCAAGTGGACCCTCTAGACTAACAGGATTCTACGACAAGGCCACCAAACTTCCAAATGAAACACTTCATTCAATTGGATGAAGTTTACTATTCTTATTCCTATTAAATTTGTGATTTTTTTTTATTAAGAGATGATATGAAATGGCACATTTCAATTACTAATGAAATGAATCATTTCGATCCCTTCTCTATTCTATTATTTCATCACTTCCATTTTTTTATCCAAATGTAGCATAGGTGATTAGAATCAACAATCACAAGTATCTTTAAACAATAGTAATTATTTTGACTATATAAGAATATGTGAAATTTAATTTGTCTGAAAGCACAAAAGAAAGTTATTTTTTATATTATTTTATCCCCAATAAAAAATGGCATGAAAACATTTATGCAACCACGATTACATGTTTATTATAGTAGAATACTACTTACTCCGTCCAATTTTACTTGTCCTATTGACCATATTTAGAATAAAAAATCATTCTTAAATTCATTAGGTATAGGTACAAATTTATTATCATAAGACAGTACATCAAAATATACTATCAAAATCAATTTATTTGATTTCAAAATTTCTAGTACATTTTTTTAATTATTATTCTTAAAATCGGTCAATTTGACCTTAAAAAATCAATTAGAACAAATAAAATTTGAAGAAGAAAGAAAGTATTATAATTTTGCAATCAAGTTGAATAAACAATATGTTCTCAGAATTAACATTTTCACATAGTTTCACTAATATGAATAGTGAATAACTAATATATTATATTCGTCTGAGATATTAATGCGAGATTGTCATAGTTTCATATAAAATTATTTATTTTTAGTTATATTTGGTCAAACAAATGTGATGTTTCTCCATAAATACTTATATATTTACATTTTAAATTTAGGCCACATTTCTAAACACCAATTCCTATTTTCATATCTATTAAATTATAAATAAATGATTATCCACACAAGTTTAGTCGTAATTTAAGAAAATAAAAGTGTACATAGTTCCAACCTTCCACCGTTCCACGTGGCTGTCATGTCATCAAAAAAAAATTAAACTAACCTACGAACTAAACAATCATGCGCAAGTTATCATTTCAATTAAAGCGGGAGCGCACGTTAGAAAGAAATCTCAAAACATATTATGGGTGTCAATTTAGGCCAGGTATAAAAGACCGACAAAAAAGCCCACAGATTTTGTTTCAGAAAATACATTAAACCAATCACTTTACCATTCTACCCTTCGCGCACTCCTCACTTCCCTTTCTCTCCATCTCTCTCTCCCACCCATTGTCTTTCTCACAAGCACCGAGTCACTGGGAGAGAGATGGAGAACCAGGAGCAACCGACAACTTCCATGAGAAGAAGCTTGAAACGAAAGCTTGATGAAGTCACCGAGCAGGATATCAACGTATTTTCTCTCTCCTCTGACCAAGATCTCATTCAAAAAGTTCGTGCTCAAGTCGAAATCCTCGACTCCACTTTCTCATCGATCGAAGCAGATCGAGCTTCAGCCAAGTGTGCAATCCATATCGTCTCCGAACTCTCGAAAACCGGTAGATTAGACATTTCAATTGATCGACTTCTTCGTTTCGGTGAAATCACTTCGCAATTCCTGTTGTTTATTTGACATGCATGTTGAATTATTGTGTTATATTGGCGGTTTAGGGTTTTTGATTTGTTTTTCTGTGCTTTGCAGAGGAGTATGTGAACTTGATTGTTGATTCAGGTGTCGTTGCGGCTCTGGTGAGGCATCTTCAGGCGCCGCCGCCGCCAAATCATGGTGGCCCGATACCATACGAGCACGAGGTTGAGAAAGGAAGCGCTTTTACGCTTGGACTTCTCGCAATAAATGTAATTCATCATTCAGAACTGTACTTTCGCCTTTATTTTTCATAATGCATTTGACAATTTTTGAAGTTGCTCTTGATAAGTCAGCTAGCGTAACTGAAATTTTGATTTCTAGTAATTTCTTATTTTGTTTGAAATGGTGGGATTATGTTATATGTATAAACTGAGTTATTAAATAAATAAATAAAGAAATTGGAGGATGGTCTATTAATTTTCTGTATTTCAGTGGTCAATTAATTGATTGTGTACTTATCTGCAGGTAAGAGTGGATTTTTATTGTTAAACATATTTAATAGAATTTGTTCATTGAACTCCCTTACAATTCTTGGTGTTATCTACATCCATTCCTTACTTCCAATTGCTCCGGAACAGTTACTGTATATCTTGTGCCTAGTGAATCCACTTGTTTATCTGTTGGTTCCTCCAGAACCGTTAGAGCATCCTGACAACTCTTTTCATGCTTCATATTTTTATTTATATTTTTTTGTCGTTTTCATGTTTAAGAAGGCAGGGGATTTGGGGGTGGAGTCTAGGTCAGGGGGATTTGGGGTTAACGTGTCTTACATAGAATATGTCAGAAAACACGATAGTATGACATTTATACGAAAACTACCGGGACACATGATTTAATGATTCTCGTGGTTTTGCACAGTCAGTACAAGATTGACAAATAATCATTTTACAGTTTACTAAATTGGGGAGATTTTGTCGCTATCCTTGTTAGTTATCGGAATCTAGAAAGAGATTGCTTTATTAATTAATTAGTTTTTGCAATTCTTCCTTTTTCTTCAAAGCTTAAACTGTTGTTGCCAGATGGTGTCATTTTACGATGGTTTAACCATGGTGGACCTTCTTGGGACTATAAGAAAGAACACATTCCATCCTTGATCCAATGGCCTTTTCAGGAAAGAAGTGAAAATTTTCCTTGAGTATCATTTCTTATATTCTTGAGATTCCCTACAGCAAATCAATAATATTCTCTGATGATTTTATCTTTTAATTATCCTTTTGAAATTTATGGAGATGATGTATGAGTATTAGTTCAGATTATAGGATTTTTCTTGCTTAGTTAAACCTTAAGAACAAACAAAGCAAATCATATAATAAGTTGAGTAGAATTAGTAAAAGTAACCAGCGATGAAAGGAAAGTGTAATCATCAGTTTTTTTTTTCATAAAGAGTATGATGAAACAAATATGTTTGGTAGATTATTTTCTTTTTCAAGTTGTTAGGGTTTCTTTTGGAGTAATTCATCCTTTATCTACTGTATAGTGAAATCTATGATAAAGTAATTTGTCTTTTGTTTCTTTTTATCTTTTCTTGATTACATTTTTATGGGCATAAAATATAGTGTATGAAATAATGAAATCTAATTATTTATGTATTGTGTTTGATATTATGTTCAATGTTCAATGGTGGATTTTCAAATCTTGGATGAATGATGATGAAAAGGAAATTAGAGATATACCATTTAAATTATTTGATTCTAATATATTCCTAATCAGATTGAAATAATATTTTCTCTGCATATAAGTATATGCATATATTGAATGCATCATAGCGTGGTGTGTCCAACATTTCTAAAAAATATTGTCATTGTGTATCTGAGTTGGTGCTTCCATAAGCTAGCTGCATTAAAGCTAATAATCAATTGATGAAGATGCATTACTTTGAGATGCTAAAGCCCATTGCAGCCATAACATTATTTTGGTCAAATTATACATATGTAACTCAAAAATGTTGATTGTTATTTATTTATTTATTAATTGAAGTAGTTCTTTTATTTATATGTCGTGTCGATGTTGTGTTTACAATGAATTTTGTATTTTATGATCACTTGATTATTAAACAATCTTTGCTCGCCATCTTGAAGTTTTATAGTTGTAACATTTGTTTTTATAGGTAAGGAAAAAAGGGGTTTGAACTCTCTCTCTATATATACACACACACGTAAACGCCGACACGCGCGTACTAACTAGTTGGTTGTGGCAATGTCCCTAACCGACATTGTTTTTGCTATTTCATTTATAGTTTTGCCATCTCACTAATGACAATTTTGACATTTCAACATTTATCACTCAAAACTATGTCATTTGCGTGTTCCCACAATCATGTGTTTGTGTGTCTATATATATATGTATATATAGAGAGAGAGAGTGAGAGAGGAATGATCCATAGTCAGTTAGCCACAGTTGGCTATAGGGCGTTCTTCAACCAACCCATGTTAATTCTTACACCATTGAAGGCTATCAAACGGTGTGATTGAGGACTTCATTAAGCTGTCCGCCAAACAGTTTGGAGGAACTTGCAAACTGTTTGGCAAACATGGACAAAGACTATTTTGCCCCTTTAAATAAATAAATAAAAGTACTCCTGACACAATGTAAGATGTGGTAACCATAGAAACACTGTTTGAAACATGAATTATAACGGATCTTGACGGATGAAGGTTTATGTGTCAACTCCCTCCGTCCGCAACTTGTTTTAACGGATGGGAATAAAATCTTTAATAGATCGCGATCACACAAACCCTCATTTGCTTCATACTCTCTGTAACCTTCTCTACCAATTTCTGTTAATTTTTGCGATTCAGCTTGGTATTCTACCATGAAATCACAGGTTTCTCTTCACCAATAATATGATGGGAATAGAGTGTAGGGACGAAACCAAGATTTTTTCTTGAGGGGGGCCAAAAATTTTTTAACAATATAAAATATATTTATCACTAAAAAGTAAAATTTCACCATTACAAAATATATTTTTACTAAAACAAAAATAATGTAATAATAGAATTTGCTTTGACAAAGACGATAAAATATAGCAAAAAAGTCTTCTAGAACATATCAAAACTTCGCCAGGGGGGCTGTGACCTTACAAAATTTTCAAACCAAACTAAATGTACAAGTGAGTTGTAAAATTTTCAAATCTTTGGGGTGAGTTTTATAAAATTTTCAAACCTTGGGGGGGGGGGGGCCGTGGCCCCCTCCAATCACCATGTGGCTTCGTCCCTGATAGAGTGCGTCCTCATGTTTTCTTTGCCATAAAAGTACAGATTCCTAATTTCCTACAATTTCCCATGTGGCTTCGTCCCTGTGTGTAAAACTCGTGAATTGATCGAATTCTAAGATAAATGTGAAACTAATCAAATCAATAGCAGAAAGAAAATTTGAGGAGATGAAGAAATAGTGTGTTAGAGACAGGAATTAAGACCTTGGGATCTTCATCAATGGCGGCGATGAGATTCGAAAGGAGAGTGGACAATTTGTGAGCTGCGGATGCAAAAATTCCCTCCCTTTGTCAAATAGTTTGGCAAACGGCAGGGCAATATTTTTTCTTTTACAAAAAAGAGGAATAATAACATTTGTCCATGTCCGTGAAACTGTTTGCACTGCCTTCCAAATTGTTTGGTGGACAGTTTAATGAAACCATTCGATATAGCCTTCAACGGTGTAAGGTGGATTGGTCGGGAAATTCCCCATAGCCTACTGTAACTATTGATCATTCATTATATGCGTGTGTGTGTGTGTGTGTTTGTTTGGATTGACTTCAGCTGGACGGTAACTTATAACTTCCAAAAATAGCCTGGTTATAAATTACAAACCTGCTGCATGCATTCTTTGAATTTATTTATTTATATTATATTTTATAAATCTTTAATTAAGTATATGTTCTAAAATATGGTATCTTCTTGTGCTAAATTTCAACAATTAGACTCTGCTTAGATTTTGGCGTCTGGGCTTGAGTGCATGGATTTGCCCTCTTTGGTTTGCTATTTTAGCAATCGCTCTTGTTGTCTCAATTGAAGGTCTTTTCAGACTTCCTCTTATCTTCTTAGCACCTTCAATAGGCTTAAAGCTTAAATTTACTTTCCTGTAAATTCCAAATATGCTGGTTCATTCATTACTTTTATTGCTTTTCCTAATTTTTGGTAAGCGTAGCGGCTTAATCATTTGATTAACTTTTGTTGCATGTGGTCTGTACTCTCTTTTTTATTTTTATAAGTGAGGTTGTGGCAATTATATTTTTGATGAGTTATGGCCTAGTTAACTCTTACTTTTTAGGTATTTTGTTACTTAACATGAACTTTGGCCGGCACCTTTATTGTTTGACAGACGGAACATCAACAACTCATTGTTGATGCTGGAGCTCTTCCCCATCTTGTAAATCTGCTAAAGAGGCACAAGGGTGGTGAAAACTCTCGAGCAATCAATGGTGTTGCAAGGAGAGCAGCCGATGCAATAACCAATCTTGCTCATGAAAGTAGCAGCATTAAAAACCGTGTCAGGTTTGTTTGTTTCTCTGTTCTATAGCAGTCCTTACTATGATATAGTATAAGTTTTCATGCCTTGGAGTTACAGCTCAGAGTATCATATTGTCCTTATGACCAAGTGTATAATCAGGGCCCAAGGTGGTATCCCTCCCCTTGTCGAATTGCTTGAATCTGCTGATGCAAAGGTGCAGAGAGCAGCTGCAGGGTCCCTCCGAACCCTTGCGTTCAAAAATGATGAAAATAAGAATCAGGTTGATGGATAACTTTCTCAGTGAAACATTTTTAAGGATCCACTTTCAGTTACCAATTTTATGATAGTGGATGATTTGATTCATATATTTTCCAGATAGTGGCAAGCAATGCTCTGCCTACCCTTGTTTTGATGCTTCGATCTGAGGATGTTACTATACATTATGAAGCGGTTTGGTTCTCATCTCAGTTTTCTGTTACTGAATGTTGTGCTTAACATATTTTAATATCTATAAATCTTAGCTTCACTTTGTCTGAAACTTACATTGACATCCAGCTGGTTTTGCTAGGTTGGTGTAATTGGGAATTTGGTGCACTCATCCCCAAACATTAAGAAAGAAGTTCTGCAGGCTGGAGCTTTGCAGCCTGTTATACGATTACTTCGGTACAATTAATTTCAGTCTCTTATTAGCACTTTTGCTCAATTTATGATTCCATTATTTTTGAGTTTGCTTCAAATTGCTGGAGTATGTTTATTGTTGCGCCCTTTAAATGTGGGGCAGCCTGGAAGTGAAACTAGAATTGGAGTAGGGATTCAATTTATTCAGGTGACTATTCAGTGGTTTCCGCGCCTCTTTTCAATCTACTCACATGTGATATGCAGTAACGTAGCTAGAGCTGAATAGACGATGGTTGTAAGAGGTGTCAGTATGTTGATGGCCTATCAATACATCCCCACATGCTCGTTATTATTTCCTCAACTATAGAAGGTTCACTTTGTAATAGTTGTTAGATATGGGAAAAATTCTTATGACAGGCAGACTAAATTAGGTGAGATAATGCAGATTTTAACCCAACTATGGAATCTTTCATACCCAAGTTAGAAATAAATGTTTAGAATCTTTAGATATATAACAAAATTCGTAAGAATAGGAAATAAGAATGTTCTCAGCATACCACATGGTTTTTGGCCCAGAGGTATGACTCGCCTCATGGTATCCATGAGGTCGAGGGTTTGATCCTTGGTGGCAGCAAGGAGAGTGTGTGTTAATGTAGCAAAAAAAAAAGAAAAAAAGAAAAAAAAAAGAGAATGTTCTCAGCATGAAGATTGTAACTTCAAGTGGAAGTCGTTGAATCCTGTGGACAGTTGTATACATGTCTTGCATGAAGCAAGCCTTTACCAGTTAGTTTTGGGGAAGGGAATACCCCATGTCATTCTGCTATCAAATTTTTCATGAAGTAATCCTTTATATCCATTTTTCTATGGTTATTAAGTCATGGGTTTGTGTTTATAAAATAGCTCAATCTGAAAGTATAGATTTGCGATTCTCACATTTTCAATACCATGCTCCGACTATACCCTGACAAAAATAACTGTTCCATTGACTTGCTCCCTTCCTCCTTTTCCCTTCCTCCGATATTTGTTGATCGTATCAGTTTTGTGACTGTGTTTACAGTTCCTGCTGTTCAGAGAGTCAAAGAGAAGCTGCCTTGCTACTTGGGCAATTTGCTGCCACTGATACAGACTGCAAGGTGGATTGAGATCATCTTTCACATTTAACCAAATTATTTTAATTAGTAGCTAAGTAAAAAAATTATAGCCTCTGTTTGTCCAATTTATGCTGTTTGTTCTTTTGTAATTGTGATTCTGCATTTTTGTTGTCTATTCCTTCTATAGTTTTATGTTTGTCCTACAAATTGAAGAAAATGTTGGTGTAGGTGCACATTGTTCAAAGAGGTGCTGTCGGCCCGTTAATTGAGATGCTTCAGTCCTCAGATGCTCAACTAATGGAAATGTCAGCTTTTGCACTAGGGAGATTGGCACAGGTAATTATTCATTTGTTTTCTTGTGCTTTTGTTCATATGTATCTCGTCTGGTGAACAAAACTTTAACCCTTCTTTGCTGTCCATAATAGCATATTTTCTTCTATAATGATCGGGGCTTCCTGCTGCCTCATTTCTTTCAAAATAGCTTAGTGGAAAATGACTTGACTGTAGTTACTCAGTTGTATACTGTGTTAATATGGTGAATGGATCCTGATGGAAAGGTGTGGTTTTCATCTTTCCATTATGTAATATGTGTATTACATCTGCTTCCTTTAGTATTAGGTGGCTACGTAATGTAAGCCCTGGTCGTTTCTTCTACACTAGATATCTTAGGAACTTGTAGAAGTGCAAATTTGATCTGTGTGAACCATGTTTGTATGAATGAATTGAGTTACAAGAATACTTGCTTCTCAATGGAGGTATTTCGTCTACAAGCCGAGTCTGGCGCACTTGATAATTCTTATTTCCTTATTAGTGACAATGACAGGGTTTTTCCGAAACATATTATTTATATTTATATGCATGTATATGTGTGTGTGTATATATTAATTATTAGAAATTGATATTTGAACAAGGTAAATTGATATTTCCGCTAGGCATCACATAAATAGTGAATGAGACATTCATGTGAGTGAGATCTTGTGGAAATATCAATTTTTCCTTGTGGAAATAACATTTCCCTAATTAAGATGCTTTTCTCGGGGTTGATGAATAAATCTCATCTTTAGGATACGCACAACCAAGCTGGTATTGCCCATTGCGGTGGCATAGTGCCATTGTTAAACCTTCTTGATTCGGAAAATGGATCTCTTCAACATAATGCAGCATTCGCTCTTTATGGACTTGCAGATAATGAGGTAATGGTAAACATGCTGGTTGATTTGTAGTATTTCACTTCAAGTTCAGTTTAATTTGGTTCTCTGTACCTTATAACTTATTGTAAGCTTCATGATAGGATAATGTTGCGGACCTTATCGGGGTTGGAGGTGTTCAGAAACTTCAGGACGGAGAATTCCTTGTCCAAGTATTTTTATCTTACACTTTCGATTTTTCAGTTTAAATCAATTCCAGTTCATCAATTATTTCTTTGCCCCTAATATATAAAATTAAAATTTTACCTGCAGCCAACAAGGGATTGTGTAGCCAAGACACTGAAAAGATTAGAGGAGAAGATCAACGGGAGAGTGAGTTTGCTTTATCGTTACCATCTTCCTCTTTTCTGCTACTTCTCTTCCACCAATAAATGTTGATATTTATTATTCCCTTTTTAGTCCTCACATGTACCCCCTTTAACATGAAACAACTATAAGTATCTTAAGAGTTTCCTAGGAATAATAAATAAGCAACTATCTTGGCAGAATTGCAATGATGTAATGATTAAGCTGTCTTTTGAGTTTTAAAGGTAACCAAGATCTTTAAAGGATTATTTTTAAAGCTCAAATCAGACCATACTATGTCTTTTTCTTTTGAAAATGTAGAGTTGTCAACATAAATGGAGTAATGAATTAGGTGAATAGTTCATTTACTGGTTATTTGCTAACCCACCAAAATATTATAAATAAAATTAAAAGATAAGAACTTGTGCTTGATTGCTATGCATTACCATATACTCCATCCACCCCCAAAACCTATATTAAGTAATTTTTACACAGATTAAAAAATTTTAAGTAGAGGGAGTATAAAATTAGTTAAAATTTTACCTATAGTGGAACCCACGCAAGTAAACTAATGATTCTTTCTTTTCTTAAACTAGTGGCCCCGCTTAAGTGCACTTTTGAGACTAGTATTTGGTATAACACTTTGCATTTGACTTGTGTACTTAAAAGACATCTAGTGGACAAATTTTTTTTGCACTGAAGACATATTTTTCGGGATGGAGTGTGTGTGTGTGTGTGTGTGTATATATATATTTAGTGCCTACAACATTGTAGAGACTGAAGAACTTTAAATAAACTATAACGTGAGAAATCATTGGTATATTTGTCTAACGAATGCAGGTTTTATGCATATTTCAAACTCAAGGTTGAATACTATACTGACAAGGATAAGTTTCTAAAAGAATTTAATATTTGTTGGACAGGCTGCTACATTGGAAATGCATGAGGAGAAAAGTTTCCGATAAATTTTGTTATAAACTGTCAAGCCCCAACTTGGTTCCTGACTTGAGATTAAGATAGAAATAGAAACAGGAAGATGGAATAGAGATAAAACAGAGAAATTAGGGAGGAAGAAGGAGAAGAACTCAGTGTTTTAATTTACACTGAAACACTGAGTTCGTGAGAGAGGAAGAGAGAAATAGATATAAAAGAAGGAGAAGCAGCTGAGAGCTTCATTCCTTGCTTCATTTTACAACTCATATATTCAATACTTGGGGAATACTCTTTCCTTTAAACATATTTATAGCTAACAAATGGTGGAAAAAAATAAACCCTACTAACCTACACCATTCTTTTATCCATCACTCACATGCTAACAAACTACCATGTTCTTATATGTGCACCAAAATATACTAATTCTGGAATATACTACTACTTTAGTTATGCCTAGTTTTACACTTTCCTGACATTCCCTTCCCCTTAAAAGATTTCATGTCCTCTGAAAGAGTTCTTGGCTAGTTCCCCCTTCAAACTTCATTGATAGACTGTCTGTGTTATCTTTTCCCCTTTTGTAAGTGATGTAGTCATATCCCAAGAGCTTGCTCATCCACTTTGTTGTAGGCAAGTTACCACCTTTTGTTAGAAAAAATATTTCAGGGAATGGTGGTCTGTTCTAATAATGAACTATACCATCTTTTGATAGCTTCAGCCACAATGATGGGGACGGGGTTTTGGGACAACAGATTAATATTACACAGACAATTCTCACACAAAACTCAATCAATTCTAATTATTCAATGTCTCAAAATAATGAAAATAATGAAGTACATCACTATTTATAGTATTCCTAGACAATTTTCTTAGCCTACATTGAACTCTAATAAGACAACTACAATTAAATAAGATAACTACAAATTAAAGAAACTAATTAAAATACAACTTCTAATTCATGGGCTTCCAAAGCCTTTTATATTATTCTAACCAACTTTCATGGACTCGTCTTACATCACACAACCATTAGTTCTTTTCATAGGTTGAGTAGGACTGAGCTTTTTGGTCCCAAAGCTTTGCTAAAATAGGTCAGGGGTCTTCCTTCTTGCATGATAATGGCTCCAAACCCTGTCCTAAAAGCATCAGTTTCTATTTGAAAAACCTTGTTCAAATCTGGTAGAGCTAGGTCTGGGGCTGTTGTGAGAGCCTTCTTTAGAGATGTGAAGGCTTGTTGTGCTTCTTGATTCCACCCAAATTTTCCTTTTAGAAATAGAGTGGTGAGAGGTTTGGCTATGGCTCCATTTAGTACCCGGTTAGTCCAAGGAAACCTCTTAACTGTTTGACAGTTTTTGGAGTAGGCCAGTCCGACACATCTTGTACTTTAGAGGAATCCATTGCCACTCCTGAGCTTGATATGGCGTGCCCTAAATACTCAATTTGGGACTGTGCAAAAGCACATTTACTTAGTTTTGCATAGGACTGATTTTCCCTATTAGTCTGCAACACTTCTCTTGATTGTTTACAATGCTGCTTTTAAGTCTTTAGAGTTTAGAGTATACTAGGATGTCATCAAAGAAGACTAACATATGTTCTCTGAGAAGGGACTGAAATCCCAAGGGCATGAGATTCTGGAAGGTAGCTAGGGCATTAGTTTAATCAAAGGGCATAACAGTGAACTCAAACAAGCCTCCTAAAGGCTGTTTTCTCAATGTCTTCTTCCCTCATTCTCACTTGATGATACCCTACCCTCATGTTTAACTTGGTGAAGAACTTGGCCCCTTGTAGTTCATCTAGCAATTCATCAATGAGAGGGATAAGGTATGTATTCTTGATAGTAAGAGAGTTGAGGTACCTGTAGTCCACACAGAATCTCCAACTCCCATCTTTCTTTTTGACTAGTAGTATTGGGGAAGCGCAAGGGCTCTGACTAGGCCTTATTATCCCAGATTGCAGTATCTCAGTTACCAGTCTTTCTATTTCATTTTTCTGGTCATATGAACACTTGTGTGGTATGGTCTGATGGAAAAGGGAGAGGAGTTTGTTTTTAGGGTTATGCCATGATTTAGGGTTCTTTTTGGTGGCATGTCTTATGGTTCTTGAAAAACATCAGCAAAACTTTCAAGGAGAGTTTGTATTTCTGAGTAGGTGTTAGTACTTAAGGAACAACATTTGGGGCTAGTTGTTTGGGATATATCTGGTGAAGAAGTAATATTTGGGAGTGAGTGTACCACAACAAGAAACCCATTTTTCCGGCTATTGATGTGCTCAATTATTTCTTCTAGAGTAATCATCTTTAGTTCTGGCAATGAGCTTCTTGTTAAGCCCTGTAGCTGCACCATTTCCCCTCCATAGTTAAACTGCATGGTTAAGTTTTCATAATTAAATGTAGTTGGTCCTAGTTGCTTCAGCCATTGCACTCTGAGAACCATATCACATCTTCCCAAAGGCAGAATCCTCACTCCATCATTGAAGAAAAACCCTCCCATTTTCCATTTAAACTCTATTCATTGTTGGCTACTTGTGACTAGTTGGCTCCCATCTGCGACTGAGACTAACATGGGTTGAGTAGGATCCAGCACACTTGAGTTTTTCTGTTGTTTTAAGGTTTAGGAAGTTGTGAGTATGCCTCCATCAATAAGTATGGAAATGGGCATTTTCCCTATATACACAGTCATCTTCATGGTTTGTGGATTGGACTGTCCTTCTAGGGCATTGAGAGATGCTTCTAAGTTTTCCTCAGTTGGTGAATCTTCTAGGGTGCTATTCTTGGGCTCTTCATCATATTGTGGAGGCCCAAAGTAATCTTAACACTCTTGAGTTTCTTCACAAGTAATCATGAAATTCTGGGGAGCTTTACATTGATGTCCCATGGTGTGTACTTTTCATCACAGTAGAAACAAAGGTCTTTAGTCTTCCTCTCATCTCTTTGGGCTGCTGTGATGTGCTTATCTTTAGTCTTCCTCTCATCTCTTTGGGCTGCTGTGATGGGCTTAGGTTTATTGAACTCTTTTTTGGGATAAGTGAGTAGTGGTGTTTTAGTTGCAGGTGGTGGAGGGAGGTCCTTTGTAGTGCTGGACTGAGTGTTTGTGTTAGGAGTTTGGGTTTTAGGATAGCCGTGGGTCAATCAACTTCAACTTCACCATTTTCTTAGTTTCTTCCTTAAGTCCACCAATGAAATTCCCCACAAAGAACTCCTCAGTCAAGTGAGGTAACTTCTCCAGCCTCTCAAACTCATCATAGTAGGCATTTACATTACTTGTTTTAACAATTTGAATTGCTTATATATGTTTTCCACTCTAGCCTCAATTAACCTCACAATGAAGTCACTTGCAAACTCCCTCCATCTAAGCCCATCCTTGCGATTGACATAGGACTTGTACCAGTACTTTAGAGAACCATGGAGGTGCATCCCAGCTATGGTAATCCTCCTCTGGGAGTTGATCCTATAGATGCTAAAGTACTCTTCACAGTCTTGAATCTAACTCTTTGCATCATCACCCTTAGTAAATGAAGGAAACACCAATTTAAGATGCTCAAGTTCTCTCCCCTCTTCACCATCCTCAACATTTTGGTTCCTCCTTCTCGATTGAACATCATCTTTTTCATGTCTCCTTGCTCTTTCTACCCTTATCTTTGCTTCATGTGAACAGGTCTCTTGCCCCTTTCCTTGTTATCAAAAGGATTCTCAAACCCTTCTTCATTATCTGAGCCTCTTTACTTCAACAACTCATTCATCCGACCAATGAAGTAGTCCATCTTTTCATCATTGAGTTGCAACTTCTCATTAGTGTACTCCCTGTAGCTTAGAAAATCCTGATGCAACATTTGTGATGGTCCAGCCATGTCCACAAAGAATAGGAATGAAATGAATCACATAACAAGTGTGATTCTGAGTTTGCAAACTAATCCCAAGCAGTAGTAACACTGCTTGAGTAAGAGTAAGTGAGCTTGAGTGGTTGTTTAGTCAGAAATGGACTTCCTCAGTGAAACAAGCTGAGTATCCGAGGCCAAAACAAGTTTTAAATTCAACTAGCTAAAGCTTAGTTGAATTTAAGAGAGTAAAGCACCAAAGGATCAAAACTAATATCATCACTAGTTAGCAGAGAAGTAACAAGTTCCAATGTTCTAAAAGGCGCTAGGCGGGAGGCGGGCGGGCCAGGGGGGCCTAGCGCTTAGGGGGTCTAGGCGGAATTTTTTATTTTAAGCCAATTTTAATATTTTATCTTACATTTATCCAAACAAAACAATAATATAAAGCAAAACAATCTATAATAAAGATTTACTTAAAGTTCAAACACATATCCATATTGTCAATGTCAAAATTCAAACACAAATATGCAATTGTTCAAAGTTCAAATATATCTTTAACGTATTAGTTTTATTCATAAACAAAATTGCAATTAAATAATAAAATTTAAAATTTCAAGAATTCATTTCAATATTAAAACTTAAGAAACTAAATATAAATTTAAGAATTATATTAAATTAAACTAAATATTACAAATGTATCATCATTTATATAATTTGAAGTTGATACAAGTTCAAAAAATTACAACTATAATAAAATTATCCATTTTAACTTGATCTTGTTCACTTCTTGTTGTGATTTGATAAGCTACAAACTGCATTATGAATATGGTAAATCATTAGAAAAATAAATATATCAAGATCTGGTTTGGGTAGCCATTAAAATAAAAAAAAACCTCTCCACCTAGGCCCCGCCTAATTTTCTGGAGGGATATTTTTGCCGCCTTAGGCCTAGGCGAGGCGTCAGGGGAACCTAGTGTCTAGGCGAGGTGCCAGGAGGGGGCCTAGCGCCTAGGCGGAGCGCCATGGGGGGGCCTAGGCGGACCTAGGCGGGGATTTTTAGAACACTGACAAGTTCTAATAGCAGAAAATAACAGAAATTGTTTAGTTTTAGGAATTTTAAAGCAACTAGAAATTGGGAATGATGTTTTTGGTTTTTTGAATGCTTAGACTAATGCTAGATATGCTAAACAAGTTAATTTGAATCACTAAACACAAACAAAACTGATCAAACAACATTAATTTCTAGAATCTAGAAATTTTTTGCCGACAAAGTTGAAATGCTAATTTGTGGTTTGAAACATGTTTAGGTGTTGTTGTTTATGGAAAATATACTATGGGCTATGTATATTAAAAGAGATTAATACCTGAAACACGTGACTAATCACTTAATTTTACTGAGTCGGAGGTTCGGCAGAAAAACAGAGCCTCCAAAGTTGTTATTTCTGCTTCTTTGTGGCTGTGATCTCTTGTTGTAGTTGAAATGTCTGGGCTGGTTTTGGGTTGTGTTTGAAGAGTATAAGAGAGTGGAAGAGATAGATTTCAGTTTGGGTTTGTAGAAGAGAAGAATTTAGAACTTGAAGATAGAGAAGAATAGATGATTTAGAGGAGGAAGATGATGAGTTTGGATAGAACTTGTGTTCTGATACCAATTTGTCAAGCCCCAACTTGGTTCCTGACTTGAGATTAAGATAGAAAAAGAAACAAGAAGATAGAATAGAGAGAAACAGAGAAATTAGGGAGGAAGAAGGAGAAGAACTCAAGTGTAAAAACACTGAAACACTGAGTTCGTGAGAGAGGAAGAGAGAAATAGATAGAAAAGAAGGAGAAGCAGTTGAGAGCTTCATTCCTTACTGCATTTCACAACTCATATATGCAATACATGGGGAATACTCTTCCCTTTACACATATTTATAGCTAACAAATGCTGAAAAAAAATAAACGCTATTATTCTACACCATTCTTTTATCCATCACTCACATGCTAGCAAACTACCCATGTGCTTATATGTGCACCAAAATATACTAATTCTAGAATATACTACTATTTTAGTTATGCCCAATTTTACCCTTTCCTGACATAACAGTAAAGTTCATGCATCTTATAATATGAAAGTTCTAGTTACAGAAGGACGATAGATATGGTGATAACATTGTGCACTCATTAAAGTTTGAGCTAAAAATGTCACCTTTATCTTGTGGATTAATGGAAATAAATTTCCATATTAGAAATTTGTATCTACAAAAAAAAGGACATTTTAGTTTGAAAACAAGAGAATGAAGGTTATTATTATTTCCGAATGTGAAGCCGACACAGGCAATTACTTAACTCATTAAATTTCCAATCCTGTAAATAATTGTTGTCACCAATTAATCTATTTCTTCAATATTTTTGTTGTCAGGTATTGAGCCACTTGTTGTACTTGATGCGGGTTGCTGAGAAATCTATTCAAAGACAAGTTACCCTGGCTCTTGCTCATCTTTGTTCGCCTGAGGATCAAAAATCAATTTTTGTTGATGGCAATGGTAATTTCCTTGCACCATCTTTGATCTTAGCATCATATTTCTTGTTTGGGATTACCACTGTCACTTGCTACACGAGGTTCAGAAATATTACCGTCTTTCTGCTCCATTTACATTGTTTGTGTTGCAGGACTAGATTTGCTTTTGGAGCTTCTAGAACTACCAAATGTGAAGCACCAACGAGCCGCATCAGTGGCTTTGTTCAAGTTGGCTGACAAAACCCGCTCATTTTATCCGATTGATACAGTTCCTCCTTCCCCCGCCTCTCAGGTCTGTCCAGAGTTGTTTTATGGTTGAATTATGTGATGGACATCCAACTGTTTCTTCTAAAAGTATTGCTCCAAGTATTTATTGCTCTTCTTGTCTACTTTTACCAGTATCAGTTTACAAGTTACCACTTAAATAGTTGTTTCAGTTACATGATAGGTTTATGCTACTCTAACCTAATTGTTTGTTTAGTTTGGGATTCGTACATTAATGCCTTAGATGGTACACTTGTGTTCCTCCCATAATCGTGTGGACTACTGACTACGTCATGATTATAAAGCTCCGTGTTCCATAATGGTTGTGTTGAAAGCATTGATCACCTATTTGATAGTGTTTAATACCACACAATTGGTGCAGGTTTACTTGGGTGAGAAGTTTGTAAACAATCCTACACTCTCAGATGTTACCTTCTTAATTGAAGGTAACAAATTTCTCGTTCCTGAATTATTTGTACACATAAGTTGCCACCAGTCTTTGTGCTGAGTTTTATTGCTTATTGTTCTTGTGTTTCACTGTCAGGTCAACGGTTCTATGCTCACAGGATTTGTCTGCTTGCTTCTTCTGATGCATTTCGCGCAATGTTTGATGGCGGTTACAGGGTATTATTTTTTTTGTTTTACACTCCATCTGATTTTATCAGATGGGGAATGCATCTGTCGTTTCTGCCTTGAATTTATGTTTCATATCTATTTATTAAATAAATACAATTTTTTGTTTCATATCTATTAATTTTCTTACCACTGAAACACACATTACAAAGGTATAATGTGGAAAAGGTGGGTGTTATGATTAGAATACGAATGATGAGATATCTACACTTTCTTAAAACCTTAATATGGTCTAACTAATCTTTACATGTGCTATATTTGCAGTTGTTTTCCCAAACTAGTTCTTCTAAAAAGGACTAGATACATTAGTTCTTATGAATATTCTTTTTTGTTTATTTTGATGAATACCTTTTAGGAAAAGGATGCAACGGACATTGAGATTCCAAATATTAAGTGGGATGTGTTTGAGTTGATGATGAGGTGCAGTTCTTTTTGCCCCCCCCCCCCCCCCCCCCCTCCTCCTCTCTCCTCTATTGTTTGAAAGGAAAAGAAGAAAGTGGGACTTGTGAATTGCTGATAACTATACTATCATCTGTCTACACTTACAGATACATATACACAGGATCAGTCTATGTAGATTTGAATGTTGCACAGGATCTTCTAAGAGCTTCTGATCAGTATCTTTTGGATGGGCTTAAGCATATGTGCGAGTGTGCTCTTGCACGGGTGAGTTAATAAGTTATTTTGATATACTCTTATGTGCATTAATGTTGATTTGATGATTTCTTATCTTTTTCTCTTAAGAGTACGTCGGTGGAAAATGTCACTATCATGTATGAGTTATCAGAGGACTTCAATGCAATTGGATTAAGGAATGCATGCATTCTTTTTATATTGGAGAAGTTTGACAAATTGATTGCTTTCCCATGGTATGTTACCTTCTCTTTGGTTGCTCCCTCCATCTTTCTTTACTCGAATCATAATAAAAATGGTTGACAGCTGCACAGAAAGACAGAAAGGTTGCAACTAATTGTACTTCTGTTGGTTCCTTATGAAAACATGTTACTTCAAATTAAGTTATCATTTATAAGCTAGGTTTCATATTCTGAGTACTCATTGAGCATAATGTTACGCTATGTTTGAGCTGTAGCTGGCTTTCCTGATTATTATACACAATTTCTTGATTGGCCCGATTTACATTTCCCATATCGCAGTTTGTTGCAATGTTCTATTGAAATTTGGATGTTTTGTTGCATTTTATTGCTTGAAGGGTTAGAGTAGGCAACTAGGTGGAAAGTGCTAAAACAAATTGCTGGTCTTCATTAGTTACAGCTTAGATGGTTGGAAAGGATCAGGGTTAACACTGGTTTGTTAGTTTAAGAAAAGCTAGAAAAGAAAGGAAAAGGGATGATTTTAAAAGCTTTCCTTCCAAATAGCATATTTATGAGTTTTATTTAAGGAGAGAGTGATGGAAAACGGTGGAAAGTAACCCCAACTTTCAGCCAAAACTTTCCGGATTTAGGTGGAAAACAATCTTGCCTCATTAGAAAAAAAATCTTTATCCCTGTTCTACCCTTGAAATAGCAAACATTAAATTCTCAGTTCCAACCTTGTCCTACTTTCTCTCCTTAACTCACCAGCACAAGGAATGAAAGTTACTATCACTCCCCTCGATTTCTCTTGATGATTTTAACTCTGTTCTTTTACCCAAACTCATAAACATGGTGCAAGTCCTGGTAGGAACAACAGTTCTGGGTAAGGGGCCAAGCTAGCAGCATATGTTTCCTGCTAGGTAAAGAAGATGGGGACGGGAAACAAGAAAACAACTAAAAGAAACTTATGTTTGGAGCACAGATTGATTTTACTAAACGTTATTGTTATTTTCTTTATTTATATTCTTTTTTGAATACTTGCATTAAAACTGAATGTAGATATCTTTTAGAAGAGATCCTTGATAATTTCATCAACTGTTTGAACATGTGGGGAACATGAGTCCCTTTGTAGACCCTGTCCAAAATAATCCTTGGTGGCTTTCGATTAAAAAATAACCATTATGTAACATTGGCCCCAGATTTTGACATTGTGAAGACCCTTGTCTTGTCAAGTTCCATGGATGTCATTATTTGTAGGTCCATCCACATTTTCAGTATAGTGTCTGTATTCAAAAGATCGAGTAGATTCCACTGATATTTGGGTGTAGTTGATGCTTGTTACTCTACATCTACTGATGATTTGTTGGGTGTGTTGTAATGACAGGTACTCTATCCTGATACACAGTATTTTACCAGAGATGCGCAATTACTTTTTAGGGGTACTTACTAGGCCTGTCTAAGCTTAATTACCGGGTAAAACTGGTTCGTGCTTTTTGTTTTGATGGGTTTATTAGAAACTAACCTAAGAAGAGGAAGAATGTATAGAAACTAGTAGCAGACTTGTTTACATCTAGGTCTGGAAGCACATTTGTAAAATTTCTCTAGTGCGAAGTCCAGATTCTGGTGACAGTTATAATGAACTACAGGAAAGTTGTTATCTTGGTCCAGCAGTGTTGAATGAACTACAGGAAAATTGTTAATTTTACTTGTGTAGACTTGGAAAGAAATAGAAGCTGTAAATTTGCTTAGCCTATACTTTCTGAGTCTGGTCTTCTCGGTTTATGTTATATTTTAATTAGCTTTCAGTTTTCACATATCCATTTTCACATAGAAAGTGGTGCTCTTATTACACAGATGGAGTAATAGTAGACACATGTATTTTTTATTTTTTTAAAAAATTATATGTTAATAATATGGGACAGACAGAAATATTGGACAGGAGGTGTATTGGATTTTAATCTATTTGTATTTTTACCCCATTGGGGTCAAAACATAAATAATTATAAGTTCAATACACTCCTGTCCAATACTTAGATTTTTTGTAATAATATTTCCTAGTAGGTAACTAACTAGAAACGCACAGGGACTATGAAAGATAGATACGGTCTGAAAACTGAAAGTAGGCGGTCTGTTTGGCATCCCTAGTTTTGTAATAAATGCCCTGTTTGGAATTTTGGAATATTGGAATAATGCGTCTTATGAGACCTTTTCACCTTTTTAATGCATATTCTCGGAATCAAATTTCGAAAAGATGGTTTTTTGACTAAATCGTTTATCGAACTGAAAAAGGTATGGAGTGGATGGATTAGTAGTATAACCAGTGGTCAAATTGTTATTGATTCAATGACGTCATTAATATATAAAAATATATTACTTCCTCCGTTCCTTACCTTAATATATGACGTTTTAGAATTTCAAGTAAGCAATAATTGCTTAGTTTTCAATATTACCCCATGTATTAAATATAACTTTGGTTTTCTCGCTATTTTTTACCCAATAAACAATCATCTTTTTTTTCAATACAAGGACAATATAAACATTTGATATTATATTTAATGCTATACAATTATTTTCTTAATGCTTGTGCACAACTCTAAAAAGTCTTATATTAAGGGACGGAGGGAGTATTAATAATTAATAAAATTTAAAAAAAACTCTTTTTTTTATTAACTAAAACATAATAAAGTTGAGTTAAATATTATTAAAAGTGGTTATTTTTAATATTAAAAAAAATTGTACAACAAAGAAGAAGAAAAATCAAGTCATTTGATCAATTAATCGGTTTTATCGGTTGAAGATCAACAGATTTTTGACCAAATCAATATAATCGGGCTAAATCGAATTGTAGTGCTGACCGATTCTGTCTGGTCCAAGTTTAATAACGACTTCTAGTGTTTGAATTATGTTTTTACTTGGTCTTAGTTATAGACTTATAAGTAAATCTCAAATGATTAAAAAGGTAAAAGGAGTCTATTCCTACAATTGTTTTACTTGGCCAGTTATATAACTGATAAAGTTGGACTAGGATTCTCTCCATTTTAATTGAAATGAAAAGTCTCTATTCTTTGTATATTTTTCACTATCATCTCTCTCTCTCATCATCATCATCATCCATATTTCAACACATTTTAAATTTGAATCAAAATAGGAGAATATCCTAATTTGGTAAAATTAACCTCACGACAATCCTAAATATACATCAGCTCTTTGCATGGAAAAAGATGTATATTTAGGGACAAACGGAACAAAATTATATTGCTCCTTCCATCCTACTTAAAGAGTCTCACTTATATAATATAAATAATTATTTTATAAATAGAGTTCACTTTTTAGTGATAATAGTATAAAAAATGACTGTTATTAAAATAAAGACAAAACCAAAGACCAATATATACCCAAACATACCAAAGACTAATATATACCCCAAGTCTCAGTGCGCGGTGTTTTTGTGTTCACCAAACAGCAGGTGTTACTTAAACATCATACCAAAGACTAATCATAAGGAGAGGGGGAGAGATTTTTTTGATTCTGAACCAATGTAGTCAATTAGATATACTTTTAGAGGACAATTACAGTGTTGTGATTGACTGCCATTTTTTATATCCTTCTCGTTGGTGCGAGTTGTCATCCGAAGTTGTTATGGGAAGAAAGATCCATGATTGTCGATCACTACGAATCATGATTATTTTTAGATAACCTGCCATCAGCCATATAAGGATGAAATCCTTTTTTCTAGCCTTAAAATTAGCTTAGCCAAGAATAGGTTCATCTGTAATACTACCTTCATTCCATAATAACTGTCTTTTTAGAAAAAAATATTAATTATTTATTTCAATTTCCCATAAAGGGGTAGTGATGAAATTTTTTACAAATTTTAATTCTTAAATGATAGTATTAAATGAGTTTATTAATTCATGTGCATGAAGCTAAAAAGACAGTTATTATGGGATGGAGATAGTACTGTTTATACATGTTTATTCTTTGTAAAGAAGTAATGAGAAATACTACAGTAGTTTTGCTCTGTTTTTATCATGGTATCAGAGCAGGTTCCGATCCTGCCACCTGCCGTTATTCTCTAACTCTAATTTCTCTGTCTACTTTACTCACAATTATGAACGATACCGACCAACCTGGTAGACCCTCATCAACATCCACTCTTACTGAATTAACCACTAGAATAAACTAAGTTTTGACCAAAGCTTTGGCTCCAACCCAGATCACCGACACAATTTGCTCATCCAATTTAATGGTTCTGACTATGCCCGTTGGTCTCAAGTTGTCGTCGAGATGTATATCTCAGGCAATTATAAATTGAGATATATTAATGGCGACATTCACCAACCTCCTGAAAAAATCCATCCTTTCGAAAGTGGCGCACGGACAATGCCATTGTCAAAGGATGGTTGATCAACTCCATGGACTCAACTGGGCAAGATCACGACTTTAATAATCTATGTTGATGACATGATTATCATAGGCAATGACTCGAAATAAATATCGGTTTCTAGATTAAAACAAGACATATTCCTTTTCCAATGAAAATATATCTTAAACCTACTATCGGAAGTGGGACTACTAGAGTGTAAGCCTGTAGACACACCAATTGTTCAGAACCATAAACTTGGAGAATATCCAGAGCAAGTGCCCACAAACAAAGATTGATACCAAAGATTAGTAAGGAAACTTATATATCTCTCATACTCGCCCATATATTGCTTATGCCATGAGCATGGTAAGCCAATTTATGCATTGCCCTAGTGAGGATCACATGGATGCAGTGATCAGAATCCTGTGATATTTGAAGTTATCTGCGGGAAAAGGGCTCTCATGTTCTCCAAGAATGATCATCTTAAAGTTGAGGGATACACTGACGCAGATTGGGCATGAAACATATCAAACAGAAAATCCACCTCGGGGTACAGGGTACTTCATGTTTGTTAGAGGAAACCTGGTTACGTGGAGAAGCAACAAGCACAATATGGTGGCTTTGTCAAGTGTTGAAGCTGAATTCAGAGGGATGACTAAGGGTCTTTGTGAGCTTCTCTGACTTGAAAGACTATTAACAGAAATTGGCTTTGCCCAAAACAGTGAGATGGACCTATTTTGTGACAATAAGGCCACAATTGCTATTTCACACAACCCTGTCCAACATGATTGAACCAAACACGTGGAAGTAGATGACATTTCATTAAACATAATCTTGAGACCAAGATAATCCGATTCCCGCTTATCAAGTATGAGGATCAATTGGCAGATGTACTTACAAAAACTGGTGCAACAAGGTGTTTCACAACTCACTTGACAAGTTGGGCATCAGAGATTTGTATGCACCAACTTGAGGGGGAATGTTGGCGTGAGTCGTCATCCGAAGTTATGGGAAGAAAGATCCATGATTACCAATCAGTACGAATCAGGATTATTGATTGATAACCTGCCCTATAAGGATGAAATCCTTTTTTCTAGGCTTAAAATTTACTTTGCCAAGAATAGGTTCATTTGTAATACTATTTATATATGTTCATTCTTTGTAAAGTAGTGAGAAATATACAGTAGTTTTCCCTCTGTTTTTACCACTTCTTAACTATCTTCCTTTCTAGGAAACAAAGTAGTTTGCAAACTCAATAAAATATGACTCGGATTCTCACTGCTAAAATATACGTTCTACTTTCGATAGTAGTTCATACCCCATTCATTTCATTATATGGGGTAATAGGGATAGCTGCAATGCAACAAGGATTACTCATCTGAAGAAATATTTTAGAACAGGAAGTAGTAGCAAATGGAGCAGCACTAGTTGAACATTTGGTCACCGATTCAAGTTTAAATGTCTCTCTGTATATAGAGGCAATACTGTATTACATACATCTAACCTCCTCAAATTTTGCTATTTGCGAGAGCCTTGTGTAGGTACAGCCTAATAACACTGTTCTCTCGACCTTCAATACTACCTACCTACCTGATCATCCAATTGCAACAATGTCAGGCACTAAAAGTTGAATTGTAGAAAGTTCCATCCCTACAAAATCAATGGCTGCCGACACCAACATTTCTAAGCAAACATGTGAATCTTTTTATATACAACAAACTTTGGAGAACCACCAAATGGGGATGGAAGCACTTGGGAAAGAGGAAAAGTTGATATCAAAAGAACCTAGAAAACCCTTGCCAACCCATGCACTGCCATTACCTGTGGCTCTAACATACAAATTTACTCATCTTTTGCAAACTTTATGGCAGGTGACAAATTGTGAATTTATGGATTCTCTATGATCTACTCAAATCTTCAACGAGCAATTGTTTGATCACAAGCTGAATCTTCACTGTTTGACCAGCAGCCTTTAATACCGCACGCCCGTATTGGGCACTCCACCGGAAGCCCTGCAGAAACTTCCTTTTCCAACTGTGAACAGTATGCCCCGAATGTTTGAAGACTAACACTAAGCCGGAAATCCAGGCCAAATAGGAATTTCATCTCCAATTTGTTCATCTCCGCAGTGCTTACCCCTCCCACTTTGGCAAAGTACGCATTATTAAAGAATCTGCAAAAATATGTATATTATATGTCCAAAAGTTTTTGTTGAGAGAAGCAATCAAAAATGCATGATGAAACAGCTCTACTTCTTTTCCAAATGAATCAATTCATTTTTTTATACCCATGTTATAGATGACATGGATAGTGAGAATTATATGCTCATAGATGCTCCTTATGGTAAGACACGGTGCAAATAACATGTCCATATAGAATATCTGGATTTGTTGTTGGTACTTACGCATCATCAATAAACTTTGCTGCCACCATTACGCTAGTGATTAGAAGCCGGTGGACACTAAGGGAAGTTAAATGAACATTGGTGCGTTGAATGAATCTATCTACATAAATCTGTGCAACAACAAAGCAAGACGGGCTGCAGCATGAATACTTGAATATGCGATCAATATATTGTCGAATGCCCAAAGAAGGCGCTCTTGAACCATGAAATATTGTGAGAACCTCTTCAACCTGTGTTGTTTCCATTAACATTTCGTTTTTCTGAATGCACCTCTCAAGAAGTGAAGAAAGAAGTGATAGAACTCGGGGATTTCTAGGACTACGTTTGCCTAAATCTTGAAGCCCCAAACCAAAGCAAATATCTGAGGCCAATGTCTCAACTTCAAGTGCCAAAGTTCCCATATCCAAGCAAAGCTACAACAGAGTAACATCAATAAGCAATTTGTTCTTCACATACAACACGCCATCCCAAGAAGGTAATAAGAATGTACAAATCTAAAAGTAATTGCAGACGTCCCAGGAAAAGGTAAGAGAACTCACAAGTGACTCTAATAAACAAATTTCTATCCTTGTTATATTTAAAAGTAGAGCTAGATAACTATCTACTATTTTATGTATAGACTTGTTGACCTCACAACTGGCAATCAATCTGGCAAGAGAAAGAGTTGTTTTCATTTTCAGTTGTCTGATCCCAACCGAATTGGTCATATTAAAATGGAAGTTATGTTTTAGTGGCTAAAGAAATTTTCAGTGTAACAGCAGAAAGCATCTGTGACCGCACTGCTGATACGGTAATTCACATAAGGCTAGCACCGTAATTAACGGTAACTTTTTTAATAGTTAATTTAAGCAAATAGCGAAATCCAAGAAAAAGGACGCGCGGGTACGACAATCTTGCGTAGCGTACGCACTAAGAAATCTTTAGTCTAACTACTTGGCGCCAAATAACAGTCCTTTTTACAACTAAGTGACTAAATCTATCTTACACAATTTCATCTGTAGAATCATACCGGCCACCAAGTCCTTTTTGACTTCTCAAATTGGCATTTCCCGACTCATTATTACTGGTGCATTCATTTTACATTCCATAAGTTAGCTAGCTTCCAACAAAGGCTGCCGTAATTTCGTGATAACAGATTTTCCCACCAACATATACCAATAGGAACAGAACAGGGAAAAAAAATCACTTAGTAACATTTGACAGTAAAAAATCAAAATTATAGAACCTCCTCCTTTACTTAGTAAAACTAAATTACTAAACTACTAAACTAGAATAAAATACAAGAAGTTTCCCAGCTGCTTGTGTGAGGGATTTCTGAGAATACGAAATTCCTTTCTCCCATTGTCTCATCCGCTGACAATAATCCATGTAACTAAATACAGAAAAGGTTGTGAAGATATTACCATCACTCTGACTGTAAGTATTCCATTGATCTTTAGCCCTTTACGCAGTAAAGAATTCCAAATAACAAGTTAGATCTACCTTCTAAATAAGGCACTTTATTACCAAAGGGGGGAGAAATTGACATGGCAGATGTTAAATAAGAGTATAACTGGATGAGGGGAACTTCTTCTTTTTTACCTATCCGTTTCTTTGACATTACCCATAATCATCAATTAATTACAATTTGACACCTCGTTGTACTTAAACTTTTTTTGGTATTTGTAGCAAATCTCTTCTTCTTTAACTTGGCAAAATTTTCTTTTGACTAGTTAAACTAAGAACTACTATAAAAAAACATAAAAGACCAGCTATATCTGGAAATCAAGAACGCATTTAATAAATGGGTAAACGAATAGATCCAATAGATACATTACATTAAAGAAAACCTAATAATAAGTGAACTAATTGTATGCAGAACATTACAATCTAGTCTAGATAAAAATCCAAAGCAAAGAGAAAACCCAATAAAGAATGCAAGTGAGCAGCATTAAAAAAATAAAATCCAAGAAAGTAAAAACTTACAGAGGAAGAAAGTTGAAACAGATCTATAAATCCCCCAGTGAGTCCGTTCTTGAATTATCTACATATAAGACCTAAGCGCCAGCAATGAAAATGATACTGTGGGTGTGCTGTGGAGAGAGAAAAGATAGCAGCTTATTTAAGGAAACCATTAGTATTATTATTATTATTATCATTATATTCCATTCCCCCTCTTCTTTATTGATCCCACAAGCAACTATAATCTCCTTACTCTTTCTCTCTGTTTTTCCTTCCTTTTTCTTTTTAGAAATTAGTTGCCTATTAGGTCACTTTTCATGAACTCTCTCTCTATGTATATATATATATATATATCTAAAAATTTATATGCACATATATATATATATATATATATATATTATATTCGGTCCAGATCTTAAATTCACTCAGCTAAAAATTCATCCAACTCAACTCTTTTAGCGACCGACCGGGCGACAATTTAGTCTGTCACTATATATACAACCGTCGTCTTAACTTTTAGCGACGGACAATATATAGACGACGGCTGTATATATAGCAACGAACAAACCGTCGCCCGATCCGTCGCTAGAGGGAATGAGTTTGTGTGAACTTTTAGTTGGTGAGCCTAACATCCTTATGGATATTATATATATATATATATATATATAACAACAGTAAACACTACATATGTACGGTAAAACCGGGATAAATGAATGTTATAGAGTAATAACTTCAGTAGTTACATAATAATTTCATCTTATCCCAATTTAAGCACGAGTATTAAAGTAATAATCTCGTTAAATGTATTAATTAATAAAATTTTTAAAATACTTAAAGACTCAAAGAAAATATAAATTAATAATTATCAAATTTCATACAAAAATTTATATATATAATCTACATATTCATGAATTTTTTGTAATATCATTCATACAATAGGCTTCAAATTTTTCAGTCAATCAATAATATCTATATAAAAAGTTTTTTTTTTTTTTTGAAAATATGTATATAAAGTTACTTATCTTTTCTTTACACCTAAATCAAATTTAACCCCATTCTATTCATTTGCTAAAGACTTGAATCTTTTCATTTGTTATGTACATTAACTTAAAATATTTTATTTTTCAAAACATTATAAGTTTTATCAATTCTTTTTGGGAATTGTTAAATCCATAATACTTTTTATTATTTTCACAACAAAAATATCGCTGTAGATGTATAGAACTGTCACTATAGGATCTATATCAACACTTTTATTGTGAATATAACATTTTCTATTGTGAATTTAACAATTTCCTTTCTTTTTAGTTTCTAGTTTCTATAGACAAACTAAAACATTAATTGTTATTCTTAATTTTTCTGACCACATATATAAATTGAAAAACTCTCTCTAAAATAATAAAAATTAATTTATCAATAAATGAATAAATTATATATTTATTGATAAATAAATATTTTCGTTAAAATAATATATTTTTATCCTAAAAATATTCATTTATCTAGATTTTATTTTATGTTTTTCCTGCCTTCACACCGAATCGGAAAGATGCACTTTCTCTATAAGTTTCTCTCTCCCTAAATCGAGCCGCTGTCGGTGGGCAGTGTGATGTGTTGGGATACAGCTTTCGCGTACGCGACCCACTTCCACCTATTCTATTCTCCCTCCATGGATCTGTCTTAAATTAAAAAAAATTATGTTAATTTTAAATTTGAAAATATTTTATTTTGATTTAAAAAAATTAATAATAATTTTATATTTTAAAACGAATCGAGTATATAAAATTAAATAACACTTATTTTGTAGATAAAATTTTTTGGTATGATTATTCTAAGTATAGTGGATTATGAACCAAAAGAATTTAATTAAAACTTTATATAGGATAATTTGGGAACAAAAATGACCTCTTAAAGAAGAATATAGTCATTGAGGCTAAAGCTTTTACGTAAGTAGAGAGCACTCTCAGTTAATTTGGACGAAATTAAGTTAATTTACTATGTTTATAAAATTATGAATGGTCAAAAAATTTAATTTTAAACTGTAAGGGACTACAAGTAATTTTGAATAAATTATACTTGATTATTTGTAATTTACTCAAATTACTAATATATATGACCTTCACTTGAGTCATTGCATGTGAAAGTTGGAACACATTTTAGACAATGGTGGGAATGGAGTATGATCCCACCACATATGATAGGAAATTGTTAAATGCATAATATATTTTTGTAATTTTCACAATAAAAGGATCTATAACAATACTTTTATTATAAAAATAATATTTTATATTATAATTTAACAAGTTTCTAATAATATGATGAAATAGTATATGACCCATTAGTGGGATGATTAGATTGACGCATTAAGAGGTTTCGCTCCATTCAAAAAAGTTATCAATCTTAAGAAAATTATCTTTCTATCTAGGCTCGATATAATTTATTTGTTTATTTATTTAACTTGTTACATGGGGCCATGGGGACAAGGACCCGAAGAACGTCCGGTGCACCTAACTGTGACGATAGCGTCGTGCCAGCATGTTTGGTGTATGTAATATTATTGTTAGTCAAAAATTAGGAGCAATGATTTAAAACCCAACCCATTTCCATAATGGCCCACGTCCCTGTTTTTTTGGACTAGCTTCTAATTCAATTGGAACATAAGCACATTGGTCCAGTGCTATGCCTATGGTCTCTGGCCCAATGGCAATAGCCGATATATATTAGACCACAAGTCCTCTGTCCTATAAAAAGAACTTTATACTATCACCGTATACATGTAATAAAGAAAGAAATGTAAAAATAGATATTAACTATATACTACTTCCATTCTATAATAACTGTTTTTTTAGTTTCATACACATGAATTAAGAAACTCATTTAATTAAGAAACTAATCATAAAGTTCGGTAACTGACGTGTATAAAGTTAATGGTCCTTAATTGTAGGTACGTATTAATTGTCAAAATTAAGATTTGCGGTAGTTTTGTAATTATTTTTTTGATGTATGATTATTGTAATTATTTTCTAGATGTTGTATAGTAATATAAAGGACCCTAAAAAGAACTTTATACTATCACCGTGTATACATGTAATAAAGAAAGAAATGTAAAAATAGATATTAACTATATACTACTTCCGTTCTATAATAACTGTTTTTTTAGTTTCATACATATGAATTAAGAAACTCATTTAATACTATCATTTAAGAATTAAAATTTGTATGAAATTCCATCACTACCCCTTTATGAGAAATTGAAAACTATTAATACAAGAGAATTTTTTTTGAAACAATAAAAAAAGTTAGGGTGATATAGAAAAATAAATAATTTATTCTCTTAGAAAGTTATAAACGACTCATAAATTGTGATTTAATATTAACTATGTAACCATAACTTGTAGTAATTTAATTACACCAACATAACTATCGGTCTATAATTATTACTCCTATTTTATATAATAAATTATATTATTGTATCCATTCGTAAAAAAATCAATAAATTTATCGTCACATATATAAAAACTCAGAATATTTTTGTTGTTTATTTTCTTGAATTTATTAGAAGATATAAAAGAATAAGCGTTATAACATTGAGGGAGTGTATTTTTTTTACTCCTTTTATTTCACAAAATAAAATTTAATTATTTAATTTTTATTGAAAGAGGGTCTTTTTATTTAATAATAATAGTACAAAACAACACATTTAAGTCTATTATCATAATTTTATTATAATTTGAATCCTTAATAAACTACTCCATATTAGATCATTACTTTAAAAAACATTACTAAAATAAAATTTGCAAAGATGAATATGATCCAATATATTTCATTTGTTTAAAAATTGGTATTTTGTATTTACTTGTGATACTAAACAACTTGTGAAATCGAGGAAAAACTCATGAGAAAGAGAGAAAGAAAAACGCTGAGTTTCATTTCCCTCCAAACACTTTTCCCAAAATTCATTTCAATTTTCCGAAAATTTTCTTTCCCATGCACCAGGGGGAAAAAGAGAGCTGAAACCCCCGAGTAGGCAAGTATTTAGAAAAAGCGCTAAACAAAAAGGTCACTTTCTCTACACTCCACTTGCATAGGGTTTACAGTTTTCTCTCATCGTTCGCGAATTCTAGGGTTTCGACTCCCTCTGATTGTAAGTAACTAACGATTCTCAATACCCGTCAAACAAAATTTTGAACTTTATTGCTCGTTTGATTTATACTGTGTACATGTGGCTCATTTCGATATTTTCATCAATTTTTAACGGATCTTTTATTTCTTGTTTTGCTTGCTATTCAAAATTGCATTGTGACACCGTGTACGCTGCACCGACTCTGAATTAAACTTATGTATTTGTGCAGATTTTTATCTGTTGATGCACATTTTATTTTTGATTATCCTTGATATCAGTCTGAATTGGTACTTATTTGTGTATATTAGAACCTTTGTTCCTAGACAAATAATAGTATTGATTTGTGTAGGTTTAAGAGGAATATCAATATAATTTATTTAGTATTTACTTCATCTATAATTTATTTAGTATTTACTTCATCTACACAGGTTTATCTAGAATAGTTGAACCTATTAGCAGCATTTTAAGGCAATTTCTGATCGCCATAACTTGTGGTGATAATTCGAGGGTACATTTCTCATATTTACTGTTGCTTTGGAATATTTGGGTTGTTTGGAGGATACTGGATGTATGCTTTTTAACTGGGGTTCACAAGATTTTTCTAGGACTGCAATGGGTAGTAAAGGATTCTTAAACTAACCTAGACAGGATGCCATAGGAGAAAACATGCTTACATTGTTTATCAAGGGATTATATATTGATTGGGAATCTTAGGAGTTGTTTGTATGGTGATTTCAGGATGAACTTTTACATTATGTTGTTTTTGCCATGGGTCAAAGACCATTATTAACAAGACAATGCCATCATTTAGGATCTTGCAATATAGAGGATTGACCCATTCAAAACTCTACGGGCACAGCTTCATTACACAGCTAAAACCCTAATTTGGGATTACCCTACTGAAGATTCCTCGTCTAATTTGGACTCCAACTAATCATAGAGCTATTAATATAATCTAATAGACAAGAGGTAAGGATCTAACTTAAGCATCGAAGAGTACCCTTGGAGTAAACTCTAGAAAACTTTTGTAGCATATTTCATTCCTTTCAAGTTTTTGAAGTGTCCAATCTACCCACCAAGATACATTAGGGATATTTACATTATTAGGTTTTTGTGTTTGGAAGTCAATTTTAGCCGTACTATTAGGCTTTGTTTGGAACTCGAAAAGTGCGAGGGAGAAGAGCAGGAAATCAAAATGAAGTGTAAAGTAAATATTTCAGCTTTGTCAACCATTACTTACACTTGTGCTGTTGATATACTTGATTAGAGCTATGTTTATCGAGTAAAATTGTGGATTTTTTTTTCAAAAAAAATTATATGCCTTTTCACTTATTTTAAGAGCGATGATTATGAAAAGTTAATTAATATACTCGATCTTAGAAACTGGTCAATTTGCATAGGTTTAGAAACTCAAAGTTTTAGGATGTGTAATAACTAATAAGTTGAAAATATAAGATTTGGGCTATGAAAATGGTTAGAATTGGCTTTTTATATGACAAGTTGCAAGATTTTATTAACAATGAGTTCTGAGAGTTGTAACTTATATTACAAGTTGCAAAATGGTTATAAGAATATTTAAACAGTTCTACTGAGCTGGATTTTTCCCCTGGGATTACTTGAGAGGCTATTCAGTGAATCGATTCCAACTGAAGGTGTTATTAATTTTATCATTTGATATTTCACACTTTTAACTTTTTGAAGAAAATATATTAGCTTTTGTAGGCAACTGTCTGAGGAGTTGAATCGAAAACCTCTTTACTAGTTGTTTAAAATTTACAATTTGGCAGAAAAGTTCAACTTTATTCCATAAATTACATGTTTCACCATTTATTGTTTTTATTTAAGGTTCACAAGTTTGGCTATTCTATCATTCCATACTGTTGAAACCCTTTTGGGTGATTGCTGTTGAAATTATTATCTAGGAAGGGTGACATGTCCGTTCATATTATCTCTATACTGCATTAGTGAACTTTTGTTATTTGGGGGAGAATAACCTCTGGATACTTGTTGCTGTATTTTGCTGTGCATACTGCATAATTTTGTATCTGAAAATAGAGAAACTCATATGACTGGAAAATCTGAAAAAGCTACTGTAATTTCTGATTCAGCAGTTGCTGGCTTCTAATTTTCTGTTGATTTTGTGTTTATTTTAAGCTCTTAATATGGTTGTGATACATTGTTTTAGGTTACTTTGAGATGGATACTGCAGCTCTAAACCGCTCAATTTCAATCAAACTGTGGCCCCCGAGCCAAAGTACGAGATTAATGCTTGTGGAGCGAATGACCAAAAATCTTGCCACTCCTTCTATTTTATCCAGGAAGTATGGCTTTCTCAGTAAAGAAGAGGCTGAGAAAGATGCCACGAAAATAGAAGCACTGGCTTATGCTTCTGCAAACCAACACTTTGAGAAGGAGCCAGATGGTGATGGAAGTTCGGCAGTGCAACTTTATGCTAAAGAATCCAGTATGCTTATGCTGGAAGTTGTCAAAAGAGGCCCTAAAACAAAGGAGGATGGGGAAGTAATTATAGCTGAGAAAGTTACAGCATCTCATGAAACTGTATTTGATATATCTGGAGGTCGTCGAGCCTTTATTGATGCAGATGAGGCTGAAGAGCTGTTGAAACCACTGAGGGAGCTGGGAAGTAAATATACAAAGATATGTTTCAGCAATAGAAGTTTTGGCTTAGACGCAGCCCGCATTGCTGAAGCCTTTTTGTCATCTCTCAAGGATCAGTTGACAGAAGTGGACCTATCAGATTTTATTGCAGGTAGGCCGGAAACAGAAGCTCTCGAAGTCATGAAAATATTTTCATCTGTCCTGGAAGGTTGTGAACTGAGGTATTTGAATCTTTCTAATAATGCCTTGGGGGAAAAGGGTGTAAGAGCATTTGGGAGCCTCTTAAAAGTCGCAGCGTAATTTGGAGGAGCTTCATCTGATGAATGACGGTATCTCAGAGGAAGCTGCACGAGCAGTGTGTGAATTAATTCCTTCAACCGAGAAACTGAGGGTCCTTCAGTTTCATAATAACATGACGGGTGACGAAGGGGCAATTGCTATTTCAGAACTTGTGAAACATTCTCCTGTGCTGGAGGATTTCCGGTGTTCTTCCACAAGGGTGGACTCTGAAGGGGGAGTTGCTTTAGCTGAAGCCCTTGGGACATGTTCCCATCTGAAGAAGCTTGATTTGCGTGACAATATGTTTGGCGTTGAAGCTGGAATTGCTTTAAGTAAGGCACTACCTGGATTTGCCAATCTCGTTGAAGTCTACCTGAGTTACCTGAATCTAGAGGATGAGGGGTCTATCGCTCTTGTTAATACTCTGAAGGAGTCTGCTCCTTCACTCGAAGTTCTGGAGATGGCTGGAAATGATATTACTGCCGAAGCCGCTCCTGCTTTGGTGGGCTTAATAGCTGCAGGACATTCACTAACTAAATTAAACTTGTCCGAGAATGAATTGAAGGACGAGGGTGCTATTTTAATCGCAAAGGCTCTGGAACAGGGGCATGGCCAGTTAAACTGAAGTCGATTTGAGTACAAACTTAATCAGAAGGGCCGGTGCTAGGGTCTTGGCCCAAGCTGTCGTAACCAAACCTGGGTTTAAGTTGCTGAATATCAATGGGAATTTTATTTCTGATGAAGGTGTTGATGAAGTCAAGGATGTATTTAAAAGTTTCCCTGCTATGCTGGGTCCTTTGGACGAAAACGATCCCGAAGGAGAAGACTATGATGAGGATGCTGCTGAGGACGAGGGTAATGAAGATGAACTGGAATCCAAACTCAAGGACCTTGAAATCAAGCATGAGGAATAGCCGAGTAGTGCAATATGTCAGCCATCTCGGCATCTTTAGCCTTGCTATTTTGTTGTCATAGGGATATGGATCAACAGATTTGTGTGTAAGCTCAAGCTGGTACAGCTTATGCAACAATTGTTATAACAGACTCATTTATGAGTAGGTTGGGACCATAAATCTTTGTTTATGTGTACTGCCTCTCTACTACGGTACTTCCTCAATTGCCTTGCTGCATACTTTGGTGCCGCTGCTGGATTGGAATTAGTTTTCATACATTAAATTGTTTTCTCATTATCAGCTTAAAATAAATTCATAATCCCTTTGTCACATGTTAAATATATTAATTTGACTTATGTGATCAAATTAATCATTTTTAATAATATTAAATAAACAATATTAACAAACAGACACATAACATCTTTCGGCCCAAAATTCATTACTAAAAGTGCGAGATGTTTTGAAGTATAATATGTAATGTGTAAAATAAGGTAAACTTGAAGGATTAAAGTGCATTTAACTCCTAATAAAAATACATGTTATATTTTATCTGTAAATTATTATAAAGCTCTCGAACATTTATGGGCCGTATAGATTTTTCAGAATTAAATAGTGACATTTATTTTGCTATAAGGATTTGTTCGTTTACATGGTAGCCATAGCTTATGTAGTGGTAGTAGTATTTTGCAGACGCATCTGAAGGCGCGTTTAAAAAGTTAGAATTTTTTTCGGTTACTATCAACTTATGCAATTAAATATAAAATTCTTGTTCAGCTATGATTACAACATTTATAATTGAAATGTTGTTAAATGACTAAAAAGGACATAAATACTTTCCGTTATTAAATTTTATTAAAAAACTATAAAGGTAATATGTAAATATATATGTATACACTCACACATTTATTCATTTAAAGGTGTATAACTTTTAAATATTTCCTTTTCAAACACAACATAATTATCAATTTTTAAAAATTAATTTTTATTTTTTAAAAATTTAAAATTGCTAAGATTGTTTAAAATTATGAAATAATAAGTATTATATGAACTCAGTAGGCGTAGCCAACGCAGCTCCGTCTCATAATATAGGGCTAAATACACTTTTGTCACTCAAAGTATGACCTATTTTATATTTATGATCGTTTAAAACTTTACATTAGCATACTCCAGGTACACTTAAGTAAACAAAAGTAATCCCAAAAAAAATTCGGACCAAAAATACCCCTGAATGCTATTTAATAGGGTTTACATGTATATACTATTACAATATACTGAATTAATTACTTAATACAACTGAAATACAAGAAAGGCGGTTTTTTAGAGATTTCTGTATTTCAGTTGGAATTTATTTTTAATTATGCAGCCACCAGCCTCTTCCGACAACCCTGACTCCCACCGGCGATAATTGTCGATACCATCGCCACCGAAAACTTCTTGGAAGCCATTTCATTCTTCGGATCCAACATTTGTACCAACCTCGTCACACTTTTCTCATCCCTCACTAAATCTTTTTGATTCGATCTCACCATCAACAGCGAAACCAAAGACTTTGTTGCCACCTCCTCCAGTCTAACCGGTTTCACCACCTCCATTAGCTTCACTAAAGACCCCATACATCCAGCAATAGCTGGCTTATTCCCATCACTCATCGCCAATAATTAGCCAACAAAGAAACTGAAAGGTGCTGTAGGACTAAATTTCCATGCTTATCAATTCTGATAACTGGATTATAAAGTTATTTGATGAAGATAATAATCTAGCCGTGGAATCTGAAGCCGAAAGAGAATAAATTGCACGCAAAACGTGTTCTAGTGTAGTCGGACTGGATGATTCTTGGAGCAAATGTAAAAGCCTTTGCAAACCTCTACCTTCCAGTATCGAATTACGAAAATATTCGCTGGAGGATGCTAAAATTGATATACAATTTGCTGCCTTTACTTGTCCTGAATGAGCAGAATCAAGTAACTGAACTATAACCGGTACAGCTCCTTCTTCCCCCAACGAAATTCGAATTTCTTCAATGGACGCCACATTTGAAATTGCACCGACAGCGTGCGATTGTGCGGTGGAAGACCCAGATTTACAGACTTCGATTAGAACAACGACCTCGTCGTATGCTGAGATTGCCCAAGCATTATCAAAATCGGCTGTAATTGTTTCCACTGCCATTATTGCTTGTTCCTTCAAAGCTAGTGAGCTCGATTCAATAACTTGTAATAAAGGCCCTAATGCCCCTTATTCAAAAATGCATTTTCTCGACTGGTCACTGGCTGAGGCATGCATGGCCACAGCTGAAACCGCCTGTTCGTGAATACAAGGATTAACATTAACATCAAGGAGGTGAATTAAATAGCCGATGTTTCCTTCTTTTGCAACCAAATTTGGGCTTTTTTCATCGTAACCGAGGAGTTGAAGGAAGGACTCCATGGATTTCTTCTTGAACTCGATGCCTCCAATCTGTAATCTAGTGAAAAGGTCGCGAATGAAGAAGCTCAAGGTCCTCTTTATCGGAGCCGGGTCCAGGTTGGGACAAAACGATGGCGATCGATTGACGGAGGACGCCGGATATGAGGAGTAAATCAATGTCGTGAATCTGCTTGGAGAGCCGGTCGGTGACCATGTCAAGGTCACTCTGCATGAGCAGCTTGCCGCCAAGGAATGATGGGTCTGTACATTGGTCGGAGAGGGTTTGGACACGGTGAAAGGTGGCAAGGAGGTTTGGACACGGTGAATCGAAGATTTCAAAGATGGAGGATTTGAGAGAGGCGGGCTTTGATCGGAGGACTTGCCATTGACCGGTGAAGGATTTGATGGAGAGAGAAGAGGGGAGGAGGTGACATAAGAGGTTGGAGATATGGCCTAGGGTTTCAGTAAACCGTCTTCCTTGTATTTCAGTTGTATTAAGTAATTAATTCAGTATATCGTAATAGTATATACATTTAAATCGTATTAAATAGCATTCAGAGGTATTTTTGGTCCGAAATTTTGTTTGGGGTTATTTTTGTTTACTTAAGTATACTTGGAGTATGCTAATGTAAAATTTTAAACATTAGAGTCGATCATAAGTGTAAAATGGGTCATACTTCAAGGGACAGAAATGTATTTAGCCCCATAATATATGATGGTTTAGATGATTTATTTTCTAAAATTATTTAATATTTTATACAATCTAAGATAATTAATTATAACTTTTTCAAAATTACTCATGAAAAAATGTTAAAAATGAAAGAGAGTATGACATAAGTATATGATAAATGGTATTATAAACTAGTGATATTATATTTAATGTTATACAATTATTTTCTTAATACTTGTGCACAATTCTAAAACGTCATATATTATGGGACAGAGGGAGTATTATATGAACTCTCTCCATTTTATAATATATGACATTTTAGAGTTGTGCACAAAAATTAAAAAAATAATTGTATAGCATGAAACATAATATTAATTGTCTATAATACTATTTATCATATACTTATGTTATATCTTATTCATTTATATTATTTTTTCATGAGGATAATTTTTAAAATATTATGACTAATTCTCTTAAATTATATGAAATATTAAATAATTTTAAAAAATAAAATAATTTAAAACGTCGTATATTATTGGGTGCAGCCGTGTAGGGAATATTCCTACAACTTTGATACTAGAAATTCAAAGTTTTACTCCTAGGCAACACTCTACGGTAAATCTGTATACGTCAAGTTAACTGCCAACGGAAGGAAAAAATTCAACAAGTGGGGCTTCAAAATAATAATACTTATCTTATCATTATGATTTATGATCATGAATTTAAAAAATTATTTAATAATCAGACAATATTATCTATTGGTGATCAAATTTTTGTATAAAATCTAATCACTATTCTTTTTTGAGAATTTGATAACTAATATTGTAAGTGGGAAAATTTCTTAAGAAATGAAAGAATTTAAGCATAATACTTTTTTTGTTCTAAAGTTAGATGTATAATTTGATTTTTGAGTTTTATAATTAATCATTTTTGTTGTATACTATACAATTATAAATTTAATATAAAATTAAAATTAAATAAATTTATATTAATTAGAAGTTTAATATAATATCGTTTGATTTTAAAAGTCAAATTATATCTATAATTTTGGAACAAATAGAGTATAAATAAATAATTTTTTTTGTTATATACAACACATAAATTAAAAATATTTTTTCTAAAAATAATTAATTTTGATTATTATTATTGAATCCAAGAGTATTACTCCCTCAAAAATCTACATGGTGAGAGAGCGTCATTTGGGTCACCATCTACTCCTATTTAAATTAAATTCAATTCAACTACCTCAACTCACAAGTGGATCCCCTGAAACTAGCCGTTATACCCCCTTCTTAAGTCTCTCTCTCTCTCTAATTTTTTTTCACTTTCTCTCTCTTAAAATCCACAAAGGCTCTAATGGCAGCAGCTTCAGTGGAATCATCATCCACATACCCTAACCATGGTCTGATTTTGTCCCTCTTTATTTAACGAACCCAATTAATAGATTCAGTTCAAAGTCGCTTTTTATTAATTTTTCTATAATTAATATGGCTTCTTCATTGCACAATCTAATTACAGGAATCAGCAAGATTAACGGATTCATCTCCAATTCTCAGCCCATCCTCGGATAAGCGCTTCTGGAGCGCTCTGCGTAATCGTGTTGACACGCTTCTCGAGAATCAGAAACCTATTGATCAAGCTCTACCCATACAATCGGTAAAAATCTCTTCTTTAGTAATAATAATTTGAATATTTTATTTTAAAAAAAGTTTGATTTTAACTCAAATCTTTTTTCCTGCGATAAGAATGAACTAATGGGTAATATGTAAAATTGACATTGTTTGCAGAAGGATGGAGGAATGGACCGGGGGAAGCGATTGAAAGAGGACTCGATGCTTCTGCTTAGAGGGTTTGATTCTGTTTCTAATTCTCTGTCTCAGCTGTCAAGCAACCTCGAATCTGCCCTTCAGGTTATTAATCTTATTTACAGTATCTTGAGTTCTAAAACTTAAGTTGGAACTAAAAAAATTATCATATTATTAGTGCATAAAAATGAAACATTCAAAACAGGGAAAAGAAATTGAAAATTAAGGTTGATGAAATCATGAATTTTCTCTCTATTAGTCTGAAAAATGCTATAACCAATACTCTAAAAGTGAAAATTATTATATGCTTACACTTGAATATTATTTTCAGGGAGCAAGGGATCTTGCTAGGCCACCCACATTGTCTGAAATAGTTCATAGCACTGTGGAAAGTAAGAAACAACAATCAAAAGAAGGAGAAAAGGAAGAGGCTGAAGAAGGTAATAGAGGATTGAAAAGGAAGATAGATTCTCAAGAATCTCCAGAGGATACAGGGAAAGAGAATGGGGAAAACCCAAAAGAATTGGGGAAGCTCAAGAAAGCTAAAAATGTAAGCTTCATCTGCTCTGCTGTTATATCCCATATTTGATGGGTTTAGACAATAGATGTGTTGTGTTAATTTAATTACTCATTGCTTGTGTGTATCTTCTGAAGATTGCAATTTCCATGGCGAAAAAAGCAGCTTCACTTGCAAGAGAACTGAAATCAATGAAATCAGATTTATGTTTTATGCAAGAGAGATGCGCTTTTCTTGAGGAGGAAAACAGGAGGTTCAGGGATGGATTTGCCAAAGGAATTCGACCCGAGGAAGATGATCTGGTAATCTGTTCCACTCCAATTTTGCGGTTTAATAAATTTATAAGCACTTCCTATGAACATTCTGTGATTCCTCTATGGAATTTATTTGGGCAGATGAGGCTACAAATGGAGGCACTTCTTGCTGAAAAGTCCAGATTGGCAAATGAGAATGCCAACTTAACTAGAGAAAACCAATGCCTTAACCAGCTTGTGGAGTACCACCAGCTCACCTCCCAGGATCTCTCAGAAGCCTACGAGCATGAAATAAGAGGAATGTGCTTGGATTTTTCATCTCCCCCGCCAACCATACCAGAAGAGGACAGTGAGGATATAGATGGAGATGGCAATGAAGTTCCCAGTACGCCACGTACAGTTATATATGGATTGTCAGCTTCTCCGGATGATGAAGAAGAACAGTAACTGGAAGATTATTAATCATATTTTGCAGTTTTGCTTGTGTTTTCCTGTTCATCTCATCTGATTTGTATTGATAAATTTTGAGTAGAAAGAATATTTAATGTCATTGTTTGTATTAATCAGTGGATGTAAGCAGTTGAGATAGGGAAGCAGAAATTATCTTGAAGCAAACACGTACTCCCTCGGCCATAAGAAGAATGAACAAAGTATAATTTTTACACAAATTAAGAAAAGTAAAACTAGAGAAAAGAGGTAAAAAAAGTTTCAAATTTATCATTAGTGACTACTTCACAAGATTATATAAATTGACGAGTACTTCTACTTTTTTATACTAATGAACCCCCACTAAATTGACGTACAAAAAAAATTGTATGGTTTCAGCAAGAATTTAACATACCAACGCCATATGTTGACTTTATATGCTAATTTTTTAATTGTGAGTTACATAAATGATTATAGTTAGTAATATTTTAACACGTATCTGATATAGTGAGTCAATTTTATAATCCTACCCAGCACTCCAAACATCAACATAGAGATGCAAAAGTTTCAACTACAAGGATCATATTGTTTCCACCACCAGTAAAACAGCAGATCTTAGAATACATTGATTAGAATTTGTAACAACCAAGAGGATCATATAGTTCGCATAACTACTAAACAACTGAACTCCAAATACTTACTGATCAAACAATTCTAAGAGCCCTCCCGAAAGTTCAACCACAGCACATAGTTTTCACTTTGAAGTTCCAATTCTATATATTTCCTTTGTTACCCCTCTTTTTCTTAGCTGGAGATTGTGGTACATCCATGGGGTCTGGCTCAACGGAAGCACTAGGAATAGAAGCTCCAGTAAACATAGCTTTAGATGATAGGTTCGCCATTGCTTCAGTTGCTTTTGTCAAATTTGATGCCATAATGACATCCCTCAATTTGTCCATGACGTCCTTCACGTTCTCATACTACAAAGAAGAATAATAAACTTAGAACAATAATAAAATGTTGATTCAGAATTAAACAAACCGTTTATATCAACTGATAACTATAAACAGTGAGCCATAGACCAGTTAATTGCTTAACCAACCAAATTGAGTAAAACAATCAAGATAATTTAATCTTTAGCTTCTACCTTTTAAGGTGCAAATCTTATACTATCCCATAAAACATTGATTATTAAACTATAGATCCACCATTCTAGTGTGGTTCAGTCAACAAAAACAGTGAAGACATTGTGTACATTATGTCTAAAATAATGTGCCCCTGAAATTTTCATCTTGACAATATCACCTCAGGGACACAATGATCACATACTATGCAGTTAATTAAGAAACAGAGAAATTTAATTTAATTTTTGTTATACCAGAGAAAAGTAACCAGAGATATTTCAAACTCGTCCATGTCCCCAACTAATCCAAACAACAGTTGATGGTCTTAATCTATTCCATTATGAACAAGGAGCTATAAGTCCGATCAATAGGAAAAAGTAGGAATACATGCAGGCAGCTGATGATTTGCACTCATTTGAAAGAATAACCATAAAAGCAATAATTCAAGCTATGATTGAATGGCCACTTTGGACATACAAATTCAATTGAACAAGTTTCAGGAGTGAGTATATTCATAAATGCCCATTCAAGCCTTCTTAACTTACAACTGGTAAATTATTTGTTTATTAGTCATTTGTAAGGTATTACGTATACGTCAAAAAAAATTAGACGTGCATGTAAAGCAGTGTGCATAGCAAAGACGTTCTCTTGAACATTAAATGAAAACATAAGTGCATTACTGTGTGACAAGTGAAACTATACCGCTTCAATTTTTGCCTGAGCAATTTGCAATTTAGTATTGAGCTGACCATTTTCATTTGTCAAGGCTTCAATCTGAAATTAGTAAACTATTGAAATTAGATAGAAACATTAATAAGAATCAAACAGGAGATGCTAATGGCAAGAGAAGCATAACCTTCTTTTGAGAATGTATGTAAAGGCTTTTGTACTTAAGGTCCGAAGATGGACCTGCATCTGAGAAGTTCCTCTTGCTCTCCTACTCAGTAATTTCTTCATAAGAATCGAGTTTCATAACATAATTGTGCAAGCACAAGAAAATAATTAATGGAGTATATCTAAATTAATCAAATACCTTAGATTTTAGTTCTTCGACGTCTTCAACAAGCTGGTCAACTTTTTCTTCCAAGGTTTTTCCAACCATGATTGGCTCAGTGGTAGCTCCTTCAACCAAAGGCTCATCTTCTCTCTCACTTTCATGAAGATATGTCTCATCTTCCCTCTCACTTTCTACAAGATTTATATGCTCAATGACGGTTCCTATCTCTTGGCCTCGAGCAAGCTGGACTGAATTCTGAAGACGCCCTGATCGCCTACGGATGGTTTTGACCTTTGATGCTGCTTTCTTTCTCATTGATAAGCTGGAAGAGCTTTTCAGCGTTTCAGGCGCAGATCTCTCCATCTTTGAAGGCATGCTTGATATTTTGGGCTGCCAGTATAATGACGTCATTAGCAAACTGCTAATGCGAAAGACCAAAAGCTACTTCATTTCAAAGTATACATCAAAGACAAACACATGATAACATGAAAAGGAAAATTGAGCACATGCAACTATTATGCTTCTCCATTCATTAAATGTTCCAATTCCAAATAACAACAAATTCTTAATACATGAAAGATCTTTGAATCATAAAATAACCCCCACACTAAAATACATTCCATACAAACTGCATCCGAATAAATCTACATTCTACCCTACGGCCCTATAGTACATTCTAGATAACGTTGTTCTTTCCCCTAGTATAACACACAATAATTAAGAAATAATCCCCACCCTTTCTCTCACTCTCTCTAATAACAATTCCTACAAAATAGTAAGGAGTGAAATTTAACTCTCAGAAGCACAATAAGAAAATCAAAGCTCTATCTCTGGAAACATGACAAAAACAAATAGACGACGACGAAATAAAGATTTACCTTTTTGATCGAATGCTTCCTGCCTTTGTTTGTACAAACCCTAAATTCCTTTTCAGTCTCTAGTTCAACTCCAACCCACACCCACACCCACATGCATCTATTCCTACATATACAAACCCTTATATATCCTTTTTCCACATGACATAAATAAGAGAGAAAGATATGCAAGGTTATACACACAGCAAGCATTTACGTTTAGTCCATCTTCAGTTACAGGGGGGAAAACCCAACAAAAAATACCAAACAATTATATATATGTATATGTTGTATATATATGTACATAGATCACACTTGAAAAACCCACATTGAAAACGATGATCAAATACGGGAGTAATCAATGCAAAGAAATCAGCTTTTCTTTTTTCTTTTTTAGGTAAGGGGTATATAAAGGGACGAGTGTAGAAATTACCATGTCAGATGACATAGCCTTAAGCTTTGCTGCTTTTGGTTTCCTCCCCATTATTCTCTCTTCCCCCTCTTCTTCCCACACGCCGTTTGCGAGTTTCAAAATTCTGGCAGCAGAAGGAAAACAAGTGAGTGTATGAAACGACAGCCCCTATTTTAAAACTTTTTTAAGGATAAAAATAAAATACATAAGAGAATAGAAAATCATGTAATTTTATAAATAGTGGAAATTAATTACATGAATAAATGTAAAAAGGTTTAATAAATGAGTGTTTAGACTTGTTATCTCAAATAAACATGTCAAGAGATACATGTTTCCAAGGCGTACATGTCAATTTTATTCATCTCAATATCCAATTAAATGGATAAAATATACTATACGTTGATTAATATTTTCAAAATAAAAAAATAACTAGTAAATTTGACCCAATATAACATAACAATATCATTTACTATAGCAAATACAAGTAGATTATCAAACACTATTGAAAAAAAACATTTACATTGATCAATACTTTTTTATAACCTATACTATTACAATATAATAAATTAAAAAATAATATATTTTATGACTTTATGTAAGACCCCAACTTTTATTAATAAAAATTTAATTTTTTTTATACATTATTTTGAAATAGTAAGGTGTTAACTTGATAAATGTGATAACTTATGGGTGGAATGTGCAAATTTTACAAAGTAAGTAAGTGGTTATAAAATATTCGTTGTGTCGGAAAATATTCGTTTGGTCGAATAATATTTTTTTTGTCGGAGAATATTCGTACGACGGCGCAGTCATTAGTGGACCCCACAACGGAATGAATGTCGGATATAGAAAGTGACAGAAGTAAATTTTTATAAAAATAACGGTAAAACTGTTACCAGTTAAACTGTTGAAATATCCTGTGATAAAATACAGTAATACACATGTTGCACAATAGCACACGGTATTGAACAGTATTTTGAATTATTGATTCTTACGTAAGAATGCACTTACTCAATTATTATTACAGTAATTACTGTTCAATATTTTATATTATTGATTCAATAATTACATAATATTTTATTGGTTCAATAATTGCTACGTTGATATTTTATATCAATAATTGCTACGTTGATATTTTATATTAGTGATTCAATAATTGTCATTGCACAGTATTTTAAATTATCAAATCAATAATTCATATTATTTGAATAATATTATTAGATAGCATTATTGACAATGTCTAAGGAAGTTCTGTCTAGAAAAGGGGTTGGTTAATTGCGCGCCAGTAAGGAGAAATTCTTATCGGAAGGCCCCCTCTTTCCTGAAAAATGGCCTGGTTGTCATTATTGTGGTTCTATAATATTATTTGTAAATAATAATTATTGATAAAAATGATAAGTAAATATTTATTCAATGTGAATTTAAACGGAGGAATTTTTAGTAAAAATGACAATTATTGAGAATGGATATTTTATCTGTTCTGATAAAATAATTCATTCAAATATATTATTATAATATTATATTATAAGTGTATAATGTGATAATATAATAATATAATAGTGATGATATTTTTTTACAACAAATTCACGATATATGAATAAAATGAGATGGAAGAGAAAAAAATAAAATTTAGAATTCTTTTAATAATTATAAATGTTTTAATATATATATATATATATATATATATATATAAACATGTGGTGGAATTCATTATTTTTAAAAATGAAGGCCTTAAAATTTTGAGTGTGTTGAAGATTTTCAAGAGTGATGAGTGTGGAAAAATCATCCGTAAGTGAATTTGGGTCATTTTTTGTTCAGAATTTGTAAAAACTTTATTCTACAAAGTTGTAGATAATCAAATTTCATATGAAATGGACATAAAGTTCGTATTTTTTTTATAAAAGGGCTATTTATTATGAATTATTGAAATTTTTGAAAATAAATGTTCATATATATATATATATATGAACATGTAGAATATTAGAATTCCAAGGTGGTGTGCGGAGAGATATTTTCTAAAGTGATGGGCTTGAATAATGCATTCGTTGGTTAATTTTGCCAGCTTTGGTGTTCTAGCATTTTCTTATAAATAGAGTGTTTAGTTATAATGAAAATCACACCAGAATCAAAAAAATTTCTCTCTATAATATCGAGCGTATTTCTTGTGAGTATTTAAATACTTTGAGTATTGATAACAATGCAAGTTTTCGTCAGCATAATATCCGATAATTCAGTCAAAACTACTCTCCTGTTAAGGTAAAGGATGTTATTTTTCTCGTAAATGATATTATTTCCTTTCAATATTTGTAATGAATATTATTTTCTTTTATATTCCATATTATAAAAGTAATAATATTTCATTTCATATTTCTAAATTTGAACTTACCACGGTAAGTATTGTTTCTACAATTTCTAAAATGATCAGAATTTCTTTGAGTTTTGAGCTTCATCTAATATCATTTTTCCAAAATATTGGTCTGAATTTTTTATGAAATTTTCATCTTTTCATGACAAGTTACTATTCACGAGTTACTATTCACGATAAAAATATTTTTTTATCCCAAATTATCTTTGATTGTATCCAAGTGTTGATCTTCATTCTTGAATTTTGCTCCACAATTGATTATTATGGAGTTTTCTTGAACTTGGACAAAACTAAATTACGAATTCCTAAGCTTTGTCCTTTATCTCACTGGATTCGTTACTTATATTATTTTTTATCATCCTCAGTCCTAAATGGTGATATAACTGAATATCTTTAGTCGGTCGTATGCTATAAATGCGGGCAAGAGGGACACATCAGTTCAAACTGCCCACAACAATTCAAGGTATGTTATAACTGTGGAAAGGAAGGACACATAGCTAGAGAGTGTCCGGTAACGAAACCAAGTCCAGCGAGGATGGTGACTCCAAAGGCTGTCCCGGACAAGTCAAAGTCGATGGTTCCTGGAAGAGCATTTGTCGTGATTATCCAAAAAGCGAGGAACCCGAACGAAGTTATCACGGGTACGTAAGATAATCATAGACTCTTGCGAAGTCTATACCTTATTAGATACCAGTTCTACCTATTCTTTTATTTCACCTACGTGTGATCAACGTTTGAACTTGACCCTGAGAAATTAGACTTTGACTTATATCTTGAAACTCCGTTGGGAGCAACCTAAGTCAGTAACCGAAATATGTAACTTTTTGGGCTTAGCTGGTTATTATCGGAGATTCGTAGAAGAATTTAGAATCGCTACTCTATTAACTCAGTTGACTCGAAAAAATATAAAATTCGGATGAAAGTGAGGAATGTGAGAAGAGTTTCCAAAAACTCAAGAGGAGACTCATTTCGGCACCTGTTCTGACGATTCCATCTGGTTCGGATGAATTTGTCATTTACAGTGATGTTTCGGGCAAAGGTTAGGATGTGTTCTCATGCAACATGAGAAAGTCATAGCCTATGCCTCGCGACAACTCAAGAAATATGAGAGGAATTATCCTACTCATGATCTAGAGTTGGCAGCCGTCGTTTTCGCATTGAAGATCTGGAGACACTATCTGTATGGGGAGAAAGTGAAGATCTATACGGATCATAAGAGCCTTAAATATTTTTTCACCCAGAAGGAACTCAACATGCGGCAATGACGTTGGCTTGAGCTATTGAAAAATTACGACCATACCATCCAATACTATCCTAGAAAAGCGAACGTGATAGTAGATGCGTTAAGTATAAGATCATATGCGGGAATGAGTGCGACACAAAAGCCAATTTTGTGTGACTTACAAAGAATAGAGATAGTGTTCAAGACTCCAGGGACCCACGTGAAGATGACAAGTATACGCGTAGAACCAGTTTTAACTGATAGAGTTAATGCTGTTCAAGCTACATACCAGGAGCTGACGAATATGAAAAAGAAAGTGCAAGAAGATGCTATTTCAGAAGCAAGAATCGATGTAGATGGAATACTTTGAGTCAAATCCAGACTTTGTGTTCTTAACGATTCTGATTTGAAGTATAAAATTATGATGGAGGCACATAACACACCGTTTGTAATTCATCCTGGAAGTACCAAAATGTATCGTAATTTTCGACATATATTTTGGTGGAGCAATATGAAGAGAGAGATCACGGAGTTTATCTCGAGTTGTTTAATGTGTAAACGTGTCAAGGAGGAGCATCAAGTGCTAAAGGGTCAGCTTGCAGAAAACTATGGGCACCGATTTACGATTTATTAGTCCTTTTAAGATTCTTGACCGAATAGAAAATGTGGACATATAGACTCGCCTTACCTCCAAGCATGTCTCATAACGTTTTTCACATATCCGTGCATCGTAAATATGTGAAAGACTCAAATCACATTATTGAGTTAGAACTAGATGAGATAGCCGAAGATTTAACGTACGAGAAGGTACTTGTCAAGAACTTGGATAAGAAAGAAGCATGTCTTACGCTCGAAGATTATACCTCAAGTTAAAATTTTGTGGAGGAACCATGATATCGAGAAAATGATCTAGGAGTTAGAATCGAAAATGAAAGCAAGGTATCCTCATCTCTTCGACATATCAGGTACGTCCGTCAATTTCAAGGACGAAATTTCATAAGGAAGGGGAGGTTGTAAGATCTCAATTTTTATTAATAAAGATTTAATTTTCTTTATACATTATTTTAAAATAGTAAGGTGTTGATTTGATAAATATGATAAGTTATGGGTGAAATGTGCAAATTTACAAAGTAAGCAAGTGGTTATAAAATATTCGTTGTGTCATGGAATATTCGTTTGGTCGATGAATATTCTTTTTGTCGAAGAATATTCGTACGACGACGCAGTTATTGGTGGACCCCACAACGAAATGAATGTCGGATATAGAAAGCGACAAAAGTAAATTTTTATAAAAATTACGATAAAACTGTTACCGTTAAACTGTTGAAATATCCGGTGCTAAAAATACAGTAATACGCGTTGCTGCACAATAACACACGGTATGTACAGTATTTTGAATTATTGATTCTTACGTACGAAAGCGCTTACTCAATTATTGTTACAGTAATTACTGTTCAATATTTTATATTATTGATTCAATAATTGCATAATAATTTATTGATTCAATAATTGCTACGTTAATATTTTATATTAGTGATTCAATAATTGTCAAGTGCACAGTATTTCAAATTATCAAATCAATAATTCATATTATTTGAATAATATTATTAGATATCATTATTGGTAATGTCTAAGGAAGTTCTGTCTAGAAAAGGGGTTGGTTAATTGCGCGCCAATAAGGAGAAATTCTTATCGAAAGTCCCCCTCTTTCCTAGGAACGACCTGATTGTTATTATTGTGGTTCTGTAATATTATTTGTGAATAATAATTATTGATAAAAATGATAGGTAAATATTTATTTAATGTGAATTTAAACGAAGTAATTTTTAATAAAAGTGACAATTATTGAGAATAGATATTTTATCTGTTCTGATAAAATAATTCATTCAAATATATTATTATACTATTACATTATAAGTGTATAATATGATAATATAATAATATAATAGTGATAATATTTTTTTACAACAAATTCACGATATATGAATAAAATGAAATGGAAGAGAGAAAATAAATTTTGAATTTTTTTTAATAATTATAAATATTTTAATATATATATATATATATATATATATAAACATGTGGTGGAATTTATTATTTCAAAAATAGAGGCTTTGAAATTTTGAGTGTGTTGAATATTTTCAAGAATGATGAGTGTGAAAAAAATCATCCATAAGTGAATTTGAGTCATTTTTTCGTTCGAAATTTGAAAAAACTTTCTTCTACGAAGTTGTAGAGAATCAAATTTCATATGGAATGGACATTAAGTTCGTATTTTTCTGATAAAATGACTATTTATTATGAATTGTTGAACTTTTCAAAAATAAATATTTTAATATATATATATATATTTATATATATAAACATGTGAAATTTTAGAATTCCAAGGTGGTGTGCGGAGAGAAATTTTTTAAAGTGATGGGCTTGAATAATGCATCCGTTGGTTAATTTTGTCAGCTTTGGTGTTCTGACATTTTTTTATAAATAGGGTGCTTAGATAAAAATGAAAATCATACCAGAATCAAAAAAAATTTCTCTCTATAATATCGAGCGTATTTCTTGTGAGTATTTAGATATTTTGAGTATTGATAGCAGTGCAAGTTTTCGTCAGCATAATATTCGATATTTCAGTCAAAACTACTCTCCTGTTAAGGTAAAGGATGTTATTTTTCTCGTAAATGATGTTATTTCTTTTCAATATTCGTAATGAATATTATTTTCTTTCATATTTCATATTATGAAAGTGATAATATTTCATTTCATATTCTTAAATTTGAACTTACCACGGTAAGTATTGCTTATATAATTCCTGAAATGATCAGAATTTCTTTGAGTTTTGCGTTTCATCTAATATCATTTCACTGAATATTGGTCTGAACTTTTTATGAAATTTTTATCTTTTCATGATGAGTTACTATTCACGATAAAAAATATTATTTTTTATCCCAAATTATCTTTGATTGTATCTAAGTTTTGATCTTCATTCTTAAATTTTGCTCCACAATTGATTAGTACGGAGTATTTTTGAACTTGGATAAATTAAATTACGAATCCCTAAGCTTTGTCCTTTATCTCACTAGATTCGTTACTTATATTATTTTTCATCATCATCAGTCCTAAATGGTGATATAACTGAATATATTTGGTCCTGTAGTGCAAAGATGAATGATTACTTGATGAATATCTTTTGCCTGTAATGCAAAGATGAATGATTGCTTGATGAATATCTTTGGTCCCGTAGTGCAAAGATGGACAGGTGTTGAGATGAACATGACCAACTGGTGATACAAATTAATATCTTTGGCCCGTAGTGCAAAAATGAATATTTGGTTCGAAATGTATATTGATTGATGTTACAGGGATAAAATATTGATGATAAACTTTTAAATCATAGAAGATAGTAAACTTCATTCTCTACTTAACTCTTCTAATGAATTGTTATTTTCGCTGCAGTTGTTGATCTAAAATTTGTAGTCCATAATATTTTATCTGATTTGTTGAAGACTAACGATAATTTATTTTCCATTATCTTAGTCATAATATTCTTTACTGGGTTAGTTGAGCTCACCCTTTTCATCTATTGTCCTCTTCAGGGAATGAAAATATTGTGGAAACTAGTCGAAAAACAGTATGATGGTCAGAGTAGAGCAGTAGTAGTCCTCACTATTTTTATAAAATAGTGTAATAATAATTATAATTATTGAGGACTGAATTTGAGTGTTTATATTTTGTATTAAATACAATTTGTATTGAAAGTCACAGTTTGTATGGATCGTATTTTGGACGACCTTTTGTTATTAAAGATTGTATTTGAATTCTGTACAATGTATTTGACGACTCAGAATAGGTTGAGTATTGAACCTATTTTGGGGGCGTCACACTTTATATATTGATTTTTTATTGACAATTATGTGAAAATTACTATTGATACATTTCAAATTTAAGGGATGAGAGAGGGTATGAAAAAATCTAGAGGATATAGGAGAGTCTATTCGACCATCACTTATAAGTTGGTCAAACTAATTTATAAGTCATTTTTTTACTGTTTGAGTGTTCGGCCGTGACATACTTTTTAACTTATATATTTACTTATAATTCGTTTTTGAAAAGTAACAATTTTTTACTTATCAAAAAATGACTTATAAGTCACCTATCCACTCTCTTCTTTTCTCTCCCTCTTTTTATCTCTCACTCCATCTATTTTTATTTTACTTTTGTAATTAAAAGTTTGATTTCTTTCGATTATTTTGAGTTTTGCAAGTCGCAAAATGTAGAAAGAGTATACAAAAAGAGAATAATAATATATTAAAATGTCTACAAAAATAGTAACAATAGTATAAATTAATAATTCATGAATATTATGTCGAAAAAACGAAAACAAAAAGCTCACGGATATAGAAATTATGCTTCTTCTAAAATTTTATTAATGTTGAAATAGTGATTCTTAGTATGAAATATTGAATCAACGTATTTTTATATTAATGTTTTTTTTAATAATTTTCTTATAATGGTAATAACCAATTTTTCACAACTTATTTTAATTTAATTAACTTATAAGTTAAATTGGTGTTGAACATTTTTTTTTATAATTTATTTTAATATTTTACTTATAAATTATTTTAAAATAGATCGTCGTGGAACGAGCCCTTAAAACTTAAAAGACATTTAACGTGAATATTGGCCTTTCTTATATTTTTGGAAGAGTCTCATTGCACTTGTTATACATTTCTATGTAAGTTTTGTTTGAAGTTTTTCACAATCCTGTCATTCCGTCAACCGCCTGTTTGCGTCTGGGCTTTAGACTGTTGAGTTTCAGTTCAAAAAACATTTGTTGGTCTGCCCCGTTTCAACTAAATTTTCTTTCTTCAATTTTTAAGTCCAGTCTATCAACACTGTGTTATTAAACATTTTGAAGGGACAAAAAGAACAATTGAAAGATGAAAAATAATAATTAGTCCTATATGTATGTGGTGCAGTTAAGGAAAACAGTTCGGCTTAGATTCAAGTTTGATTCGAAAAAAATATGAGCGAGACTCGGATTCGTTAATAGTATGATCCAATTTTAAACATAACAAATACTTTAAAAAAATATGAGTAGAATCTGGGCAAGGTTATACTCGACTCGTTTAATATTCAAACTACTCGAATTCTCAATTGTGATTCGATATATACTCGATTGCTACAGATTCGATTGGATACTCGATACATTCTCTTATAATATATACAAAATTAAATAAAATTAGGATAATTAATTATTATTATTTTATTTTTTTAAATTTTAATTGTGATTTTATATTTATAAAGTGTAATAGTAAATATATTTTATTATTTCTAAGTAAAATAACAAATTCAATTTATAGTTATATTTATTATAAAACTAATTATTATGTGGATACTTGAATTTGAGATTGAATATAATTCGATCTGAGTTGGATCGAATTCAAGTAATAAATATTTGAATCGAGTTGAACAGAATCTGAGTAAAAATTTTCAAATATAATTCGAATTTGAGTTGAACTCGAGTATGAATTTAATTTTTCAAATTGAATTTAAGTAGCTCTTTTTTCGTTTCAGTTCGACTCGTATATACTCTTAAGTGCGGTGCATCTGCATTTTGGTGATGCTATATGATATCATTATTATAATTGAGTTTTTATTGATAAATAATTTAAAAAGATATCTCAGTGATGGATTGTTACTATTGCTCACCACACTAGCCAATAATTTAGACATATTAGTAAGTTTATATAATTTTAAAATAAAATATATAATCTTAAAATAAAACAAATATATCTTTAATTTTAAAACAGAAAAAATATAAAAGTTAACGAGAAAATCAATCCAAACGCAGCGTTACATGTATTCCAACAGATAAGAAATGAGAAGATATGCCTCCCCGCGTTCCTATATAGATAAGCCTCTCTCTTTTCTTCTTCTTCCTCTCCATTTGTTATTCCCAATGGTATCACTAGTTTCTCATTCGACATCCATAAACATACAATACTCAGTCTTCTTCAACCGCCCAAACCACCACCGCCCGCCACCCCAATTCAAATTCCGCCACCGCAGAACCACCAGTCTTTCCATTAACTCCACGGCTATAAACGACAACCCTTTTTCTTCCAACATTCAAAGCCAACCCCAGCCAAGAACTCTCTTTCCCGGCGGTTACAAGCGGCCGGAAATTAAAGTACCAAATCTCGTGCTTCAGTTAAGACCCGAGGAGGTATTGGCAGATAATAAAGCCGCATTGGATTCAATTGACGCGGCGGTGTCGAAGAATTTCGTCGGGATTGTGGTGCTCAGTGGCGGGGAAGGAAGTGGCGGGAAATTGTATGAAGCCGCCTGTTTGTTGAAGTCGGTTATTAGGGACAGAGCTTACTTGTTGCTTGCCGAGCGTGTTGATATTGCCGCAGCTGTTAATGCTAGTGGCGTTGTTCTCTCAGATCAAGGTTTAAACTTTAGCTAATTCATTCTTTTTTACTAAGTATATTTTCACTCATTATCCTTTTACTTTATTACTAAATATTGGCTATGAAAGAAAAATAATTATTTTTATAAGTGAAAATAGAAAAATCATTTGTGATAAGAAAGTGCGAAGTGCACTTAAACAATGCAACTACATTGTACATTGATGCGATAAGGGTATTGGTGAAGTTAATTAAAAATTTAAGTCTCATTATTTGTTAGATTAAAGAAGAATGGAAGGAGTCAGGGATTAGGTTAGGTGTTTGTAGCTGTGCTCTTTAGATAATTATAAGTTTGATAAATGGAAATGTTATGCAAGAGCTGCTTATATTACTGCTGAAGCAAAGTAGAAATCTTGACAGCATGTATCGGTATATTGCTCTAGTAATAATAATGATTGCTTTGGCTTTAATGTTCAGTGGCTACAATGTGCATAAGTTTGTTTTATCTGGGAGAAGCTAGGAAGGTAGGGCTACCTTTAATTTTTAAATTATTGGCACATCTATATTTTTGGACTTGTTGTACAGATGTAGTTTAGTACAGCTTTTCTTCACTAGTTTATCATCCACCACTAGTTTTATGATGATTTATTCGTTGAAATTGATAGTGACCACTGAATAAAAACTCTCGGGTCCTTAAAAGAAATCACTTTTTGTGAAATGTGCAGTTTGGTTTGCTCGAGTGCTAGGAAATCTAATCACATCTCACGTCTACATTTAAAGAGCATGAAGATAGAATTTTTTAAATATGAACTCTAGGTCAATGTCAAGTTTTCAACTGTTATAATATGTTAAGCTGTTAGAGAGATTACCCAACAATGGATACCATGCTTTAACACTCACTTGAACCTCCACTTGCATGTGGGCAGACAAAACAAAATGAATCATACTGCACATACCAAACACTGCAATTCTAACAATACAAGGGGGAACCAATTATAACACTTGTCCCTAAAATGCATGCCCAAAGCTTTGATGTATCAACTGCTCTAAAAGCTTTAGCTGTTAGAGAGAATACCCAATAATGTATATCATGCTTTAACACTCGTGAAAGCACTGTACTGCATGGGAGGCCCAAGCTTCTCATATATTAGTGCAACATGTGTTTCGGTGAAAATCCAACTCAAAAGCTCCTAAAATTTAGATTCTGTATTAAGGAATGGTTTCTATTATATTATACTATATGGCACTTAATGGTGTTTTTGGAACTGTTAGCATGAATTATTTCATCCATAAGTAACAAACTTCTCCCCACAGGTCTTCCTGCTATTGTTGCGAGAAATACAATGATAGATACCAGATTTGAATCAGTAGTTCTTCCATTGGTTGGAAGAATTGTGCAAACTCCAACTGCTGCCGTAAATGCTTCTAGTTCTGAGGGTGCTGATTTTCTTATATATAATATTGATGGAGTAAGGAATCTCGATGAGCTGGTGAGTTCTGTTTTTGGTCATGTGAAAACTCCAACTTTTCTCATGACTGATTTGCTCAAGGATGAAAAACTATTTCCTGAAGCATCAAAATTACTGAAATCAGGTGCTAGCGGATTAGTCATTTCACTGGATGAATTGAAGTTGTTGGATGATGACGTCTTCAACAAAATGTTTAACAGTGTAAATGCATCAAATGAGAGACCACAGGAAAAAATGCAGAACTCGGATAAGCTCAGAACATTGGATGCAAGTAATGTTTCTCTTGGGAAAGAGGGGGTAGCTGGGTTTGTTAAACTGGAGGACAGAGAACAACAATTCATTGAAATGGAGAGATCCGTACTGATTGAAGCTATAGATGTTATCCAGAGAGCTGCACCACTGGTGATCTTTTAATGTTTACATTTCGTAGCTAAAGTTGTTCTTCTGATTGCACCAAATTATTCTACTTTATTTCAATGGTTTCTAGCTTACACTAATTTGGGGAAATATTTTTTTCGAATGGCAGATGGATGAAGTCTCACTTCTTGTTGATGCTGTTTCACAACTAAATGAGCCATTTTTACTGGTTATAGTGGTAATTGTGTGCTGAACTTCAACAAATTCTGGTTCCACGGATATACATGGGTATTAGCTCTATATTTCAAATAATTTCTCTAGACTTTATTTGATCCTATCTAAAACATAACTTCTAAAATCCCCCACACATCTTGTTCAACAATTTTTTTATTGGGCTTTTAATAGTTTTACTTGAACGTTTTGTTGTCCTTGAACTTAAACAATGGAATGGGATGGACATATGACTAGTACCTTCTTCACTTGCTCAAATCTCATGGTAATAGAAGTCCTATTGGATGATTTTGCAATCAATAAATTTGTGCAAGTATACACGGTCGACAAGTAATAAAGTGATAAGAGAGTGTCGAACCCACGAGGAATAGTAACATTTAATTACTTCATTACTAATTCTTAATTTACTCAATTTTATTTAAACAATCACAATTTGTGAATATTAATTACAAATAATTTAAATTAAACTAATAATAAAATCTACCACAAAAATTGAAATTCATATGTAAAAAGCTTAAGACTACAATATTCTCAATTATGCAATATAAATCAATTATTTAGTTCATCCAATTATTAAATTCATTAGAGTTGTTAATAGGAATTCATAATTATTTATAAGTCATTTCCCAAGGTACAAATAAAAATATTCAATTCAATTAATCTTGCTATATTCCTATGCAAAACAAAAGAATCAAATTTATTAAGTATCAATTCCCAAAAGTTACATGCAACAAAAAGAGATATTCCTATTCAATTCACAACCCTAATTATTCATCTCATGTAAATAATTAAGAATACATGCTATCACATTCAGATCTAACCCTAGATTTCATCTCTTGAATTCATCTAAAGTATCCCGCTAATTGTTTGCCTGACAATTACTCAATAAATACAAAATATGATAGACAACTTAAATTGAATAAATAATTGGATTTTAATCGATAATTAATCCATAAGCATAAAAGGTTCAATTGCAGGCTTAATTATAAATTTAGATCATGCTGGAAATTAAAACCAAAAATTCCAAACAAGCCATCACAAATAAATTACAAATCTGAATAAGGAAGAAGAGAAAAACTCGATAGATGTTATTCAGTCTTCAATTCTCCAGCCTGAATTCCTTGTGAAGCTCTGCAAATCTCTGATTTCCAACTCCAACTATCTGAATCAATCTCTGTCTTCTTTGAATGGAGAACCTCCTCCCTTTTATATATATGTCTCTTCCAAGTCGACTTCTATTAGAATCCTATTTTGCGTAGGAATTGGCCTTAGAATCCCCAACTATGCAAAGCCTCGTCCATTTCTTTCTGATCCCTAGCGCCCCGACGCTGGGTTTGAATTAGAGACTAGCGCTCTGACGCTGGGCAATTCCCAGAAATTACAAGTTTGCCATTAATGATGCCAAAAGCCCCAATTTGCTCATGCTTTGCCCTAACCTGCAAAATAACAACTAAACAAGTAAAAATGTCCTAAAATACTCAAAAACAAACAATATAACTAGCCTAAAAATACTCATTTCATGGGTATATTACCCACTTATCAAATACCCCCAAATTTAGACAATTGCTTGTCCTCAAGCAATGCAAATGAATACAAAAAATAAATAAATGCACCAACTAACATGACTCTACCAACTCAAGCATGAATCAACATTAATAACCGTCGATAACCTCAAAGATCTTTAATCACAACTCAAATGAATGTTACAAATTAAGCATTCGTTAAAACTTAAAATATCATTAACTTACTTTATTTCCAACCCACAATGTGTGTGTGTGCTTCAATATATCAATCCAGTCATAGATCAAACAAACTCAACCATTACAAGGCTCAAAGAAAGATACTCACAGATATAAGAATTATGCTATACCTCTATAACTTAGATATCCCTTATTCCAAAAAAAATTTCACTTTCTTCTACTTTTTTTTATAACGAGTGCGTTTTACTCTCCATCTCGTTTTTTTTTATTTCTTGACTTGTGCAATGCTAATCTTTATTAGACTTTTCAAAGTTACCCTTGTAGCGAACTTTCGACCAATGACTCCCAAACCATTCGGCTTTAGGACACTAAGTGAAGAGACACTCCTAAGGGTTTATTTGTTCGAGTAACAGAGGCCACAAAGATAACTAGTCAAGTTTATTCAATAACTTTATTTATTTATTTTTTGAATAAATAATTTTCGAAATACAAGATAAACTAAGCTATAGATGATTTTCCTATCTTTTCTAAGCCATGCCTTCGTTAAGTTCAATTTAAAGTAGAACCAGATTAACATACTAAACACGTGCAAATTAAATCAATGGGTTTTTTCACAACGTAAGCTGACAATAATCAACAAGCTAACTTAGCCATCATTAGCCCATTCATTCAAGTTATTACTTAATTCACAACATTTTTATCTTCGGCTGACACAAGGTTTCATATCTCATCATGTTTGATTTATCCTAAATGCAATGTATGAAACACCAAATCATACAAAACTAACAATAAACAAGACTAAATGTAATCTAGATGCAAAAAACAACCTAAATGAATAAATATTCTACGATGCAAACTACTGTGCACATACAAACAATGAAAAACATCCCCAAACTTAAACAGAGCAATGTCCTTATGTGAAAAATAAAGAATTTAGAGCTGAGGACTTCCCTGATTTGGTCAATCGTTGCGATCAACCTCCTCATCACTCTCTTCTTCTTGATCGGATGGGGGAAAACAGGCAACGTAGGCGGCACGGGAAACTGACTTGGATCCAACGTGGGGCTCATTTTGGCAAACATGTCGATGAGAGTATTGTTGAAGCTGATCGTGCCCCTTTTTTTTCATACCTGATACCTAGCGCCGAGGCGCTGGGAGGGTCTTGAGCTCTCGGATCTCTAGCGTCGGGGCACTAGATTGCTTTGTTTTTAGAGCGCCGGGGCGTTGTAGCCTTCTATGCCTAAGTTTAAAAATCCCTTTTCTTGTGCAATTCTCTTATTGACTCCCTTTTTCTCCTGTAATGACCTGCAAATGAACCTGCATAGACGAAGTAGAAGCTTAAATAAACAAATAAAAATAATCATAACTATAGACTACTCTACTAATTAAAATTGAAGTTGAAATTGACTGTATTAAAATAAAATTTTGGGCTACCTCCCAATAACACTTGTTTTATTTTCTCAACCTGACTACTTCAATTTCTCTATCCAAATCCTCTTCGATAATTGAGTAACCCTCCATCCATTAGTAGCACTGTAACATTTGAGGGCATATTCCTTGCGCGTACGCTTGTTTCACAGTTACCTAGCTCCCTCTTCCCAGATGAAATATCTTCCAAGAACATTATGTAGCTAGGCCTTTTACCCAATGATTCCACAGGCAGGATGTTTACGGGAAGCTGTTTAAATTCCTCCAAATACTTGTGAACTTGCTCATCTAGTTCATGTTCTTGATTATATTGTTGAGAAGGTACAGGGATCATAGTAAGAATCTGGTTCATTGCATCACCACTTGAATCAGAATCTTCTATTTCATGCCTAACCAGTTCTTCGCTCTCTACCTTCTCCTTTGCAGGGTCATCAACATTTTCCATGGCAATTTGTAGCGTTGATGTGGCTCCTCTATCGTTCTCGGAAACCATGTCGCTTAAGAACACACCATGAGGGTGATTATTATTGGTGTTGACAAACTGGCTTATTTGGTTTTCTAGCTTCTGAATCAATGCATCCTGTCTATTCATCCTTTCCTCGGTCAAAGTTATGTACTTAGAGATAAGTTCTTCGAATTTTGACTCCCTTTCCTGCTGAGGAGAAGCATGAACCTGAATTTTTGGATTGTATGTTTGGCGTGGAGCAAAAGTTTGAACTTGATTGTTATCGCTCCAAAAACACTTCAGCTGATTCCCCCAATCCTGATAGTAATTGTTGTAGTAGATGTACTCGTTGGGGTAATCGCCGAAATAACCACCATACGACACTGATCCGGAATGGAAGGTGCACTGATGGCTTAGATGTTTTCCATTACAAAATCCACAAATTACCAATGCGCTTTGAATATGTTGTGCTTCAAAGGCATCCATCTTTCTTGACAACGTTGCTAATTGATTAGCCAATACAGAAAGTACATTGCTTTCATTAATCTCTACTGCTTTTGACTGATTCATCCTTGCCATAGGCCACTGATCATTATAAAACACCATGTACCCTTCTACCTGCGTATCTTGGAAAAACAAAATTAAGCAAAAATAAAAGAAACGTTCAAATTAAAATCAAATCGACTTAAACTAATATTGGAACAATAATTATTAACTATTCCCTGGCAACGACGCCAAAAACTTGTTGGATGATTTTGCAATCAATAAATACGTGCAAATATACACGTTTAACAACTAAAAAAGTGATAAGAGAGTGTTGAACCCACGACGAATAGTAACATTTAATTACTCAAATTGCTAATTCTTAAGGGACTCAATTTTATTTAAACAATCGCAATTTGTGAATATTAATTAAAAATAATTTAAATTAAACTAATAATAAAATCTACCACAAAGATTGAAATTCATATGTAAAAAGCTTAAGACTACAATATCTCCAATTATACAATATAAATCAATTATCCAGTTCATTCAATTATTAAATTCATTAGAGTTGTTAACGGATTTCATAATTATTTATAAGCCCTTTCCCAAGGTACAAATAAAAATATTCAATTCAATTAATCTTTGCTATATTCCTATGCAAAACAAAAGAATCAAATTGATTAAGTATCAATCCTCAAAAGTTACATGCAGCGAAAAGAGATATTCCTATTCAATTCACAATCCTAATTATTCATCTCATGCAAATAATTAAGAATACATGTTATCACATTCAGATCTAACGGTAGATTTCATCTCTCGAATTCATCTAAATAATCCCGCTAATTGTTGGCCAGACAATTACTCAATAAACACAAAAGATGATAGACAACTCAAATTAAATAAATAATTGGATTTTAATAAATAATTAATCCATAAGCATAAAAGGTTCAATTGCAGTCTTAATTATAAATTTAGATCATGCTGAAAATTAAAACCAAAAATCCCAAACAAGCCATCACAAATAAATTACAAATCTGAATAAGGAAGAAAAGAAAAACTCAGTAGATGTTCTTCAGTCTTCAATTTTCCAGCCTGAATTCCTTGTGAAGCTCTGCAAATCTCTGATCTCCAACTCTAGCTATCTGAATCAATCTTCGTGTCTTCTTTTAATGGAGAACCTCCTCCCTTTTATATATCTAAGTCTCCTCCAAGTTAACTTCTATTAGAATCCTATTTTGAGTAGGAATTGGCCTTAGAATCCCCAGCTATGCAAAGCCTTGTCCATTCCATTCTGATCCCTAGCGATGGGTTTGTACTAGAGGCTAGCGCCCCAGCGCTGGGTAATTCACAGAAATTACAAGTTTGCCATTAATGATGCCAAAAGCCCCAATTTGCCCCTGCTTTGCCCTAACCTGGAAAATAACAACTAAACAAGTAAAAATGTCCTAAAATACTCAAAAACAAACAATATAACAAGCTTAAAAATACTCAATTAATGGGTATATTACCCACTCATCAAGTCCCTTAAGGGACATGCGATAAAAAAGAATATAGAGAAAATTGGCATGGCCCTTACACAATGATGACAAGCACATATAGAAAAATCTCAGGGAAAGTTAACGAAGATATATCTCAATAATCTTCAGTTAGTTATGCTAGTTTGACCAAAAAAATTATTGGCCATGTAAAATTGTGTAAATTACTTCATCGACAACTGTGCAATTGTACTCTAGTAACTTTAAATTGTAGTTCAAGTGCTATAATTATTCTGTCTGATGTGGTGTATATTGTATTATATCATTTAGGCTTGGGATTCATCTTCCAAAAAGATAGCCCTTCTGTCACTTCATATTTTCATGGTTGAGTGTCTTCTTGGAAAGCAATTATATGAGGCTTATGGAATAATTTACTTTCATAACAAAATTAGTGCTTGAATTATGCAGCAATTACAAGGACTAGTGGAGCAGTCCTTTGGTTGCAACACTTTTTGAATATAAATAAAATTAAATCCTAGAAGAATTAGTAAACAATTGGTTTATCTTGCAGAAAGAGATGAAGCTGCTTGATTTTCATTTATTTGGTTCTTGCTTGTTATTTGGGATCCTGTTATGCTCAAATCAGCTGTTAATACTATTTCCTTTCTGCTTTGGAAAAACTTTTATTTTTCTTTTGGGAACATTGTTCGTAATGCTGAAATCATTTTGTTTTCTATTGTTTGCTCTTGAAAAAGTTTCTCCTTCTACGTATGAAGATGAGAAAGAAAGAGAAATTTCTCCTTTAGGCGTTTCATCAGTTATTTTTATTTCTTCCATGAGTTTTACCTTTGCTTGATTTTAACAGGGTGAATTCAACTCTGGCAAGTCAACTTTCATCAATGCTCTTCTAGGGGAAAAATACCTAAAAGATGGGGTTGTTCCTACAACAAATGAGATTACGTTTTTACGCTATTCTGAACTGAATTCCAATGAGCAACAACGTTGTGAAAGACATCCAGATGGTCATCTTATATGCTACCTACCTGCTCCGATACTTAAAGAGGTGAGTTGCTTCAAGACTTTCACCTTCTAGTTGTTAAAGTCAATTTCGAAAAATAATTCTCCTCTGCAACATGCACCTGTTCGGATTCGTCATGTGGTTTTGTTTGTTTTAAATTAACACTCTGTTAAAGTGATTTCACTTTTGAGTTACTCTTGTTTATTCGATTGTGCTCTAATGCTACTATTTACTACAGACTACAGTTATTCAGTCAGTCTGTATGTTTGTTGTTGTTTTGGTTTAGAGAAATATACACGTTGCATTGTTGGACTCTTCAAATTCTTTTCATCAGATTGCATGATGCACTGCTAATACTTTGAGAAAGTACCAAATTTGTTACTTAAATTCACTCTTTATCATCATTGTCCTCATCCTCATCATTTACTCTGTACTTTTTTGATTAGCAATAAAGTATATATCGTTAAAAGTCATCTAAAAGGGACCACCCATGTACACATGGCATATGAGAAAAGGCATAAGAGTACAAAAACACCCAATCCCACCACCAAAAGGATATAAACGAAACAACAAAATTGGGTATATTTCCTCTGAAGTGGGTAGACTTAACCTGATGTGTGGCAACTGGTAACATGTAAACCCCCAAAAGCTGTTCCTGTTCCCGTCAGGGGAGATGCAAACCATCTCTCCTTTCTATGATCACTCGCCACACCATTTTCTATGAACACTCGTCATCACCATTTATTAGTATTGCCACTGTTATTTCTGAAAGAACGATATGTCAATAGATTAGTTTATGGTAGGATCTGGTTATCTACAATGGTTGTAAAGATACATAGGGTAATTTTGTAGAGCACTGAGAATTGTTTGTCTTCTGAACATGATCTTAATGCTAGATGCACCAGAAAGAGAGCGTTACTGACTGTAAGTTAAGGAATATGATAAAGAAATCATTATCTTGGTGGAGCTTGATTAAAAAAATTTAGAATTGGGGAAAATTGAAAAGAAGTTTACAAAGAGTGTTTTTATGGATAATTTTAGAAATTCTACTGTGCAAGTATATCTACTGTGATACATTTACATATCTATCTTAAGTATTAGCTTCTCTAAAACTTCTCTACTTGTTTCCTTATCATATGGATGTAATTTCTTACTCGAAAAGATTAATCCTTTTCAATGTTTTGCAGATGATAATTGTCGACACGCCTGGAACTAATGTGATTCTTCAAAGGCAACAACGTCTTACTGAGGAATTTTTACCCCGTGCAGATTTGCTTCTCTTTGTTATATCAGCTGATCGCCCATTGACTGAAAGCGAGGTATGAGTGTTGAGCACTGGTAATTGATGTGAAATGCCATTCTCTCTTTCTTTTGCTAGAAGCAATAAAGTTGATCAGTAATTTTCCATTTATTTAAGAATTGATCTTTTAATTATAGAATAATATAAGCATTGAGTTGTAACTAAAAGAAATCAAATTCTATCAAATACCAGGTGGACCTGCCAGCTTTAGAGTTGTAACTAAAAGGATGATATGGCAAAAATAAATATATTTTCACATATTTATCTGTTTATTTGAAGCGAAGTTGGTTGAAGAATTCAGTTGACCTTAATGTTCTTTTCTTTTTCCCAAGTTATTTTCGAAACACCTTTCTTTCTGAAGATACTATTCATTTTGAATTATTATGCATCAAAGAGTTCAGCTTCAAGGATCCATCCTTGTTTGAAGTTAAGATGTTGAATCATCAATACATGTATTTCAGTTTTTCTGTGATTTCTTCTTCTTAACATTAACCTAGGTTGTAGAATTAAGGATGTTCCACCATAGTGCTACTAGTGCAGGACATTATTACGTATTATACTGTTTGTTTTTTATATAAACATAGGGTTTATAGTTTCGAAGTTGATTTTGGTTCCACTTCTGATGCATTTCAGGTTACTTTTCTTCGTTACACTCAGCAATGGAAGAAAAAGGTTGTGTTCGTGCTGAATAAATCTGACATTTATCAGAATGTCACAGAGGTATGATCATGTCAGTTTAATTATTTATATCGAGGGAGTGAGGGACCATTGAGCTTCCCAAGTTTTACTTTTTGACACGATTGATGCAGCTTGAAGAAGCTATAGCATTTATTAAGGAAAATATCAAGAGGTTGCTCAACACTGAACATGTGACATTATATCCTGTATCTGCTCGTTCTGCTCTTGAAGCAAAACTTTTGGCTTCCTCCAATGTTCATGAAAGGAATGAAGAACTCTCCATGAATCATTCTCATTGGAGAACCAATAGCTTCTTTGATCTTGAAAAGTTCTTGTATAGCTTCTTAGATGGGTCGACAAGTACAGGAATTGAAAGAATGAAGCTCAAGCTTGAAACACCAGTTGGAATTGCAGAGCAAATACTCTCAGCTTGTCAGAAGCTTGTGAGGCAAGATTGCCAGCAAGCCAACAAGGACTTGATGTCTGTCAATGAACTAGTTGGCAGTGTAAAAGAGTATGCACTGAAGATGGAAAGTGAGAGCATTTCTTGGAAGAGGCAAACTTTAACTCTGGTATATTATTATAATTAGTTTTGTGAATTTGGTGCAATCGTTGGTTCCTAATTTATTTATTTTAACCAATGATCACTTTTGTAATATTGTTCTCTGCAATTTGCAACTGTTTCCCAGATTGATACTACACAAAAACATGCTGTGAAGCTTACAGAATCAACTCTACAGATATCAAATCTTGGTCTTGTCACTTATGTTTTCAAAGGAAATAAAGCTGCTCAGATGCCTGCAGGCTCAGTTATTCAAAATGACATCATAGGTCCTGCACTCTCCGAAGCACTAGTAAGTGGCCAACATCCACTTGTGTCCTATGGCTGGCACTATACTAATACTTGGCTCAGAGGTTTCACCCATGTCTATTTTTCTGTACCATTCTTCTGTGAAGCTGCACGTATGATCTTTGGTTTTCTGTTCTTTTGTTTATTTGACATGTAGAAACTCCTCGATGAATATGTTACATGGCTCCAGTCAAATAATGCTCGTGAAGGAAGATTGTATCTGGAGTCTTTTAAGAAAAGATGGCCTTCCTTTGTCAATCCTCAGATCCATGTTGAGTTTGAGACCGATAAGTTGTTGGGTAGAAAATATGAACTGAGCACAAAAGCGATAGAAAACTTTAATGCTGCAGCTGCTTCCAAACTGTTTGAGCAAGAAATCCGTGAAGTGGTGAGCTTTAATATCTTTTGGATAATAACCTAATTATTTAGTCGTGTTAGGGGTCCCAATTGGTATCCTAAATGGATGTGTCATTATTATAATGGTTTTTCAATAAGAGTAATGCTACAGATACCAACTATTCTACAAACATTTTACAAACTGCTAATGTGGCATACTCCACCTCAACATATTGATCAACAAATTGCTTCAATGTAGTCTTCGGCCTCACATAAAAAGCTGAGGTGGAGTATGTCACATTAGCAGTTTGTAAAACGTTTGTAGAATAGTTTGTGTCTGTAGCATTATTCTTTCAATAATTCAAATGTATTACACGTGGGTCCATTATGATGTTGTTAGCTAGTGTAATAGTAACACATCAATTTGGGACCCTTAACAGTAATCAATCATTATAATGGATCCACATAAGATGTGCACCTACATGTATATAATGCACCTACATATATATAATGCATCCATTCCCCTCCGCTATTAAAGACGTATTCTTCAGCACACTGGGTTGAGCCATGTGATTACTATGCAATATAATATCTTCAGTGGTGAAAATTCTCATATTCTCGTATTCTCGATACTGAAATAATATCTAACCGTGAAATTATGTTGCTTTAAGAAAAACAAATTGGAGAAGAGAATTACAATGTGGCCATGGGCATAACTTAATTATGTCTCACCTCTAATATTTCATATGATAACTAACTGATGGTAATGGATTCTGTTTCTTTTAAATTTCAGTTCCTGGGAAGTTTTGGAGGACTAGGAGCAGCTGGTTTATCGGCATCACTTCTGACATCTGTTCTACCTACCACATTAGAAGATCTTCTCGCTCTAGGCCTATGTTCGGCTGGCGGGTATTGTAACTTTTCCTTCCTGTATTATTTACGTTTTCATCAAAGAGTTTCTTTTTAATTTTCTTCTTGTTTCATTACCAATCAAGTCCGAGTTAGTCGACACTAATGACCACTTTCTTATGTATATATATCATTAGTCTTTAGCTAATCATCCCAGTGAAGTTTCAGTGAGCATGTGAGTCGCAGAGTTTAACAATACGGTGTACATCTAGAAGTTGTAGATATTTTTCTGCTAGTAAAACCAATTATTGCCGATGTTTAATCATTCTAATGTTGCCTATTAGCTTTTTCCTTGTAAATAATGATTGTACCTTCTTAATCTGTGTGTGATAGTTTAATAGTGATATCAAATTTCCCAACCCGGAGGCAACAAGTGGTAGACAAAGTGAAAAGGACTGCTGATGCCTTGGCGCGTGAAGTTGAAGAAGAAATGCAGAAGGATCTCCTGGAAACAACCCAGAGCCTGGAAAACTTTGTAAAACTGATTGGCAAGCCGTATCAAGATTTAGCGCAACAAAGGCTAGAAAATCTTTTGGCGACGCAAGATAGATTAACAAGCGTTGAGAACAAACTTCAAACATTACAGATTGAAATCCAAAATCTCCATATTATAGATGGATGCTAAGGCGAGCTGAGTGTGTGCGGAGTTGTTGTTTGAAAACTAATTATAAAACATCATTAATGAAAATTATATAATTATCTGAGTATAGTTTTATCTTTCTTTTGCATTGCTTAGTTTAACAGTTCAATCGCCGAGATATAGTTTTAGTATAGAATTATAGAGATAATGGAAGTTGAGATTGGATTGAAATGTTTGGTTGTTTAGTAGGTATAAAGTTAGCCTTAAACAGGTGGTGTTTATGGAACATGCATGCATATAAAGTTTTGTCGTGGGATCAATTTTTATGCCCTTCATGTTTAATTAATTTTAGATTCGTGCTAAAGACAAACCAGTGATGCCTTGACACGTTAGATTGCACGGCCGTTTAATTTAGTAGTTTTTTCCCATGTGAAACAAGCACCACCCTTGGACCAAAAACAAAAGGTGACGGACACTACCAGAGTCAAAAAGGTGCAGGGGTACAAGCTATGAATTTGATTCCCTACTATGAATTGGATCCTAAAAAGTAGTAGTATGAAGCACAAACATACATACATATATATATATACATGCATATAAACAGTAGCATTTGTTTATGAAATTAGCTAGATTAGGGTTGGTAAGTCGATAACAAACGAAAGGCGTAGAATTAAAAGATGGATGGACTGTGAGAGCAAAGTTGATGGTTAGGGTTTAGAGAGATTAAGTGAGCTAATTAAAAGGGCATATATAATAGCTAGCTAGCTAGCTAGCTAGGCCTTTTGTTCTTCGACTCAGTGTTCATTGTTTGCTTAGAATTACAAATCTACTTATAATAATATTAAGGATCTCCAATAATGTGGTGATATTATCAAATTAATTAGTTGAATACATATCTTGTTATTAGTATGTCATATAGTAAATATATTTGAGATAAATAAATAAATCATGACTCTAGCATTAGCCAACAATCAGATGCTATCTAATTAGAGTTTTTGGTTTTTCTTGTTGATCGTCATCTCTTGTTATTAGTATGTCAGAAAGTAACTTTTATTTTATTTAATGTCACATCATTTAAAATAAATAAATTATAACTTTAGCATTAGCCAACGATCAGATGTTATCTATAAAGAGCGTATTTTATTTTTCTTGTTGATCGTGATGTATTGTGGTTGTATACGTCTCTAATATTTATAAATTTTACAAATGAAACTGGGTAAAAGAGTGGTTATAAATTGGGTTAGCCAAAAACAGAATGCTTAGTGGAAATATCAGTGGCTTGTGTGTCAAGACTAAAGAAAGAAACTGAATATTTTTGGAGGGAACAAAAATAGCACAGCCAAAAACAAACATATACTTTTTTTACAACTGTCGATATTTCGCCTACTGTGTCTCTAAAATCTAAGTTCCATTGAACCAAAAAGATTGGCCAATAGGAGACCTAGGCTAGAGCCTAAAACCAAAGTTCCCTTGGGCCCCCTCTTTTGCTAGAACTTGATTCTGGAATTCATTAAGGAGCATAAAGTTAATATACTACTTATACCCTATGCTATATTTGTTTGTAAGAATTATACTTGGGATAGGATTATTAATCCCAAGTATTTTATTTATTTTTAAATTTGAGCTTGGAACTATTAATCCCGGAATTATAAAATAGTTTAAGATGAGGGAATATTGAATACCATGTTCTGCTTAGTATTATAATCCCTACCATTTGGGATTAAAAATTACTAGACAAAATTAACCTCAATCTTTTTTTAAAATGACCATCATATCTTGCAATTTTTGTTATTAATAACCGGTAACTTAAAATTTACTAGTACAAAGACTATGTACCAGTAATCTAATACACGTAATTTAATTATTTGATGTATAATTTAAATCTTACACTGAAAATAGAACTGACAATTTAGACTCCGTCCAATCCCCACCCGCTCCCACCCTCCATCCCCAAAAAAAATATTTATTGATTATGTATACACCCCCTCTCCGCACACCACCCACCCCCTTCCCAGCCCCACTCACTCCAAAAAAATAATATTTATTGATTATTTATACACCCCCATCTGACCCCCACCCCCTCAATTTTTTTTACTGATTATGTATACACCCCGCCACCCTCACCCTAGCACCCCCACCTCCACCCCCACTCCCACCCCCACTTCCACTCAAAAAAAATAATATTTTCTGATTATGCATACACCCCAACCCCCCAATCCCCCAACCCCATCCTACCCCCGCCCCACACCTCACGCCCTACCCCCCTAAAAAAATAATATTTACTGATTATGTATACCCCCACGTCGCCCCCGCCCCGCCCCGTCCACCCCCCACCCCCACCCCCACCCCACTCCCACTCCCACTCCCACTCTTCACCCCACAAAATTTAAAAAATAATTTTTACTGATTATGTATACACCCCCGTCCTACCCCGCCCCGCCTCGCCCACCCCCTACGCCCCCTACCCCCCCTCAAAAAAATAATATCTACTGATTATGTATACACTCCCACCCTGCCCAAGCCCTCGCCCCCGCCCCCCTCTTAAAAAAAATAATATTTACTGAATAATATAATCACTTATTTAAAATTTTTTAATTATTTTTTGATGTATAAATAAGTTTAAATTATAGTTTAAAATATGTTATTATTGGTAAGAGTATAATAGTCCAAACGATAATTTTTAATCCAATCCTTTAATTAATCCTGAAAAAAACAAACATAACATGGGATTATTTTAAGTTATCCCATGAATAATCCCATAAAAAATAAATATGTGACTAGAATTATTTAATCTTAGAATTAATAGTCTTGAATTATAATATCATAAATTATAATCCCGGGATTATAATCCTTGTAAATAAACATGGCCTATGATCATTAGTTTAGACAAAAAATAACACATACCACTTGCTTTTATATTGAATCAAAGGGGGTTGAATATGTATGTACGTACACTCATATTATAAGGTTTGCACAATATACATTCAACACAAATTTTGTCAATAATTTTTTTAAAATTTAATTTTAAACTACTAAAATTTATTATTAGAAAGAGTTAATTAAAAAAAAATTATATAAAAGTGTATTATATATTAAGAAAGAAGGGTTGCCAGGTCTCTTTATATGATCCCGTACCTCAGTTAAGTAATTATATGATACTAGTTATTTAGGTCTTTTCGATTCAAGTAAAACGTGAAATTTAAAATTTTTATGCGATTCAAGATCGAGAAAAGTAAATTTTTTGATTACAAACTAAAATTCATTGTCAATAATTATAACAGTGGGCTAGAGATCTTACGAAATAGTACAACACTCATAAACCAAGAAATGTGAAATTACCAAAAGAATATGTACAAGTAGATTTGATTGATGAGGGATGTAAATATGTAATTGGAATTTCTTTTAGAATTTCTTAGAAATTGATCAAATTGAGGGGGCAAGAATTTCTTTGCCTATACTCATGTCGAGAGTTTGTGCAATAAAAGATGTGCTGTGTTGGGACGGGCTAAAAGTTAGTTGTTTAAAGTAACCAAAAGTTCAACTTTTTAAACTAGCCAATCAAATCCCTTACTTTCAAACACACAACCAATGAAATTTTTTCCAATGAAGACTTTGAAATAATAAAAAAAAATAATCATGCAGCTTTCTTATTGAATACTTGCTTTTTTCTCATAGAATTTATAATTGTGTGGCCTAGTTAAAGCTGTATAATTTTAGTGGGCATAAAAAGTTCCCTTTTCGTCTCTCTGCATCAACCTTTTGTCCAACTATAAATTCACCCTCACCCATTTCACTTTTCTTTCATGTTCTCTCCTTTCCTTCCCTACCTCCTTATGCTTCATATATCTTCTCTCTCTCTCTCTCTCTCTCTTCAACTTACCATTCTATTTCTCAAAAACCAAAACTTGGGATTTGCTTAGTATCCTATCTTCATTTCTCACTCAAACCCCAAATTCCTCTGTTTTCCCCTGTTTCTGCTCTGTTCCAAGACATTGTATTCAACTATAACAAACAATATGTCGTCACTTGTGTGTCAAGGATTGCAATCATGTCTTGAGCCACAGCCGCTTGTTTTAAGCCACAAATTGTCTCTACCACCCAAATCAAAGATTTGCCAACCTTTACCATGCCCTCAAAACCCAAATTTGTCCCAAGAACATCAACTTGAAAAGAATTCTCATAACGAAAATGAAGGCAATGACAGTAACCTCAAAAGTAGCAAAAATGGTGGCTCGAATTTTATTCAAGCGCTAACCAACTCATCATCTAACAATACCAAACAAGTGACTGACCAAACTGAGAAGGTATATGTCCATCCTCTTGTGAAGCGCTCTGCTTCGGCATTAAGCTCAAAAAGCTTGGAAATGTGTACCGAGAGTTTGGGAAGCGAAACGGGTAGTGACATTAGCAGCAATGATGAATTCTCTTTGCTTTCGTGGGAGACGGAGAAAATGCAGCTACCAGTTGAGGAATTCAGTTCAATTTCTTGGGAGAAAAAGAGCATAAATCGATCAGATTATCGCGAAATATTCACTAAGAAACAAAATCCTAGCCGTAGTTTCCCTCCTCCCCTGACTTCATTTAGTGGGTTGGATGGTGGTGTTCAAGTAAGGCCTCATCGCCAAGGCGGTCGGCTAGTTGTAAAAGCTGTGGCAGTTTCTCCTTGTCACACTCATTTTCAAGCTGACCGTACAAATGGCAGACTTAGGCTTTCTTTACTAAAGGAATGTTCAGTTAATTCTGACAGTGCTGACATAAATAAGCAGCAAAAAGAAGAAATACCATACAATGAGCAGGAAGAAGGTGATCAAGAAGTTCTTCACCATGGAAATTCTAATGATTTAACTGAAGAACAAGAGGAGGTTGATGAAGATGATGGTTATTGGGCGGAGGAAATGGAAGGAAATGAAGGGAAACCAGGGAGTGAAATTGGGATTGGAGAGTTGGCTAGGCCAAGCAGGTGCAAGGACAGTGGGAGTGGGAGTGGGAGTGGGAGCAAAGGGATGTCCAGTTGGGGACCATTTTGGGTTGCCATTTCTTAAAAGTTCAAAACTTTTTCTTTCTGATTGGAAGTTTGATGGTTTAGCAGTTGAGGAACCTAAAAGAAAGATTTTCACCAATTGTTATTATTATGTTTTTTTTATTATATTGAAAATTGATATTTTCTTAAAAAAAATTGATATTTCCACATGAAAGTGTCGTTATAGATGTATAACGATGTAAAAATCGTCGTTATAGCGACGATTTTCGGGTTGAAATATCATTTTTATGGTTTCTTTGAGGAATTTTAGTTCAGTTATAATGGTTATTGGACATTATTCACTCAGGAATAAAAGTTTGAACTTCCAAATTAAATTTTTGTTTTAACTTTTTGGAAAGTTGAAATGATTAAAGAATAAAAGTTTGGCCGACTCACATAACTCATATATTAACTAATACTAGCACACGTCATCATTAAAATTCATATATTAGCCTTTTGGCTTTAACATCTTTTTTTTTTAAAATTTGGGAAATACTTGATTAATATTGTTAGTTTTTACATTCAGTCGAGAATTTCTGGCTATACCTCTGATTTCAAGGGCTCTTGAAGGGTAATCGTTTAAGAGTTCCGTTGGGGTATAGGCCTAAAAGGCCCAATTAAGCTTGGGCCCTTGATCTTGAAAAGTTCAGGTCTATTTGGTCGATAGCGTGTAAAGGACTTTAAGCAACGAACTCAGACCGAGAGCAATGGGGATGTAAGTTGATGGGACGCTACCCACACGGGCTTGTCCTTTGACATGGAGGAGGATGAAACATGCCGAAGGGACATCAAGGAGGAGCTCTACAAAGGGAGTCTCCTATATATCCAAGTAAGCGAGAGATTGAGATGTTAGATACTTTTTACATTTGTAATCATAAGATTGATATTTATATCTTTCTCCCATTTATTAACAATTACACAAGAGACGTTCTATGTCTAAAGGCTGTTACACACCGTGAGGACATTTGTATATGTCTAAAGGCCTATATTGGATACGCACACCTAAAAGATAGGACATCAACAAGTTCTAATTGTGAAGGAGAGACACGAGGGATGGTTCGTAATTTAGTGCCAGTTACGAGTTTTATGTAATAATTAGGGTAATTCAAGTGGTAGAAATTTGATGGTTTAATATAGGCGTTTAACCTAAGAAGTGGCAGTTTGGAAAATCAAATATAGCAAAGGGTCGGACCTACTTGATTAATTTCAAGTTGAGGGTACGTACATACATAGGCATAACTACTAGTGTACGGCTGGGGTACGAAAGTTTGGTAACAATCAGAAGAGTTGGACCCATGAGAGCACTGCACCATTTTCAGCAGATGGCAAACCGTGGAGTATATGTGCTCTCTTTCTCTCTTTTTCAATATTCTTAACATTATAAGCTAGCATCACCCATTTCCTTTCCACAATGGAAATTTTGGGATACACTATATCAATTTAGTTAATTAAGCCTTAATATATGTATAGCCACATTTAGATGTTTTTGTTCTATATATACCCACCAGTCTTGTAAAGGTTTTTTTTTTTGAAGATTTCAATATAATTTTTTTGTCATGGTATCAAAGCCTACGATCTTCCTGTCAATTTCCTAACCAATCTTTCCATGGCTGATAGAGACTTCTATACTAATGAATCTTCATCTTCCTTAAAACTTCAGCCTTAACTCAGACCTCCGATATTACTACTGCACCCACTGATCGACATCAAGTTGGATGGCACCAACTATGCTCTTTGGTCCTAGATGGTCGAGATGTATATCTCGGGCAAAGACAAACTGGGAAGTGCCAACAGACAAAGGAAGGTACCAAAGATTAGTTGTAAAACTTATTTATATCTCTCATACATGGCCTGACATTGCATACGCAGTGAGTGTAGTAAGTCAATTCATGCACTGTCCAAGTGAAGATCATATGAATGTTGTGATTTGGATTCTCCGATACCTAAAGCCTGCCCCAGAAAAGGACTTATGTTACACAAATGTTGATTGGACAGGAAATATCTCCGATAAAAAATCTACCTCAGGCTATTTCACGTTTGTTGGAGGGAACTTGGTTATATGGAGAAGTAAAAAGCAAAAAGTGGTAGCATTATCAAGTGTTAAAGCCGAGTTTCGTGGGATGGCTAAGGGCTTTTCTAAGCTTCTTTGGCTTCGAAGACTATTAATTGAAATTGGATTTGCTCCTGGCTGCGAGATGAACCTATTATGTGATAACAAGGCTGCTATTGACATTTTTCATAATCCAGTCCAATATGATCGGACCAAACACGTGGAAGTAGAGCGACATTTCATCAAACAGAATCTTGAGGTCAAGACAATTGGATTCTCATTTGTTAAATCTGAAGACTAGTTGGCAGACTTACTTACAAAAGCTGTATGTAGCAAAAGCTTCTACAACCCACTCGGCAAGCTTGACGTTCGAGAGTGGGTAACATTCCTTAAAAGAGGACTGTGAGGGCATCACCATATCCATACACTAAGGTTTCTTGTGAGGAGAGAACAGATCGAAGGGAATAGGAAGGAGGTATTTACTATCACAACAAACAAACATGCAAATGCATTATTGTGTCTCTATTCATCATGTGCTTTGAGAAAGGGAAAAAAAGACATATTTTTGGTCCATCAACATCATATATATATATATATATATATATATAATATATTCAATCCTCTCACCGTATCATGTAAAAAGTTACCAAAATCTTATTCCAATTCACAATGTCTGCTCATTTTTATTCAAAGTACGTAGTTTTACAAAATATGTTGTATCATAAACGTACATAACAAAAATCACAAAAATTTCAAAGAACACACGTAAATTATAACTTAAACGCCAACTTTTATAAACTTGAAGGTGAGGATCCAAGATCACCACAATAAAAGTGGAGCCCAAAGGAAAATCAAGAGGTGATCATATCACATGGAAGTAGTCACACCGATAGTCCATATATAATATTCCCTCTATAAAAGATACGTACATAAATGTTCCGATCTCTGCGCAGAGACCATGTTAAAGAAAAAATAATGCTGCTATCACATAAATTTGGATCACATAATGCTCACATACACACATGTAAATTGTGGGCCATGCGTACATGTAGGACCCGCAAATATGCATATGTGTGTGTACAGGGGCGGAGCTAGGAATAAAAATTGGGACGGACTAAAAATATTATAATGTCAAAATTTTATATTTGGGTTGGGCTGACCGAGGCTATTCCAACTTATTTACTTTGGACTACATAATTATATAGTTCATCTAGTAAAAAAAAAAAATTGGGCCGGGCTACAGCCCTTATAGCCAACCAGTGGCTCCGCCCCTGTGTGTGTTTATGTGAGCTTTATGTGACCCAAATTATGTGATAGTAGCATTGCTCGACTTAATTAGGACAGTATTGCATATTATTAGTAGTTCACTATACAATTGGAAGTTTAGGGACCAAATTTAAAATACTAATTTGTTTCTCATATTATTTTCAAATATTAAATATTAATTTATTTTTCTTTCATTTTATTAATAAATTTTAAAAGAGTAATATCGAGATTTTATGCAATAAGACAACATATTAATTATATTTCTTTTCTCCTAAAATATTAGTTAAAAATGAACCGAAGGAGTAATTACTTTATTTATTTCATAAAACAATTATTTTGACATAATGACTTATGACCCATAAATATTAGTACTTGGTACGCCAAACACTTTAGATTGTTTTAAATGGAAATTTTAATTCATAAATATTATTATTATTATTATTATTATTATTATTAGAGAGTATTATTATCCCATTTTACCCATTACTATTACAATTATGCCCATTCCATTCCATACTAAGAAAATATTATTAATATTAATATTTATTATTATATTAATAATAATAATAATAATAATAATAATAATAATAATATTATATATTATTATTATTATTATTATTATTATTATTATTAATTGTCTTTTTTTCTTATAAAATCTGACAAAGTTGACAAAAGTGGGACCCATTTTCACTTCACATGTGTTGGAGAAAAAAAATGTTCCAAGAATAAAAACAAAGGCCAAGCCACTACAGCATGTAACAGTTGGTTTTAATAAACATAATCAACTTTGCTTCTTATAAAATGACAAAAGTGGGAAGTGAGATCCATTTTCACTTGTGCTGGAAAAAAAAATGTTCCCAACCGTGAGTATACAACTATACATCCTTTATGGCAAAACTAATGATCTGGTCATTGAAATTGACACGTTTTATTAAATATCTGATTAAAATTTTAATTTATTAAATTAACTCATTGAACTAATTAAAATTATTAAATTGGGCCATTCTGTCAAATCTGACTAACAGATGTTAAAAACTGAAACGCTATTATTTGACGGTCTATCGGCATCCATTTGTGTCGTCCACGTCCGATAATAGCCTTGCAGTTTTTAACATCTGTTAGTCAGATTTGACAGAATGACCCAATTTAACAATTTTAATTAGTTCGATGAATTAATTTGATAAATTAAAAATTTAATCAAGTATTCAATAAAATGTACCAACTTCAGTGGCTAAATCATTAGTTTTGCCCATCCTTTTTCTATCTTCCTGACAAAGTGGGACAAGTGGAAAAAGAAAGTGGGACAAGTGGAAAAACAAAGTGGGACAACGGATGGCAAAAAAAAAAAAAAAATTCAAGACCCAGCCGCTACAAGATGTAGCGCTTGGTATATAAAAAAAATTAATTCATTTTTTATCTTTCTATCTGGCAATATAGGCCCACATTCAGGACCGGTCCTAAGAATTTAGAGGCCAACCTGTTTTGTTATATGTATCCAAATCACACCCAAAACACTGTATTATGAAAAAATTCTAATTCCATAAAATATTATACATTTTTTATTAGTTGTTTTAAAAAAAAAAGCAAAAAAAATAAAGGTCCGGATTTTGCTCCGTCCGGGAGTCCGGACCTGATCAAATTTGTATATATATACCTCGATCTTATATGTTGGAAAAATTTATTGATAATTGCAACACCATCATTCTTATGCATGCAAATTAAGTAATAAATATGATTTTGCCTTTCCAAATCAAAAGAAAAAAATTATTTGAAGTGATCATGATAGTGGTGAAATTAAATTATATCACCTGATTGCATATATATGTTAAGAGGGTATTACAATCATCCTGTAACTTAAAAGTAATGTAATGATATTAATTGTAAATGGATGAGTATATATCCCACGTTGACGTCGTCCATGCACATTGTTATTGTTATAAGGGTTATACGTTGCATGTCGTTGGTCCTTTGTGTGTATGGTATGGATAACATATATAGCAGCATGCCAGCATATATAGACATGCCACTGAAATACTGAACCACACACACACACACACACATATATATATATATATACACACTTGAACAAATTCAAATTTTGTGGTCGCCGTACGTGTAAAGGAAATTGAACCGCACCCAATGATATATGCTCTGGACATGGTTTTGTGGTCAGGCTCATCAAGCCACCATAGCACATATACATACATACATACATATATATAATTAACAAAATACAACTGATTTTGAATTTTTCGCTTATCCTAATAAACGATCAAGACCGTTCAAAGTTTTGAATAAATCTTACCGTCCATTATATCCTCTTTAATTTCAATGGAAAACAAATTACTCTCTCTCACTCTAAGATCTTACTTCATTCTTCCTCCTCCCGAGCTCACTCTCTGCCTCCTCCATTCTCTAGCGTCGGCAATCTCTCATCTAGTATATATATATATAGTCTTTCTACTTATGTTTATTGTTCGAGGAATCGAATGGACCACAAGTCTTCCTCGATCCATCTCTATTCTTCTCTTCTTTCTATAATTGTTGAATACATGTCATTCATCTCATCCAATTAATGGCGTCAAAGCAAGGTTTCCTCGTGAATTCTTCTACAAACTATAAGGATCTATATTTGTTTGATATATTTTCACACCTAAAAATGATAAATTATTTTGTAAAATATTATTAATTTTAAGGTGGTGCCCACGGATAAAGGGATAGTGCATGCTTACTAATCGGAAGAAGAAAGAATTGAAATAAGGAAGATGAGGACAATATAAAAAAAGGGCCCTAGCTATGAAAATGGTTTCTTTCAACCACGGCCACCATACCATAGTCTTGATGCTTATCTCATTACATGGCTGTTAAAGAAATTGAAAATCTGTTTCTTGTGGGGCTTTATTTAATATATGACTGAGATAATATTATGAATTCCAATGTGAACTTGTCATTTAAGGTATCAAGTCAAGAAATACCCATTTCACGGCAGGATGATAGTTCAAAAATGGAGACAAAGTAAAAAAGACGCCCAAAGTAAAACTGGTTGAGAAACTTCGTACAAAAAAGTTGATCTTTAGCCTTCCAAGATAAATTCGTACTCCCTCCTTTACATTATATATGACTTTTTAGAAGATTTTTTTTCTCCTAAATTTAATCATTTCCTGTTTTGCACCCCAATAAATCTCATCAAGATGGAGGGAGAGAGAGAGAGAGAGAGAGGTGGGGAGGAGTAACTAAAGTGCATGAGTAGTAATAGAATTTCAAACCAACATTAATTACCTAACATTAGTATTAATGAGACTTCTTAATATATGTGATTGTCTCAAACCTCATATATAATAGAAAGGAGGGAGCAACTAATTCTATATACAAGAGTCATTTTGACATGATTACAATGTGGAATTTAAAGGAAATACATGCAACGATTATTGAATGCCGGAATGACGCGACATTTGCAGCTGATTGGTGGGAAATATTACTTTACCTAACTGGAGGTGTTTTTCCTTGCAGCATAGGCACGATAAGCTGCCAACCCAACGACCGCAACAGCAGCCCCCACTGCATATTTGATATAAGAAGAATCAGCATGCATATAAACTGAAAATTTGGACAGTGATAAATAGAGAACGACAACAGATGTTAGCATGGTGACGACAAGTACTAGTATCTCCCACCTCATTGGCAGCTCCTTCAACTCAATTGAAGGTTCAGGGGAAATTTTCTGGTGTGAATAGTAAAGACTGCTAGCTAGTACAAGAAAATTAAAAATGAACTTGGACATCCATAGAACGACACAGCATACCTGAAACAAACATGAGAGATTGATTAACAAGCTGACGATTTCGCTTCTTGTATTTCCCAATCTCAGTTTCAGGAACACCAACATGAGGTTGCTCAGCAGCATTTACAATTCTATAGAATAAGTTATTCATATCTCCTTCCTTTACGCTGACATGTATTGGTGCATCTATCCCCATATCCTGACAAATCTTAGAGAAAGAAATGGAAATAGCATCTGAAAGTTAGAAGTAATCCTCTTACAAAGCATATCAAGAGATTTTTGGTACTTTTCTCTTTTCCCCCTCTGGGAATATTTTAAATTTCATATGGCAGGGTATTGGGAGAGGAACAAAACTTTTTAAATACAATAAAAAGGTTGCAATGAATACCATTTCCGAATCTTTTATTGCCATTGGATATGAATCTAGATCATCCTTAGCTGCAATGAAGAGGCAAGGCACTCCAAAACCACTTTCTTCTCCTCGCCGAGCCACTTCCACAAGCAACTCCGCTGCTCTTTTTAAGGAATATTCATCCGAACTAAGATAAGAAAACATTTCATATCAGCAAATTAGGTTAAACATCTCAACTATATAAAAAGGGAAATAGTAATTAATGAATTATGTCAAATCATTGAATGCCTCTAATTTTTACTTGGCTTTCAAAGTACCGCATCCTGTGTTGATTTAACCTAACAAGTCAGCACACAGCACTAAAACACAAGGAGAGCGAAAAGGCTTAAAGACTCAAGGCTATGATTGTTTGTAGAAATGATGGAAGGGATATGATTTTTTATGCTAATTTAATACCATTAAGGACTATTTTATCCATGATTAGTCATTTATTTAATCCAACTGACTATTTGTTATCATTTCTAGGGTCATTTGATACCTCAAAAAAGGGATCATATAATACCACCTCTCCACTCAGGATTATAATCCATCGTTAAATGACCTTCGAAATGACAAAATAGAGTCCATAGGAATAAATAAAGGACAAATCATGGGAATTAAATTAGCACAAATAGTCATATCCCATCAATCATTTTTCTAAAGAAACATATAAGAGTTCCACAACTGAGAAGGAAACAGCTAGCTCAATAACTGTAGTCGCATATACTTGAACATGGATAAAGTAATCAAATAATTATTTCTTACCATGATATACTATTTATATAGCTTACCCTTTCAAATAAATATATACAATTTTCTCATAGTTAATTTTCATGCCCACCTGTCATACACAAATACTGCAGCATCACAAGTGGCCAAAGACTCCTTACTAGACAGAAACTTTTTAACTCCATCTTCTGGAATCTCCTGCAATACAAGAGTCTTCTTATTTCCCTGCAACAACATTAATCCATCGCAAACAGGGTCATATAGTTGAAGCTTTCAACAATCAGCTACAGGAATATCAAGTTCTCATAAACAATATATAGAATCGGGAAAAGCTAATATTTATGCATATTTATAAATATATTATACATATTTATATGGGAAAACATAGTTGTGGCAACAACCCAAAAAAATAATAAAATGTTGAAATGACAAAACTACCATTAGTGAAATCCCCAAAACTACATTGTTTAGAGCCTTCGCCACATCCAACTAGCTATGGCAATCACAATCATGTTATCCCCGTATATATATAAAGATACACACACACATACATACCGAACACAGAGAATAACTTTTCACCAAGTTGGCATTTTACACTGTTATATTTCAAGGTTTAATGTGCTATGTGTGTGTGAGAATGAGAAGATTCTAAAGAACCAGTAGGCCACAACACTCACCCTAAGGCGGTCCACAAGGTTCACTGCATAACTCACATTACTTGTTGGAGAATAATTTTCTGAATAAGGCCTGCAGTTGGGATTTGAAAATAAGATCCACGTTAGTAATTGGCATGGAAAAGGAAGAAAAGATAAAGAATAGATATCATCTTAGTCTGCTACTGCATGAGCATGTTTTTGTGTTTTTCTTTATTGGTGGGGTAGAGAGAGAGAGAGAGAGAGGGAGAATGTAAGGTGAAGAAATGAACAAATAATAAGCAGGACCAGCATATAACACTGATACAAAAAATTGAACTGATTGCACTACTCTGATTAAACTGAGATTAAAAACCTAACCTTCCAAGAAATGACTTCAACAATGCAGATTTTCCAGCTCTTTTAGGTCCAAAAACAAGACATTTGAAAACATTTCTTTCTGATTGTTTCTTCTTGCTGTCTAACAATCTTCTCCTAGTAGCACGAAGTGCTGATGCAGGATCACTACTATATCCAAGGTATATCAAATTTGCTAAACTTTGAGCTGGGTCCAATAGAGTCATAAGGGCCCACTGCAACACATTTTTTCTTATTAAACATACACTCAACAGAAAACAAAAGAAAGTTAAAATGTGATTTAATAAGAAAATTTATATATGGTAGATAATAACCAGTTCCATGCCCTACCATTGAAATACCAGCCAAGAAAAGGATGATAGAAATAATAGCACTGACAACCAGAAAAATAGCACTGTAAGATCTCTTGAATCTATATAAGAAAGTGATACATCAGATAAATCCCCTCTATAATACAAGATATTTGTAGCACAGACCATCAAGAGAGATGTCTTGCACCAATAAGTCCATGATGCCAACAATAATCATTACCAAGAACCGAAATCTGGAATGCGCAAATTAGCATCCCGTCTATAGCCAGTAGTATATACAATGCAACTTCTTAGATGGTACCATAGTCCATAGCTAGTCCATATAACAGTAATAGTGGAGCAGGATTATGTTTCTAAACTATCTCAAAAGTTTGACTTTATAGGGTAAATAGGTAATCAAAGAGAGCCTTTGTAATCTTATGATGGTCCAAATGTAACATTAATTTTTTTTAATAAACACTTAGATCTATGAGTCTATGATAATATACAGACCTAAAAAGTACAGCAAATAACTGCTATGAGATAAGTACTATTATGGAGCAATATTCTAAAAGGCGCTAGGCGGGCGGCCAGGGGGGCCTAGGCGGGGACCTAGGCGGAATTTTTTATTTTAAGCCAATTTTAATATTTAACTTACATTTATCCAAACAAAACAATAATATAAAACAAAACAATCTATAATAAAGATAATAAAAGCATTTACTTAAAGTTCAAACACATATCCATATTGTCAATGTCAAAGTTCAAACACAAACATGCAATTGTTCAACGTATTAGTTTTATTTATAAACAAGATTGCTATTAAATAATAAAATTTAAAATTTCAAGAATTCATTTCAATATTAAAACTTAAGAAACTAAATATAAATTTAAGAATTATATTAAATAAACTAAATATTACAAATGTACCATCATTTATATAATTTGAAGTTGATACAAGTTCAAAAAATTACAACTATAATAAAATTATCCATTTTAAATTGATCTTGTTCACTTCTTGCTGTGATTTGATATGCTACAAACTGCATTATGAATATGGTAAATCATTAGAAAAATAAATATATCAAGATCTGGTTTGGGTAATTATTAAAATAAAAAAACCTCTCCGCCTAAGCCCCACCTAATTTTCTAGGAGGAATTTTTTTGCTACTTAGGCCTAGGCGAGGCGCCAGAGGAGCCTAGTGCCTAGGCAGGGCGCCAGGAGGGGGCCTAGCGCCTAGGCGGGGCACTATAGAGGGGCCTAGGCGGGAATTTTTAGAACACTGTTATGGAGCAGCTCTTACTCAGGATAGATGGGGAGAATGACATCAGCATAGAAGGGGAAAAATTGAAAGTAAAAAACAAAAATTACACACAGGTTAAACATTAGGCAAGTGGTGCAGCCTTTAGTGACAGTTTAGCAACTACTGAAAAATTACTACACATACGCACCTCAGATAGAAACCCGGAAAGAGATAAATTCCCTAATGCAGTTTTCTCTGCAGCATCCCTATATGGAGCTTCCTCCCAGGGACTGAAATATTTAGAATATGAAACGGCACATGTAAGAAAAACACACTTAAGAATACAAATAAAGCATCCATTGTAGAAACAGTGAAACACGTAAAAGGACATTAAAAATAATGAAAAGAAAAAACAAACAGATATGGGATATCAGAACCTAATGGTCTGTTTGGTTTGGGGGGAATGGAATGAACATTCCAAAATGAATGCTCATTCTTATGTTTGGTTACTTAAAAGGGGAGGGGAATGAACATTCCAATGGAATGTCTAACCATATATTTAAAGGAATGTTTATTCCATCGGGATGGGTAAAGATTGACCATTCTATTCCAATTGACAAACTTAAAAAAAACCTCGATCGAGCAAAATCGTGTAACTTCTCTTTCTGACCAAACACACGAATAGGAATGTCAATTCCATTCCATTCCCATTCTCAATTTCTCATTCCCATTCCAATGTTGTAACCGTTTAAGTTGACAAAAAATTAGGGAGATTATTAGCATTACTACAAACAAAAGTGTCTTATATAGTAGAGAATCAATTTTACATGTGAACAGTAACAAATAAGTATGTGAATCAGTGGAATATGTACTAATATTCAATTCTGCATTACAAGTACACGAATTGGCAGGACATGTTTCAAACCAATAATCATCAGCTATGGGACAGATATCTTGAAAATTGAACTTTCATTTTGCACTCAATTAATGCATGGGCGACATCTTGTCAAATGTAAGCAAAGAAGGAAGCAAGGTTTCATATACTTGATAGATTCACATAAGCCTAGTGTAGCATTTTCATAAAACTTCGATTCAGTAACATGAAATATTAGTGTTTCCTGTACCTAGTGTTCACAATCATCTCATCAATATACAAGAGTGCAGCGTACCAAATGACACAATTTTCGTACAATTGATCTATTGTTAATTGATCAGAGTAATAACTTTTGAGATGCCTATCAAGTATGGTTTGGTAGGAAACTGTTAGGGTATATATCTTGTACCACATTGAATACCTAGAGAAAATATGTCTAGTATATAATGACTTAGGCCAACTCTTCTCAAAACCAAATGATTTTGAGTTAGAGAGCTTGATATCTTTATATACTAGACTTTGGGACCATTTTATAAATCTAACATAGTATCGGAAGGGGCTATCCTTGGGCCTAATTAAACACTCTTCTTAGCCTTCATTCTTACCCACTTGCAAGTCCATTTCTTAAGTATCAAAGTTACCCATTTCTTAACTAGTACCACTTATCAATTGGGACAATAGTTGTCTGTGGTTTACTAGCTTCTTCTGGGCTTGCTTATCTTGCATGGGTCTTCATATTCATCAAGTCCACGTGCAACCCTCAATATACCGGGTTACACGTGAGGGGGAGTATGTATATATCTTGTTCCACGTTGAATACCTAGAGAAAATATGTTTAGTATATAATGACTTGGGACAACTCTTCTCAGAGCCAATTGGTTTGGAGTTAGAGAGCTTGATATATTTATATACTAGATTGTGTGCCCATTTTATAAATCTAACAGAAACTATAAAGGTGTTAACAAGACAATACAATTCAACTGATTTCTCTGTGTTTGATAAATTTTGCTGCCAAACAGATCAATGGATTTCAACCATGACCTTTATTGGAAAACAACCAGAAATTACTCCGAAGATTTTTTTAGTAAGAGGCCAAAATATAGGCAATTAAGATTACAAGAACTTTCATTTATGTAGTCAAAGCAGGGGCAAAGAACCATGTACAAACTATAAACCCCATGAAATGCGTGGCATGTATTTCAGGAATGTATAAAAACATAACGATTAAGATCAACATCCAATGCAGCATATAGAAGCAAGTTTACTTCTCTGGGGCAGTCGAAAACAGATCATCAAGCTCAGAGTATCGTAGAGCTCCATCCTATAAAGCAACAAGGTTCACAAATTCAGATATTTGGAGATTTTACAAGTTCATATATTAATGCATCGAAACCCCCAAAATCCAGATGCAGTTTTAATAATGCAATATATATGAAATCTTAATCACCAGTATGGAGAATCTAACTTAGAATCATAGAAAAGTGAAGGCAGACTGCTACTTGTAAGGCACGCCAATAAATAAAGGTACATCATGACATCAATAATGCAAAGTATAAAAAAGTTAGTCAGAGTACCCCACTTATAGTTAACTGAGAATTTATCCTTAATAACATTCTAATTTTCTATTATCTTAAAATATAATCTCTTTTAAATGTGAAAAACACGGAACCATTATGTGACATTCAAATGCTCGGACCAACAAAACTTCATCTTCAATGATCTAAAATACCAGCTTTAGTTCATGGTGCCATGGAAGGAAAAATAAAGCAATGTTTAAAATTAGGAAAGGACAGTTATGGCTTGCTTTTAGGCAATATTAATGGTGAGCTCGATGGAATTACTTTCAATGGGGTTGATTGCCTGCATTAGAAATATGGTTGAAAAATATCTGCTTCCATTCAGTTGTTTGTTTCCCATGAAACGTAGTCCATCACTCCAGATGAATGAAGAAGATGTCACATATCAAGCGAATATCAAGTATAAAGTTGTCTCAAATGCTCATTTGGCAACAACTAAATTCAAATAAAATGAGGCCCCCGAAAACAAAAGCATCGAGTATTGATAAAGTACAAGATAACCAGAATTTTCCAATGAAAGAGTGTTGTTCTGGTGTATATATTGTATTTTGTTGGGCTAAATAGAATTTTAGCTTGTACAAGGACTTGGGGGGGAAAATATATTGTCTCATCTCCAGTTATATCTAAACCCCATTTCAGGTGATTCTTCCTTTCAGTTCCTGTTATCTAGAAAACTGAGTTATGTAGCCGAAAGCAAAGTGCAAGGCAAAATGAAGGAAAAAACATATATAAACTCTCCAATACTCTTAAGGATGTGATGGAACTATAAAAAATAATTAATGATTGCATGAAAAGAATATGATAAAAAAATACATACGTTATCAATGTCAAACATACTGAAGACCCCCTTCACAAATTCCATGGCTTCATTTGTTAACTCTATGCTCTGTAAAAAGATGTTCAGTAAGTACTATTAAAAGTATAGGACTAAAATATATATGTATTGTAATATCCATCCATCAAAAAGTGTGCAGATAATTTTTTGCGGATAACAAATTACTGAAACAACATCATTTCATGTTAACTCTCAGAACCAGTTATACGTAAGTAGCATAGTTCATAAAGCGGGTGGAATTTTCCACTTTAATTGGAAGCATGTGCTGAGAGAACAGTGTTTCTACATGACCACTACTTAAAAATGTGTATCATGTGCTGAGATAACAGTGTTTCCACATCGCCAGCTACTTAAAAATGTGTATCAATACAGGAATATAGGAAAATGTACTTGGACAAAGTTGCTCTATACAATAACCAAATTCCAATTGAAACGAAATCTTTAGAATTAATCAATGCATATTAACGACTAACAAGAGGAGACAGTAGTTCAATTTCAGTTTGGTACTATGAAACCAAAACCAGGCACCATCTAAAACCTGGTTTAAAATCAAATAAGCTAGCTCCAAAACCATAACACCCAATATCCATAGGGCACCCAACAAAACATATACTATGAATTGTTTTTTGATAAACGATACATTAACAACAAATACTATACCAGTGTTATACGTGTAAAAGGATTGTGAATCTGCTCACTTGCTTCTACATTGCGTATTCGCTAGTCGGCTATTGTCACTATCTTTCATTTTTTTTGGTGTTCAATATTCAGTCCGACCGTTGCTAAAGGAATGGAGGGGAGTTAGAGTGCCAAGGGCAAGTTGAAAGTGTTAGGAAATGGTACCACGTTTATTGTGGGTTCTGTGGAGGAAGAGAAATCGCAAATATTTTAAGGAAAGGAGCGTTTTATTAGATCATTATTTTTTAGCCTCCTGGTTTTTTGACTTAATGAAACTTATCAGGAGTCAATTGATTCCTTCGTAGATTATTTTATTATTTATTTATTTTGCAGAGTTTAGCCTTGTAGCTTGATATGGTCTTTTTTTTATGCCTTGGCATTTTTGGGCTGTGTCCAAGCTTTTTGTGTACTCCACATGTGATGCAATAAATCTCATAGAAGAAAAAAGGCGAGACATTCAAACAGAAAATGGTTTATCTTAAATTCCAGAGTAGCATGCTTATGTGATGCAATATATTGTATATAAAGTCAGGTGCACCTTATCCTACTGTTGCCACAAGGGTTTTCATATAGGAAATTGTTCTGCATATTATAGCTGATATGTCAGCTTGGGGGGACTTTAAGAAGGTTATGGTTTGGTTTTTTCTCAAAAAAAAATAAAATTTGTCCTTTCCCCTAGTGATGTTGAAACTAAGAAGCTGTTTTAACTATTTCACAAGTTAATTCTGGAAAACCAAATGGAAGTATCTTCAATCAGCAAAGACCCAAAACCAACAAATCAGTTTGAGAGTATTCTTCAGGTAAATGATACCATTAGCACACTATAATAAACTAGAAAAGCAGGTCCCAAATCTCCTCGACTGAATTGAGACCAGGGAAAAAACAACTAATAAATATAATAAATACAGCAACCGGTCTTCATAACAATAATAATAAGAGGTGAGAGCTTAAGCACAGTAGAAAAGAACCTGGTCAGGAGCTCTTTTAAATGGAATTGAAAGATATTCTTCCCTGAGTTTTATCTCATCGTTATATCCAAATTTCCTCAAGACAGTCCATATAGTCTCAAGACGCCCTTTTTCTATAAAAAGAGCATGGAGGAAAAGAAAACCCGTCAGTGTAAGCCCAAATTCGTTGACTCCTTCAGGTACTTTCTCTTGTACTACTTTCTTAACACCCACTATTTCAACAGGCTGTAATGGGGCATTGAAACACTTAACCTGTACATTAGAATTATAATGTTATTCAACTTGAGGATATTTACTGCAATTTTATAACCAACTCTGAAAAATAAATTAATAAAGAGACAAGAACTGTTCATATTATGCAGGAGAAGAAATGGAAAAAAGTACCTGAAATCTTTACTCTTTTTTTTTTTTTACTTTATAAGTAATCAATGTATTGTATAGAAGTACCTGAAATTCATTCAACTCTGCGTCGTTCAGGGCATCATCTTCGTCACGATCACAAAGAATAAATATCCTTTTTAGGGCTCTCACACATCGGGGTTTCAGAGTTTGGGTTTCTTGATCAAACAATGGAGCTGTTGGATGAAGTACTGCTCTTTGAGCATAGTAAAATACTTCAGGAACCTACAAATATTTTGATAAAAGATATTATAAAAAAATTAGTTAGATAAACAAACTTTACATTCTAATTTGGTATATTTAAGTTACAAAATTTAAATAATATTCTCTCTGTTCCAAAATTAAAGTTACATTTGTAATTTATAGGACTATAAAGTCACGTGATGTTCCTATGTTGCCAATACTTTAACTACCAATTCTTGCCTCACACCACCACAACTAAATTCTTAATTAATATTATTGGTACATTCGAAAATATATAAATTATCGTAAAAAGTTGTCATTTTATAAATGTATCTTTAGTTATAGAACGAATGAGTAACTATTAAAAAAATAGCCAAGGTCACATTCCCGATAAGACATGACAAATAGTTGTAAAATTTTGTAAGCGTAAGACTTAATATCCAGGAGAAGATATAGCGGTGCAAGGTAAGATATGAATATATTGCCTTCATTTTGTGGTTATTCTGCAAGAAAAGAATGAGAATAAAGGATAAGCTTCTTAAATGGGTCTATGTGGATAAAGATAGGTAAGCTTTATGCCAACAAGTAATTTAAAACATTGATTATTTGTTCTTCCATATAGTTGACTTTGTTGTTAATATCGCAGATTTATTCACGACGTATTTAGATAATTTGTCCCGGGACTGTGGAAGTGTCTATTTGTGCTCCTTAAGGAGAATATCTCTTTGTCGAAGTGTCGTGCTCAACTTTCAGTATATTTGTGTTGATAATTACATCTTCCTTAACAAAAATGTAAAATGAAAGGATCTGTGAAGAAGACATAGTTAACATAATCTTGCACTTAGCTTTCATGATGTAATACGCGTCATTCCATTTTTCAAGTTCACAGCTCGCATATATTACAGCATTCTTATTTGTTGCATATGGAAAAATTTCATGCATCATAAATGTTCTGAAAAGGAAAAGAAAGAAGAGGAAACAAGATTCTAATATTTTGTTTACTTCAAATTTCTATGTCACGTACAAGTGGGAGCATTATCCAATATAGCAGATTGTACTAGATACTCATACCAAGGAGCATATTAAAAATTTGAGATGGCATATTGCCTTAACAATGAACTGTAAGAAAAATTGAAAAAATGAATCATGTGTATCTAAGATAAATTTATTCAAGGCATGGCAGGTGACTTAATACACACCTAATTCTAGTATGGCCAACAGAACAAAATAAAATCATTAATAAGCAAATAAAAAAAATGAGATTCCAATGTTATTGTGAAAGCCCAAATTTAATCTATTGTGACACACCTGAACAAGGTTAGCTGCTGAACATTCTATACAGGTCTCGATCTCTCGAAATCTTTGCATGATAGGTGCCATCACCTCCTCCAGACTGATATGGTAACCCTCGTCACGCATATCTAGTTTGCAACCAACTATGATAACAGGTACCTTTACCTGTTAATTAATTGATATTCATACAATATACACAAGTGTGAAAATTACTGGACTAAAATTGAGATATCAACTTTTAATTATGGCATTATTAGCTCATGTAAACATATGATGAAAATTAAACCTCCAAACGACGAAGTTCGAGAAGCCAGAAAGTACTGAGGCGAACAAGTGTCTCACGCTGATCGCAAGCGTAAGTTAGCACAACAGCATCAGATCGCTGCAATTCTTCAGCAACCCTACCTTTATTCTGTAAACTAGATTAATTCCAACAACATTGTTACAAAATTAAAAAAGTGAAAATCAGTTAACAATATATAGATATGTGCTTAAAACATGTGTCGATCATCAATAATAACCTGGATGAAGTGTCGATGATTGTGACCGGAACGCCATCGGGATAGTAATCAGCGGGGAGGCGAGTAGGAGGCAGAACAGGAGGAACGTTATCGGGAAATGATTCCGTGGCAGCAGCGGCTATTAGACTTGATTTTCCGGTGCCGCGGTCGCCGATGACGACGACACGAACGCTGCTGCGGAGGCTGCCGGAGGTTGAATTTGGGAGTGAACCGCGTGGCATTGAAGCTCAGAGAGATCTGTAATGTCTAAATCAAATGGGTGGATTTGTTGATGCTAATGATTGGGAATGAAACAGGTGAAATTTCAGGATTAAATGTTGCAGAAACCCTAATTAATAATCTCTCGGCTGCATCAATGGCCTGACCGGAGTTCTTCGCAAGCTGCGGAAAAGTGATTGCACAGTCCTCGTACTATTCCTATTGGTTATGGAGAGAGAGTAAAAACACAACACCAGAAAAGGTGTAAGAATAATTAATACTTAACATGTGACGTTAGGCAATGTTAAGTATACAGTTCAAGATAATATTTTTTTAAATTGTGTGTATATTTTTTTAATTTTTATATTTATACAAAGTTCAAGAGAATATGTATACAATTCAAGAGAATATTTCTTGAACTGTGTGCTTAATATATGCTTTAAGAACATATGTTAGGAAGGACCCTTTCAACTTTATGGTCAAGTCATCATTCTAATTTTTACGGTTGTAAATAATTATCGGGAAACAAATGTCCAACAAATAAAAATAAAATTGATAAGAGGAACAAAAATAAGGGATCGGACGGAAGTCAATAGACTCACTAAGCTCTTACATTTGTGTTTCTAATAAAGGATACAAAAAAGGAATAAAAATTAATGTAAAGATTAAAAGTCTATATTTTTGAAGAGAAAAAAGAAAATAGAAGAATTTAAACTTTAAACAAATTTCTCTCACAAATTTACTCTCAAAGCTGAAAATAATTGGAATTTTTTTTATTTAAAACTTATATAATATATGAAAACATAAAAAAATATTATTATTATGGTTATCAAATAGAACCTCATAAGAATAAAATAATGAATATAATTTTAGCTAAAGATTTTCTTTCAAAACTCACAAACACAATAAAATAAAGTAAATTTATTTTTATTGTCTCTCTTTTTTTTCATAAGTTTTAGATTTATTTGTTTTCTCTCCCAAACTAGTGTATAAATCGATTCAATGAGATATACTTTAAAATAAAATATATATTTTTAATTAAATATACAAATATTTCAGTTTTTAATACTTTTAATGAGTAAAATTTTAAAAATATATATATTCTTAGAAGAAGTAGAGAATTAACACTTTTAGCATAAATACTTTTGATTAAACATCTATCAACGTCCTTCAATTTTCTATTACTACATATAAAGACATAAAATGAGGTAAATCGTTGGTTAGAATCCTCTAGTTAATTTATGTTGCCTTTATAAATTTAATTTATTTCCTTCGAATACAATATATTTGTTCAACATGTAATCATAATTTTTTTTTTTTGTTGGTTACACAACTTCTTCAATACAGTATTCAATATATAATCATAATTCAACATGCAATCATATATTTTTTTTCTCTCAGTTACAACTTTTTCAATATAGTAAATTTGCATCTATATTTCAAACAGATTTTCATTATCTATTGGCAGAGTTGGGCACCACTTGCTAGACTTTGAACATGCATTCTTAAATATGGATAAGACTCTGGAACGAACAGTTCGTTTACGAACATATGTAGGGCGTAGTATTGAAGATTGTTGATTAATCCAATTATATACCATCATATATTCGTAATTAGTGTTAAATATTCTCATCCAATCAACAACCTTCAACACTGAACCCTACATATGTTCGTAAACGAACTGTTCGTTCCAGAGCCAAACAGAAGTTGGATAAGACTCTGGAACGAACAGTTCGTTTACGAACATATGTAGGGCGTAGTGTTGAAGGTTGTTGATTAACCCAATTATATACCATCATATATTCGTAATTAGTGTTAAATATTTTCATCCAATCAACAACCTTCAACACTACGCCCTACATATGTTCGTTCCAGAGTCTTATCCTATATATATATATATATATATATATATATATATATTGCTAATTTGGGGGAAGAGGGGTTCGAAACTAGGATCTGTAGGCCTTAGAGTAACAGCCGGGGCAAGGGCTCTCGCTGCCTATATTTGCCCTTTCCCATTTACGCATAATATTTAGATTCCAATATAAAACGAAGCCAAGTTTAATCTGTTCGTCCATCGTCTTCCTCATCCTACTGAAAATTGAACTTTAATCTTTCTTTACAACTGAGAGAGTCTGAGACAGAAACATATATATATATATATATATATAGATTAGAGAAACTATTGTAGAGGGAGAGATGAAGTTTCAAATCGAAGATGTAACTGTGTACTTCCCATACGATCACATATACCCAGAACAATACTCATACATGGTGGAACTGAAGCGTGCCCTAGATGCCAAAGGCCACTCTCTCCTCGAAATGCCCACCGGCACCGGAAAAACCATTGCCCTACTCTCTCTCATCACCAGCTACTCTCTCTCCAAACCCTCCAATCCTGTTAAACTAATCTACTGCACTCGCACTGTTCACGAGATGGAGAAAACCCTAGCGGAACTCAGGCTATTGCACAAGTACCAGCTACAGCACATAGGTCCGTCGGCCCGAATTCTGGCTCTGGGCCTTTCTTCTCGCAAGAATTTGTGCATAAACCCTTCTGTGGTTTCTGCGGATAATCGAGATTCGGTGGATGCTGGGTGCAGGAAGCTGACGGCTAGCTGGGTTAGGGCTTTCGCTGTTGAAACCCCTAATGTTCCCACTTGCTCCTTTTTCGAGAAATACGAAAAGGCGGGTTCGGATGCGGTTTTGCCTGCTGGAGTTTATACATTGCAGGTTTGATTGAAATATTTAGCAAGTTTTAATATATTTTTGTTGCAGAGATTTTACCAAAGCTAGCCAAAAAATGGGATTTTGATGTATGTTCTGCAAGTTTTAGGGAGTGTTTGATAGAAACTGAATGAATTTGAATCTGAGTAAAAAAAATTATTTGATAATTAATATGTTTGAAACATCTGAATAACAGTCTTTTACTATTTTACTCCTCTTAAAATAGTAAGGGAGGGATGGAATTGGAGAGAATGTCTATTTGCGTAAAAAAAACCTTATTCAGCCCATTCAGGCCAAATTTTTAAAAGGAATCGCTCAGTCCTACTCAGCTCAATTCAGATTTTCAAACTCGTAAACAAACATTCTTACTAGCTGATTCGCTCAATTTTTTATCCATTCAGACCCATTAAGCTGCTATCAAACAGCTCCTTAGTCTTTAATTGCAATATAATTTGAAAGCTCAAATGAGTATGTATGTAAAATGGGTTCATTTTAATCAATTTTAGTTGCTCCTTTTTTAAAATTTTTTTCAGTCTGGTATGATATTTTATTTTGTTTTGATAATTCATGCTTTCATTATTTATTGGAAAATGAACGGTAGTTCAACTAATTTTGTATGCTTTAGTATACCCAGCTGTTAAAATTGTGTTTAAATATAAGTAGCCCTATTTTTTGTAGTTTAAGAAATGATCATCTCGGACGCTGTGTTGTGCATCGGAGAGTTCATAGATTGCAGGTTGTGTAAAATATTTGTCCAAATTTTAATCTTTATTGCAACAGGAACCTGAATTAGTTTCAACTTCCAAGAGAGTATGAACATATTTTTCTTTTCAATCCTTTACTCCAATATTTTTTCTTATAAAGTATGTATTCTGATTTTCTGCCTTCGTATGATTGCAAACTTCATTAAATCCATTATCATGGCACAAATGTTCAGTTAGTCTCATATGTTTTTGTATGCTAAATTGTTAAATTTATGAACAACATAGAGTTAAAATTCAAGGCATGAACACTCACTCTGTTTATTGCCAAAGTTATTCTTAAGTTATAAATAATTGCAAAACTTGCAGGATCTGAGATCATTTGGGAAGGAGAGAGGATGGTGCCCATACTTTTTAGCACGTCATATGGTCCAATTTGCTAATGTGGTGGTTTATAGTTACCAGTACCTGCTTGATCCCAAGGTTGCTGGGATAATATCGAAGGAGATGCAAAGAGAGTCTGTTGTGGTGTTTGATGAGGCCCACAATATTGACAATGTGTGTATTGAGGCCCTAAGTGTCAGTGTAAGGAGGCAGACACTTGAAGGGGCTACAAGGAATCTAAATAAGATGTCTCAGGAGATTGAAAGGTATGTGTGCACTAGTATAATATCACTAGAACTAGACCTTCTTTCATCTTGCTTAGATTGTGAAAGTTGGTGATTTCACACTACTTCCTTAAGATACTCCAACATATACATGTGTTTTTACTTATATGGGATCCCATAAAAAATATGGTATTTTTGTTTTCATATTCTCGACTTTCAAAAGAGTGACTAATCATTTTGAGACAAAAATGAATTCAATTTTGGCAATCTTTGTGAGATGGAAGGAGTATGCCTTTTCTTTTCTTTTTTGGGAATTTAGCACATGTACTGTAACTTCTGCAAATTCCTTGCCAGATAAGTATGTAGACATCTGGGTGGAAGCATTATTTTGTTATGACCATTTTTTATAATACTTATAACTCTTTTTGGCATGGTAGGAAGGTTTAAGGCCACTGATGCTGGTAGATTACGCTCTGAATACAACCGGCTTGTCGACGGTTTGGCACAGCGGGGGAACCTATCTAGTACGTGGAATAGTCATGCATTATCTAATCATTGAGCTATACTTTTTCTGTTCGAAAATCTTCCCACTTTTCATTGGTCATACTCTTTTAACTTTGCAGTTACGGATACCTGGCTTGCAAATCCTATATTACCTGATGATATTCTGAAGGAATCGGTACCTGGAAATATAAGGCGGGCAGAGCATTTCTTGTCTGTTCTACGTAGATTAGTTCAGTATCTTAGAGGGCGTCTAGAAACTGAGAATGTTGAAAAGGAGGGACCTGTTACCTTTGTTGGCTCAATAAATTCACAGGTTGGGATTGACCAGAAAATGTTGAAGTTTTGTTATGATCGACTGCACTCGCTGATGTTAACGCTGGAGATAACTGACACAGATGAATTTCTACACATTCAAACAATATGCGACTTTGCAACGCTCGTAGGGACATACACTCGGGGGTTTTCAATAATAATTGAACCTTTTGACGAGAGAATGCCACATGTTCCTGACCCTGTGTTGCAGGTTTGTTAATGTTAGAATTCAAGTTTATTTTCATAAGCTATAAATGGTACCAGTATCCTCATTTAGTCATGAATGAAATGGTAGCCACACTATATATCCCTGGCTGCTTGTTTAGACCACCTATTATTAGTAAGCAGATCTGTATAATTCTAACCTATCCTCTTTAGACACGGACTATAGGTACTAGGTCTGATTATCTCTTTTATTTATTGTTAGAAATTTGTACTGATGAAGTACTTTTTGGGTATATCCATGACACCATTTGCTTTCCGTTTCGGTTTTTGACTCGTGCATTTACATAAGGATTACATAGTGGGTGCTATTTTCATCTTGATGTTGTATTTTATTTACTCGAGCCATTTTATTTCTGAAGGAATATTTTCTTTTCTTATTTTCAACTCAGCTTAGCTGCCATGATGCTTCACTTGCGATAAAACCTGTTTTTGAACGATTCCAATCAGTTGTCATCACTTCTGGAACTTTGAGCCCAATTGATCTCTACCCTCGTCTTCTAAATTTCAATCCTGTAGTTAGTCGAAGCTTTACAATGTCCTTGACAAGGGATTGTATTTGCCCTATGGTTCTCAGTCGTGGAAGGTAAATGGTTCAACTAATATTTGTTTTTTGAGCTTATAGTAGTACATTTGTTGTTTACTACTCTCTCTTCACTTCAAAAAAAAAAAACCCTTTGATTTTGGTTAATTCATTCAAGTTAAAGAAGCGGATGTTGCTGACACAAAATTTAAATTATGCTTTAGCTACACGATAAGTCCTACTTTAGTTAAAAACTGGATCTAGTTTTCTTACACAATGGATACCATTTGAACCAAAATTTTGTTGACTTTTGAAAGGTGACAAATAAAAAACAATAAAATCTCGAAAGTGACAATTTTTGTTGGAATGGAGGGAGAATTAGGCAGAAAGACATCTATATTATTAGATGATATAATCTTTCTCCTTATTTCTTTTATTTTTATTTTCAGTGATCAGCTTCCTGTTAGCACAAAATTTGATCTAAGAAGTGATCCTGGTGTTGAAAGAAATTATGGGAGGCTCTTGTTAGAGATGGTGTCTGTTGTTCCTGATGGAATTGTGTGTTTCTTCGTCAGTTACTCTTATATGGATGGAATAGTAAATAGTTGGAATGAACTGGGAATATTGAAGGTGACAATATACATTCTGTTACTTATTCTATTTAATTGTTTCTTATTGTTCTTGTAACATTACCCCTAGCATTTTGTCCTAATTTTTCAAAGCAATGAAATAAATTATTCTACACAGATTTAACCTCATTTTGCCTAAATTAATACTTCCTTATACAAGTCACTTTCTGGCTTTCACACTGATTTACACTTGCATTCCTACAAATTCATTTTTCATTTGTTAGAATTATGTGTTTCAGGAAATAATGCAACATAAGCTTGTGTTCATTGAGACTCAGGATGTTGTTGAAACTACATTGGCCCTGGACAACTATCGTAGGGCTTGTGATTGTGGGAGAGGTGCCGTCTTTTTCTCTGTAGCTAGGTATCTCCCTCTCCTTGAGTGTTCAGTTCGATTTCAACATTCTATTTTCATGATCTTTGTTATTGGTCAAATCAATTTTGTATATATATATATATATATATATACATATATGTATATTATATATGTGTGTGTGTGTATATATATGTAACTATATTGTTTGGAAATATTGTTTATTTTTCCTTTGCTTTCTGTCTCTCCCCCCTATACCCCCACCCAGGAGATCTTATGTTGCTTACTGGTTGGTAATTTTCTGACAGAAAGTGTGTTTTAAGATTATAAATTTTAGCAACAATGGAACACTAGTGATATTTTTTGGAGGCCACATGTGATACCTTTGGATTTCGAGCATTGAAATCCAGTAATTACCATGAGTCTCTTTATTTTATATTTTGTTAGGCATGAAGCTTCCCTATATTTTATTCTTTCTTATGTACCATTCTTCTCTTTATTGATAGCAATTGAACACACTGAAGTTTTTAACTAACTTCCGGAACAAACATAAGATCTCAATAGGATATAGGTTATGTAGATCCATAGTTGTACTTGTCAAAACAAAAGAATGTAGATACATACTTGTCTAACAACTTAAGGTCTTAACTCATAAGTCTTAACTGTTTTCAAGGATTTTGTAAGATTAGTTATATTTTTGTTATATTAAGGATAGGGACACTAAATGTGCATAAAAAAAGCTATGTGATGCTAAATTACTGGTTGATACTGTGGGGACCAATTGGATCCCACAGTGGTGGTCAGTTATTTAGTGCTAACTTTTCAAGTGCACATTTAATGTCCTAGCATAATATTTTTTTTATTTGGTTATCTCATATCTGAGAGTTTTGTATTCATTTATATTGTTTTTTTTATAAGCAATAATAAACACAGCTGCAAATGAAAACTTGTATAAATTATTATTATTATTATTTCACTATTGCTCTGAGTAAGAGGCAAAATTACTTAGAAACTCTCATAGTCTAATGATGTAGATCGTCACATGAAAAATAATAAAATCCTTTTCGTGTTTGAAAGCAACCTCCAATTTGATCATGATAATATGATTTTCATCGACTAAGCATGTTGTGTTTGAAGTACGCGTACAGAAATTTTAGAAGCCACTGCATATATGTTTCAGAAAGATGGAAGGAGTAGTGAAATAAGATAACCTGTGAAGGGTTTAGTACGATGTTTAACAGGTTATTTCTGTATTCTTACAGGGGGAAAGTAGCAGAAGGTATAGACTTTGATAGACATTATGGCAGACTAGTTATCATGTTTGGTGTTCCTTTCCAGTACACGTTAAGCAGGTGATTTGTTGATTCTATTTGCAAAGATAGGTTGATGGATAATTTCTTTCTAGACCATTCTTTTATTCATTACATATATGTTTCTTAAACATTTATTGAATATGCAGAATATTGCTTGCACGGCTAGAGTATTTACGGGAGACCTTCCAGATAAAAGAAGGCGACTTTTTGACTTTTGATGCATTGGTATTTATCTAGATCAAACTCATAAAACAAGAAATTCATTTGGTTTGACATATGATTGTTTAAGTTCAACTATTCTGATATTCATTATTGATGCAGAGACAAGCTGCTCAATGTGTGGGACGAGTCATCCGTTCAAAAGCAGATTATGGGATGATGATTTTTGCAGACAAAAGGTTGCATCTTTTGTTGAATTTACAGTAATTGTACAACTCACCCATGTATCAGACTGAAGCTTTACTTCACCTTTATGATAAGCTGCATTACTGAATTTCTAAAAGTACAAGCAAGGTTACCAAAAAAAACCCACTAATACCTGTATGTTTTGTCTTTCCACAAATGAAAATTCTGTTCACAATAAAGTTCAGAACCCTAAAGTTCTTATTTGTTCCTTTGTTTTTTATTTTTTGGTTTGTGTCAGATGTCAAAAGCCTACGACAGTTGAACCTTAAATAATGAAAATTGCAGTATTTTCTCTGAAACAATATTTTCTAAGCCGTCAGACTTGAACTAGCTTTGCATTCTCTCTTGCTTAATGAAGAATTAACTTTAGTAATTTCACATGCTTCTCATTTCTATCACATTTGGAATTTTTTATAAAAAATTGTCTACAAGGTCTAACATGTGGAAACATATGTGAAAAGGCCAGGGCCAGTAGAGCTTTGTGCTTATTTTATTAGGTGAACTTTTATTCTTCTGATCAGGCAATGCCTATACAATTATAGAGACCTTTTATTGGTATATATTACCTATCATCATAAAATATTTTAATTCACTTTTGATGATGATTTGTCTATGGATTGATAATTTGTGCAGGTACACCCGTCATGACAAACGCTCGAAGTTGCCAGGATGGATACTGTCACATTTACGTGAAGCACACTTGAACTTGAGTACCGACATGGCCGTGCATATAGCAAGAGATGTATGTCACTATTGCTACTTTACTTTGTTTCTTTATTTTATAGAAAGAACACCTGCTTTTTGTTTAATGCATGAACCCTCTAAGAATTAATAATTTCCGGATATGTAAAATAGTTAATTATGAAAGCTATTAGTTTTATATTAATTTTCTCCTACCTCTGTTTGACAACAAAAATTTACATACAACTTTATCTATACAAAAATTAATTTCAATATCAGAGGCTAAGATATGAAGAAGCTTCTAATATGTTTTTGCATTAGGGAAGGTTATGTTACTTGTGCTTGATTATTCCTGTCTGTCTTTAAAAACTGTATTACAGGACAATTTTATCAAGCAGGCCATAAACAAAGACACACATATAGTTATTTTTTCATTCTAACAATAAATTATAGATATTTTTTGAAAAAGTATTTAGTGTCAAGTAATAGAATTATTAATTATCCGCCACACAACGAAGTTGTTTTTTCAAAAAAGTATTAATTATTAGAGATTGTTAACTTATTCAATATTAATTATTGAAGGGGTCTAATATACAACATAAAAAACTCTATCTAGACAGCAAATTGGAATATTTTAGCGTTCTACATAACATCTCCAGTGCCTAAGATTGATTGTTAACAATTTCAGAGTTTTATGGTATGCTCATTATATTAAGTTAATATTCTTTGCCTTTAGTTGTTATCAGCATAATTTAAATTTAGGATTCTCTGATAATTTTTAGTATATGGTTTGACATTACTATTTCTCTTTCTTTACTAATCTAAAAGTCTTTTAATTTATTTTATTTTATGCAAGATGTTTGGATCAGGATTGAAAATTTCTAGATTGTTCTGGATGAGGCAAACTAAAAAGAGAACAATTGGGTTTGTGTTTTTGCTTGTATGTCAAAACACATTATGCACTGTGCCGCAGTAGTACTAGCGGAGTATTAACTCTTCTCCCATGGGTGCAGTTCTTAAGGAAAATGGCCCAACCATATGATAAGACTGGCGGTAGCGGTAAGAAGACCCTCTTGTCACAAGAAGACTTGGAGAAGATGGGCAATGGCAATAATGGTGAACTATTGTTTTGAGGTACGAATCAATTTATGGCTGGGGCTATTTTCTTGACCATTGCCTTCCAGTTTTTATGTCTGCAAAGAGTTGACCCATTGGGAGGTTATAAGAGGCAAACTTTCGGAGCTGGAGGAGATGCAGAAATTTTCCTGCTGTGTAGCTTACAAAGAGTTCCTTTGATATCTCGAAACAATCATCTTGTATGCAGTGGTTATGCAGTTTTGGGTGCATTAACTACTAATCTTTTGCGAGTGAAATTTTGAAAAGTTTGTTGGACGAGTTCTGTTATGCTGTTATTTGTCAATGTTTATAAGTATTCCTGTAGATGAAATGAAAATTTGTAAATTCATTTCTATCAAGTTTGTCAAGGGTGCATAAATTTGAAAATTTGTCAAAAAGATGATGGTTAGAGGTGCATGTAAAACAAGAAATTGACCCTTTTTTCCAATTTTATTACTTATTACGAATAATAAGAATGACCCATACCATCATCATCATGTGTACTAGATAGATAGCTTAATGATATGCTTTATTGCCCTCTTTACTTCCACTATGCTTACTTTCTTCCCATTAAGGTTCTCCTTCACCTACAACACAATACAAAGCTATACAATTAGAGACGACGTTTATGTGGGTGGATAATGTAGATATCCAAGTGAGTGAGTACATAAGTTATATATATATATATATATATCTATATCTATCGGCCGGACTATTTTAATTAATAAGCTTATCATTTTATTTTATTTTATGGTTGCAATAAATATAGTGAGACTACTTTTATTACAAATTTTTTTTTGTGGAAATGCGATTTCTGTCGTCTTTAAAACCTTAATATTATTAGTGAAAAAATAGTTAGGCTATCATTTCCGGAAAGATGAATTAATATTTTGAGGTTGAGTATCGTCGTCATATTCATTCCATACCTTAGCTCTCAACTCCGCTACAAAGACACCATGGTTAGATGACGACTGGACGGTTGTGATCTCCATACGGAACTCCCTCAGCTTCTGCATCACGTCCAATAATAACCCTTCCCGGCATGGACACGTCATCTCCACCAACCCATCACTCTCTATTATCGACACCTCCACCTCCACCTCCACTTCCTCCACGGATTTCACCGGCCTTGCTCCGCCGTCCCCCTCCACTATCCTCATTTTCCTTTTATCCGCCTTGACCTTCCTCTCTGGGTCCCCTGCATTTCCTGACCGTTGATGATCACCTACACGTCCCTCCAGATCCTGAATCTTTTTAAGTAACTGCTTCACGTACTCAATAGTATCACCCAAAATTGAAGCCTTGTCCATTTTGGTCACGAAGGGTACAAGTGATCTTAGTATGATGAACCGCTCGTTGAGTTTCTCTCTCCTCCGCCGCTCGGCGAGGACATGGTTTGCGCTTAGCTCCTCTCGTGGGGTCCCTTTTCGGAACCGGGAAGCCAAGTCAGCGGGGGAGCCGGTGGCGGAGACGTCGTGGGACTTGGTGTGGAGGAAAGGAACGGTAAAGAGCATGTATTTGAGGAGCCATTGGGAGGACCCCTCGGTACTCGGGTCGACGTGGCGGTGGTGGGACCGGGTGGCGGTGAGGGTGCAGTTGGTGAAGGCCGAATGGGAAGGATACATGGTGTCGCTGGTGGAGGATGGGTCGGACCACCGGCGGATGGATCGGTGTTGGAGGATGGACGAGACAGTTTGAGAATAATGGGGTAATTCTTCAATCGGAGGGGCTCCTGTGCAATTTAATATTTATATATATAAAAAAAAGAAATAGAAAAGAAAACAAAACAAAGAAAATAGGGGGGTGTAAGATGTTTTCGTCTTTGAATTTGTGTAATTAATAAACCCCTTATTCAAGATAGAATTATTCATGTGAAATTATAATATTTTAAGATATAGTAATTAGTATGATAAAATTGATTTAAAAATTACATTAATAATTATATCTTGAGGAGAGTTTTGATTATATAATAGTTTATGAACGAAAATGTTACGAGTAATGTTTTTAAAGTCCGATGGATCATTCATAAAATTGAAAAATTTCGGATGGACCATAAAATAAATGAAAAGGATCCTAGTTCTAAAAGTTTTCATCAATCTCTCTCTCTCCTAAATTTTCTTTAGCTTAGCAACTACTGTATGACCTTTACGTACTTTGATTTTGCAAGCAACTATAACTATACGGAATGTTAAATTTAAATACTCAATTCTTCTCTCTCTCTCTCTCTCTCGACCCTCCTCCATTCAATCTTCCGTCTCTCCAAAAGCCTATGACTCCTTAATCCTCCCTCCTATCAATATTGTTTGATGTCAAACAGCTCAACCCAGGAGAGGAGGCCATGCACACAAGCGGAAGGAACAATTTTACTTTTTAACCCTCTGCAAACATTTAGAATGAATGCGGGGAGGTACGTACGCTTCTACTGTTGGCGGTTAATAATATTAATATTACATAGTATTATATTATATATTGAAATTCAAAATAATATTTTATGTAATCTTTCAATAGTGACCGTTGAAATAAAAATATCAGCACGTACGTAATTTTATTTTTAACTGAGGCCAGGCCCTCGGGATTCAATCATTTGGATTTTGGACTGTTACAAAAGGAAACGATGACAAGGGAGCATCCAAATTTTTACTCATCATTTGGCTTCTAGCTAGTAGTAGTAGTTGTAGTAGTATCAAGTAATCGACACACAATGTGCATGCGAATCCAAAAACTGATCAGAGAGACAATTAAGTGTAGCTAGTCACCCTTTTAGTGGCTCGTATTTTCATTTTGGCAACCAACTTAATTAATTATACGACCACAATTTTATGCTTTCTTTGTTTCCAAAATAAAATAGGAAGACTTATACTTCTTTTCTTAATTAATTAGCTTGTCTTTAGTATGTATTAGTACTAGTTGATCTCCTGCATCTTATACAAGTACGAGCTGAGGCCGCAGGATGTTAGCTTCCTCTAGGTACAACAAAGGGCGATTAATTAATGAAAGATATATATATATATATATATAAAAACCAACTAAAATTATGGGACTAACTAATTTTCATATTTATTTAATATTTCTAAAACTTAAACGAATCTAAGTATATAACAAATTAATTAAACAATTAGTAAAATAATTAACATAAACACTTACTATTTATTCTAAAATAGAATAGATCATGTATATAGATAGATAGATAGATAGATAGATATATGTTAGTTACCTGTCGGTGGTGGTTGACGACTAGTACTGTTGGTGGATGAGTGTGGGCACCCATGTGTGGTCGACTCGGCTCCTCCTCCGGCTTTGCTAACGGTGAGCAATAAGTCATGAAAATGGAAATCGAGAAGGTTATTGGAATCGGGTGAGCCAAGCCGGATATCCTCAGACGTGTCAACTTGCATTAACTGATCACTAGGCTCAGCTGCTGCAGCTGCACTTGCACCACCATGGCTCATCATGCTGTTACGATCCTCCTCAGAGTCTAACTGATCATCAGCAGCCTTCTGATCTTCATCACCGTCCTCATCCTCCTCTTCTTCTTCTCGTTCTTCATCGGCCGGCGTATAGATTAATGGAGGAGTGAGAAAATGGTTCGTGACAGATGGATTGGAAGTAGAGTGCTCAGAAAGAGCTGGTTTTGGAGTTTGATCATGAGCACCTCGTACTTGGTGGTAATTGATGAATAACTTTTTCACATGTTGGATCAATTCAATATTCTCTTCAACCTGCAGCACCATTCACAAAATTACCTGCTAGCTGTTTGAATATATTATATATATATATATATATGTATATATTTATATGCATGCTAGCTATTTTAATTTATTATTGAAATTTTAAAATGATGAGTGTTACCCTAACGGTTGTACCAAGCTCCACTACACCGTCGAGTAGAGGAATGCATAATACAGTCTGCAACATGAATTGTTTTAATTAGGTTTTCCGCCTCAATTAATAACATATATACACTCCTCTCTACAGTCCCAAAAAAGAGGAACCTTTACAAAATCTATAAATTTCGATCAATAATATATATTTATTTCATGTTTATTCTAAATTTACCTAGTGTTTAGTTTAGTAGTAATGTAATCAAATGAATTAGTATTACACATGAAAATTGGAAACACAATTATATATATATATATATATATATATATAAGTATATAACAAAACCTTTAAAGAAATAGGGCATGAAATTAAAGTTACCTGTACCCGCGCACTCTAGTGAAACAGCAAACAAATCACATGGAGAGACCAAAGACAGGGAAAAAAAGGAGTAAGTAAATTTTAAGATCAATTTTAATTTTTGAAAATATTTTCAAATTTAAAATGGATGTAATGCTCTTAATTTTTAAGAACAATAACTCTTGTTGTTCGTTGTAAACTTTTTAGGTAATTCACAATTTTCATAAATGAGTTGTCTAAAATTAAATGAATTCGTATATATGATCATGATTTTATATTTTGGTACAACCAAGTAGAAATCAAGTTACTATTTTGAGTAATTAAATGCTGTTATAACTTACCGTAATGAAAATTGAGCGACGAATCTGATCAAGTTGAGAACATTAGAAAATGAAGCATTTTTGTGGTACGTACGTAACGTACCTTTGCAAGAATAGTTCTACTAAAGACTTTACTATCAACCTCATTTGCACCAGTAAGCCATATGTGCTGCCGTTTCGCATATGCCTTTCCTGGTAATCTACTTATATATGCATGTCACAACGCAGATGATGAGGAGTATGATCATATATAGTGTGACCGGTACGCAAAAAATAAAAATACAAAGATAGTATAACTTTAATACGCATCACAAGAAGTTAACAAGGTCAAATAAGAAGCTAGCTAGTACTTGGGAATCTTAATTATCCTATAATTAATTAAGCTCTTGCAAAAAATAATTAAGAAGAGATGAAGGAATATCTGGGTTTGCGGTGTACGTTGCTCTGCATCACATAATATTTTAAAATTAATAATAAAAGATGAAGATTTTGAATTTCCACCAGAAGTCCTGAAAGGCTTGAGATTGAGATTAGCTTCTTCACAAATAAATACAGAAAACCAAAAAAGTGTTTTTGTTTGTTTTCAAGATTTTGGCGTGGTCACTTCGATCTTCATAGTACTACACTCTCACTTAATTCATTACAACCCTATTGAAGGGGGCCGGGTTCCTTTTACTATGGAATTAAAGGGCAGCAGGTAATACCATCCATACTAATGCTTGGTGGGTACGTATACTACTACTTTTGTTTTTTCTTGCTTAGTTTCTTACATTTCATTTCACACGCCGGCCCTTAACCATTTTGACTTTGAGAGGCTTTTCTCCCCTTCATAATACCATGAATTAGCTAACATTAATTATTGTCTAGTAAATGCAAGTTTTGGTAAAATACTCCACGCCACTATTTAATTCCATATATACATGAAAGAAATATAAGAGGGAGATAGAGAAATGCGAGTCATATTATAGTAGTAGTAGTATATACTTCCTTATATTACATGCAGCTGTGTCTGAGTGCATGCATGTGCATTGGACTCCTCCTCCTCTATTTTGGGAATGAAATTTAATTACATATTACACATATATAGCAAATATTGAATTAATGCATGAAAGCTGAGTTAATGAATTAGTTGAATAAACAAATGAATGACTTACCCTACTCCAGGAGGAAAAGAGAAAGAGACGCACATCAAATAGAACCACTCGGATTCCGTCAAGTCCTCCGGCAACAAGGCCGCAGAAGGCCGCGGTGTTGGGTTGTTTATATCTCCGGTGGAGAGAGAATCGTAAAGCTCTCTTAGCTGCCGACTTCTCTGTAGGGAAGCCTCCTCAGTACTAACTTCCACTGGCTGAACAGTCTTCCTAGTCTTTATTGCTCCATTGTAATATCCATCTCCCCATACTAACATCCTATATATACGACATTCATGCATGTACCATATATAATTAAACACCCATAATCATATTATTAATCTAGTAAAATATTATTCAAAATTCATGTATATAAATAAATAGTAGTAGTTAGCAAGAAATTAATCAAATGGGGTTAATTTTTTGTTTTAAAATTAATTTGGATTTTAATTATCAGCTAATTAATTAACTTACCCTTGTTGTGGACATAATTGCCAAAAAAGGCTGTATGTCCATTGAACCGACTGCACCGCCGTTTGTAACATGTTTTGCAGCGGATGATCACTAGGTGGCACCGCCATGTCCTCCACGTGCCGCCACCAGGTTTAATAGTTACTTCCTTTTATCTTCTAACAACTATATATACATTAATCTAACATTTACTAACTGCATGCACCCACAATTAAATAAAAACCGAAGAAATAAAAAAAGAAGAAGAAGAATATCACAAGGTTTAGATGGAGTTTGTGATAATCAGATAATCATATATATATAGATTCATGAGTTTTAAAAAAAAAAAATTAATGGGGGAAAATATTGAGCAAGAATTTGAGGGGGGGAGGGGGGGAGGGGGGGGGGGGGGAGAGAGAGAGAGAGTTATTCTTTATCCCTGGTGATTGAGAGGTGAGAAATGAATAGAAAAGATGCAGCGGGGGAGGAAATGTTGAGTTTTGACTGGTTGGTCTACCAGACAGTTTCTTAATTAATAGCTGCTTAAAATCTGTGGCCTTCATGTTTCCAGCTGCAAATGCAAAATTTGATTTGTGTTTGTATTAGATTTATAAAATGAATCTAAAATCTAACATATAAAGACATCAAACTCATTGACTTATTTAACAATAAAAATAGTTCGCTTAATTAACTCATTATATAAGTGGGACGAATATATACTTTAAGAGTTTGACTGTGTCCTTAACTACGTATTTTTTGGTTTATTACTAGCCCTATATTACTCACCCATTATATTAAGAAAATTTTAATATAATCAAAATGCACATATTCATCTAAATTTTTGTATAATACTCAATTTACTCAAAAAATTAGAGATATATAATTTGTAAAACGACGAATTTTAAAGATAATTTTATATTTTCAAATATAACTTTAGTAGTAGTTAACTGTGGTATTTTGATATTAAAAATGATAGTAAAAAATAATGATATATTAAAAATATCATGTTATTTTATAATTTTAAAAGAGAAATGTATCTCTAATTTTAGAATAAATTAAAAAATATATAATAAAACCTTTATTTAGTCACCGTGTTGGTACCAAATTAATTTTATTCTCATAAGAAGGTTATAACTAAATAGAGGTGTAGCTATAAAAATTATTATTTGACTTAATTTTCTTTAGTGCGAGTGGTACAGAGATAAGAACATGCTACTGCATTAATAACCAATATTTAATAGAGTATGTCAAATTAAAGGTATGAACATTGATAAAAGAGATGGACATAATTTCAAAAAATTGTACATATATCTATGTAGCGTTAGAAATATGCAAATTCACCTCAAAAGTTTAAAATTTTGTATTCTCTCCGTTCTTTAATATAAGTTGTTTTAGAGTTGTGCACAAGTATTAAAAAAATAATTATACAGCATTAAATATAATATCAATTGTCTATATTATCCTTGTATTGAAAAAAGAGAATGTTATTTATTGGACAAAAAATAGTGAGAGAACCAAAGTTATATTTAATACTTAGGGTAATATTGAAAACTAAGCAATTAATGCTTACTTGAAACTCTCAAGCGACTTATATTAAAAAACAAAAACAATTCTCTAAAACGACTTATATTAAAAAACGGACGAAATATCAACTCTAAAAAATAAATCATTGTCTCAAACAACTTTAGATATATATTTTATTTCATCTTAAACTTTTAATGAAACATAGCATATATTTTTTGCAATATATAGATAATTATTACTACATCCGTCCCATAATAAGTGCTTTTTTAGCTTAAATCACACATACCAATACACAAGTTAAAATGACAAAAATACCCTTAATATTCTTTCTTTGTTTTGTTTGAGACTTTTTTTATTGCCTTTTTGGTCTCTCTTTCTCTTTCTTCAACCTTTCAACTTTCCAATAAATGTCATTGGTTGCATAAGGGCACATATGGAAAAATATTATAAAAATTGTATTAGAATTCTAACACATCACTTATTTTGGAAAAAAATGTTAAGCCTAAAAAATCACTTATTATGGGACGGAGGTAGTATTATATGGATGCAAGTTTCTTAAGAAGGGACCTAAAAAAATTACAACTTATTACAATATGGAGTTTATTCCTATTTATAACTGGTCCAAGTTGGGACCAAATTTTTTTTATTACTATATTGAGGTTATTCCTATATAGAATATTCTTAAATAGAGGTTTTATTTTATATATAAAAAATTAAAACGGAGAGAATAATTATATATTTTACAAGCCTGGCCTCTCACGTACGCCATTACAAACTCGAAGCTTATATCAAAATCCACATCTACATGTCACAAGCATTAGCTGTATTAATTTATATCACCACCAAAAATATACTACTATATAGACAAAATCTTAAAAAGTTTATTGCGAAAAGTTTTTGGATGGAATTAGGCTATCCCCTGATTAGAGTTATAAGTTCAGATAACAATCCGTTTAAGCCTTGGTAATAATAAGGTTGACACTCTTTATGTCAAATCTATCAACTGATTATGATGCTCCATCTAATGGTGTTTGTGGGATTAATTAGAACCCACAACCATCTATTTATTTTATTACAATTACATTGGGGGTTTAAATCTAATTATGCATGTGAAAACGAATGTACGTGAGAGATGATGATTTAGTACACGGCAAAAATAAATACTATAATCGACTGGCTGGCATGATTATATATCACAAATACTGATTTGCAAAAATAAATATAATTGATTGACGTGACGACTATCACAAATACATTGTGATGGTGAAATTAATCTACTACTACTAGGACTAGGAGTTGGAGATGCATGCACAAAAGTCTTCTGCCCTGATTGGATCCATCATAATTTACTTTCTATTACACTCTCTTCGTTTTAAAATTAGATATATATATATATATATATATATTTTTTCTTTTTTTTTAAAACATATATAAAATACCATGGTAATATTTAATTTTCCCTTTTCTATAAAATAGTTGAAACAAGGTGAGATGAATGCATATTGGTGAGCTTGAAATGTTCAAGACGTACTGAACCCTCTCTTTGTCAGGGTGAAATGCATGCATTTGGTTCAGTTCAACATAAGTATCCTATATATATATATATATATATATATATATATCCCAGCTCCCTTGTTCATCATCATCTTTTTCCTTCCTAACAAACTTTCCTACTGAAAACTTGGTACCCTGACAATGATATGTTCATTTGTAAAGCAAAAAGATTTAATACTCATCAACATCTTCAAACTACTCCCTCCGTTACTAATTATTTGACGTTTTAGGGTTTTTCATTTGTCCCTAATTAGTGGACGTTTATTCAAATCTAGGAGAATTAATGACAATTTTTTCAATATTACCCCTCATTACTCTGCCTATTTTTTTGATACTTTAAACTCTTTCTCTTTTTCTCTCTCCTTATCCCAACAAAACTCTCCTTATCCCAACAAAAGATTTAAGGGTATTATAGACAATTGAGTACTATATTTAATACTTTCCAATCATTATCTTAATTCTTGTGTCCACCTCTAAAACGTCAAATAATTAGGGACGGAGGGAGTATATATCTAGGCATGACATATATAGGATGCCATTCTGCCAACGGTGCCTTGAACTCTTAATGCTACTATCACATACATATTGGTATGACTCACATAACTTGTTCTGCACGTGGGCCATAGTAATATGCATGCGAGTGTATGTGAATTTTATGTGAGCGGTTTTTATGTGATAGTAGACTTATTGTTGAATTAAAGTACCGTCACGAATCGAATTATTACGCACTTTCATTAATATAATATTTTTTCGAATAGTTTATAATTTTGATAATTGTATTGTTAAATTTAAATAAATTCATATCAATTATAAGTTTGAATATGTTTCGAATTAATTTCAAAAAAAATCCTATATTTTGCAACATTTGAATTAATCTTTAGTAGCTAACCTTCTCACCAACCGTTCTGATTAAAACATATTGGAGTTCAAAAAGCTTAGTATAGCCCGGGGAAGTCTCATTTCTGTTTAAAAGATGTATCTTTATTGGGCTAAAAGTGGATCAATGTCAAATGACTTAACACCATAAGATACTGATGGGCTTATACTATGGGACTAATATTTTTTGTTGTCCCTGCTTTTTTTTTCCTTCTCCATCTTTGTTTAGATTTACACAAATTTTAAGAAATAAGGGTATTAAGATGGTGTTTGATAAAAATGAGTAATTAAGATGAATTGTTAGTACTTCCAAATAGATTAGACCATCTCTATAAATGAGAAATGAATGAAAAAAAAATATTATTTGATAATTAACGTGTGTAAAACATATTAATGACAACATTTTACAATTTTAACCCTTTAAAAAGACAAGTGAAACTAGAGCTAAAATTGCATCAAGGACAAAAGAGAAATAATGTAATGTTATGGAAGTTATTTTGTCTTTAAAAAATGAAATTTCGCTCAAACCTTGGGTCTGAATGATTTGGAATAATTTTTCTTCCTTAGCGATTCAGAAGCAAAATAAGAAGCAGATTTTTTTTTACCGAATAAGTGTAGCCTCTTCGCGAATGAGACATTAAAACCTAATAAAAAACAATCTAAAGCTTAAAGCTAGTTAGCTGTTGTATTATCTAAGTTCCAAATTCACTTGTCCCCATCACCTCCATGTTTAATTCAATAATAAAATTGTATGAGCATCATTTAGGGTAGACAAAATTTAGTTATGTTCCTTCCGCTTATCGTGGTATTGAACCAATCTCTTAGTGATGGTATTTTTCAATCTATATACATATAAAATAAGGTAAAATTAAATTTTTTTTGGTCCTTAGTCTTTGATATAACACTATAATTTAATTGATATTAAAACATTTTTTAAAGCTTTCTAATTTTATTTTATTAATTACTACTAAAACACTTTTTAAACCTAGAATTTAATTAGAACCAATACTTTAGAGTAACTTATTATTTTATAATAATTTATTTTTTATAAAAGTCATTTATTAATATTGATTCTCATGAGTCTAAATTAAAACACGCTCAGATTATTATTAAATAAGTAATTAGTATTGATTGTAAAATATTTGACAATAATATATCATATAACAAATGATTCTCCTCCTAATTTTATTTTATTAACTACTACCAAATATTTTTTAAACCTGAAATTTAACTAAAAGCAAAGCACTATTTACGATCCTGAAAAAACTAGAATAATTTCTTATGTTATTATTTTGGAGAAATTTGAATTAGTATTTATAACATAAATGTTATAATTATTATAATATAGCTTATAAAGAGATTAACTTATAAAGAAACATAATGATAGTGTTTTATGAGTGCTTAGTATTTAATTTTTTAAAGAATGTAAAACACATGTTTATTTCAAATTAACATTGTTTATAATATTTTATTTGTTTTATATATGATGTTTATAAAAAAATTGAATTTCACAAATTAACTTACTATTGGTATTAGATTAATGATTACAATATTTGCTTAAAAAATGAAATAAATACAAACCACATACAATTTTCTACTATAATTAATATTATATTATTTTATGAACAATTTTAATATTTATAAAATTCTTTTAGCTCATTAATCATACGTTTTCAATCAAAGTTTGTAAATATTGTCATAATAATAGTAAGTTAATTTATGAAATTTTAAAAAATATTTCATAATCATTAAATATAAAATAAATAAGAAATTAAAATTATGCTATTTGAAAAATAAACTCGTGCTTCGCACTTGATTTTTTGGTCTTTGGTATGGTCTTAGAATTTAACTACAACTAAAATACTTTTTAAAATTTCCCTAAATTTATTTTAAAAGAATCCACATACACATAACTACTGATAAAACCCAAACTTAATAGGACTCATCTATATATATGTTCCATGAGGTTTTGGTTGATTCTTATAATTGTCTTCCAAACTCAAAAGAATATGATCATAGCGTAACATTATAAGATTTTAATAATAAATAATAAAATAAAACTAAATTGTATGCAATTAGTAAGTTAAGTTGTGAAATTAATAATTAATAGTTATTGTTAGACAACCAAAATTCTTTTTATGATCCTACAAACTTTAATGTTAACTTATTATTCTATAATATTAAAAATATAAGAAAAATATTATGATTACAGAATAACTAATATAGGAGGCATTTAGTTAATTAATGTTAAAAATAATTATGACTTATATGTTGTGATTAAACATTAGTTAATTTTTAAAATTAGAAGTTATAATGGTAACTTATTATTCTCCAACAATTTTATTCCTAAATAACTATATATTAAATATATAGAAAAAATATTATAAGGAAATAATAATTAATATTAAAAAGTTTAATACATATTATATAAAATATTAATAATTAAACTTTAATTACTAATTTTATTTCAGATAGGAGATCTTTGGTTAATCAATGTTAGAAAAAAAATATAACTTATATATAGTTATTAAAATTTAAGTTACCATTAAAAACAAAAACTCATGATGGTAACTTATTAATGTACAACAATTTTATGTCAAAAGATTGAAAATAAAAATTAAATATTAAATTTAAAAATTATATAAATTGAATATTAAGTTAAAAACATATTACTAACATTGAATTGCAAGTCTTTGATAATTGTTTGTTTGAACAGAGTTTGTAGTCATTTTATAATAAGTTAAATTAAAATTCAAAATAATATTTTATAATCATTATATATATATATAATAAATAAGGAATTAAAAATAATTTATTTAAAACAAAACAAAACTTGATTTTTTGGTCTTTGTCTTTGGTATTCTTTAGTATGGGCCTAAAATTTAATTACTACTAAAACACTTTTTAAAGTCTTTTATTTTATTTATGTATTTTAAATAAGCTTGTAATTTAACTACAATCAAAATATTTTTTAATGTGCAAATAAAGGAGAAAAGAAAGGAGTCTCCCTAATTTTATTCTATTTATTTTAAATAAGCTTGAAATTTAACTATAATTAAAATGTTTTTACGACAATTGCATGTAGAATACCAAGCCAAGAAAACGAAGGTAGCCCATTAGAATTCTTTTTAATTAATAAAGTTGTAGGGATAATTATTTATAGGAAATAATTAAGAGAGATAATAGTTAGTTTTTCTTTCCGTACAACTAAGCTCCATGACTCTGCCTATATCCTTGAATTAGTTTTCTAATGATAAGTAATAAATTATAATGAATAAATAAATCTTTCAATTCATATTTGAAGACAGAGTATGGGTGAATTGTTGTAAAATTCAAATAAAATTAAACGTCCAAAATACTGTCAAACAAGTTAATTCGATAGTATTTAATAAAATATATTTAAAGTTTAATTAATTTTGTAAAGTAATAATTTATAAATAAATATAGATTAATAAATTAAAACAATTTAAACACAATAATAAATTAAACTTACAATAATAAATAAGAAAACAAGATGAATAAGGACAAATTAGAACATTTATGTCTAAGTTATCCAAATATAAAAGAGTGTATTTTATATATGTGTATTTGCTTGGTAAACTTCTTATAATTATGTGTAAATAAGGATATTTACGTCCAATGTATTTTATATATGCATATTTGTTTGGTAAACTTTTTATAATTATGTGTACATAAGGATATTTACGTCCAATTTATTAAAATATGATGGAGAGTTTTTGTATACAAAAAGATCTCAAGATAACCGAGATATGTCTATTATTATCACCTATTTTTTGGTCATTCGAATACTCACATTTAAATAAGAATCTTATCATGTTATCGGGTATTTGATTAACGTGAATATAAATTGACGAATGTAACAAGCACAATTTATTCAGATGATCGACTCACACTATTAGATATCTAAGATGACCATTTCAAATTTCTTGTAACAAATATGAAAGACAATAAGTTTTTGATCAAAATTATTAAGTTTTAGATTTATAAACACAACATTATTTGTGACATTTTAATTTTAAATCTTATACCATTTCTATACTAGTTTCCACCCAACTTCATGAATGCAATTGTTTAGATGTACTTTTGCGTTCTTAATATAGCAGTTTTTTTTTTTACAAATCTTAAAATTCAAGTTGATCACATTATAGAAGGGTGACAATTTTATGGGATAAATATATTACTAAATTGAGTCAGATCATTGCTAAAAACTTTCCATTTTCTCTTAGTATTCGTTTTCTTTCTTTTCTTTTCTTTTTTCTTTTTTCTTTTTTGCTTCCACCGATTTCAAAATTCCAAACGTAAAAGACAACATAAACAACACAAAAAATATATATACAAAATAATATAATCCTACAAATAACAATAGTTGCATCATTTTAGAATGTCATAATTTTGACAAATTTATAAATTAAAACAATTGTATTGGGTTAAAAAAATTAAAGTGGGCGGTTAAGTTTTATTATTATTATTATAGTTTCTTTAATAGGTGGATTACTCGTGTTACGAAAAAAAAAGAAGGGTGGACTACTTGTAGAATAATATCAAATTGACATTAGTTATATGAGATAAATCTTGAAAATATGAAGTGAAATGAATTGCATTGGCGGACCCAAACCACCCGTAGACTGAGCCACAACTGGTAGGGCCGAGACAAAACGATCCAATTTTGTTTGGGCTTAAATTTATAAGCCCAAAGCCCAAGTTTTAGCAGGCGGACTAGGCCAGCACGCAGGCTTGAGTCAGTTTCACCAAGTCTAGACTGACACCCAATATGGTCTTAATGACTAATGTTACAACGACAAAAGATGGCTATAAAAAAGTTAATACAAAATAATATGTCAGATTATTATTAGTTAATGTTTTACCATACATGAATGAGTTCAATGGTAATAATCAATCACTATCATTCAAATTATTTTATATTTTATTTTTGTATACAATCTTTTGTCACCAAAATATTATTAGATCATACTCCCTCCCTTCCAAAATTAAAAATATAATTTAACTTTTAAGGTCAAACGACAACATATTAAATTTTAAAATTGGTACGACTCATAAAAGTTTAGAATGAAATAATTTTGTGTTTAATAATTTTTTTATATACTATATAATTATAATAATTGTATCAATTAAAATTAAATAAATTTATATTAATTTAAAATTTAATATGTTATCGGTTGAGCTTAAAAGTTTAATTGTATCTCTTATTTTGGAACTTATATAATATATAGTACATATTATTTCAAGAAAGCTCAAATATATTCAACCATGCAACAGTACTTTCCATATTTGGAAACACAAAAGCAAGTGTCATTTGGGTTGAGCAAAAAATGGATAAAATCAAATAATCGAATCGAATTGATTTTTTTAACAGAATTATTTTTGTTATCGGTTTCGTTTCAGTTTCAAATATAGAAATTAGACTATTCGGGTAACCGATTAACAGAATTAGAAATTTGAAAAAACAAAATACTATTTTTTATTAAAATTTGATAGACTTTGTCATATAGATTATGTGCTTATATATGTATTATTTGAAATTATTAAACGAGTTTATGAATTATTATGATTGCGGATTGTGATTAAATATTGTTTGGAAACTTTAATGTGAAATTTGTGAAATTTTTTGTTTTGTAAAATTTAGTTCATATTTCGATTATTAACCGAATAACAGAATAGTATAATTTGGTTATTCGAATTTCGGTTAATACTTAATAGATATATCGAATATTTATTCAAATAATAAAATTTTGTATATATTCAATTATAACCGAATAGACAATTTAATTTAATTAGATTATAACTGAATACTCATTCCGGAGTGCCATAGACAATAACCTAACTTTGATGAACCTGATAAGGAGTAATGGAAATTAGTGACATCAGTCACAAACCCGGTATCCCATTTTGTCTAGCATAAGGAACATATATATCCTGCGTGGTGGAGTCTCCACTTAATTATGATTTGTTTCCTGCAAAACCCTAATAATTATTACCAGAAATTTTTTGGTCTGAATCCGTGTGAGGGAGAGGAAGATGATGACAAAAATAAGAGATTGGGTCCGAATGCGTGTTGTGAGAGAGAGGAAGATGATGACAAAAATAAGATAGTCCTCTGAATGTTTTTAGCCCGATTATAATTGTGATATATGTGCATATATACATGAGATATGTAGAAATTAAAAATAATCTCACTCTAATTTATTTTATCTTATCGCATAGACTTAGACGTAAGTCACAATCTAAATTCGTGACTCTCTTTTTTTTTTCAAAATATTTCACGACATGTATATAAATTTTTTAAAATAAAATATCCAACATTTTCACTCGAATAACCCTGTATGAAATATCTTTAAGCGCATTTAGGAAGGGACACAAATACATATTTTCTTTAGTTGTTTGAGAAATAATTAATTAAGCTTTAAAGTTTGACGCTAGCTTTTGTTATGGTGTAATTTCAATTTTGACTACTACTATTTGGTATGAGTTGATAACTTGATATATTTGGTCTCCTAGCCACTAGCTCTCTCCCAATCCCAAGTCAGTTTTTAATGATAAGAGTCTCATAAAATCATAATACTAGCAAGCAAGCATGCATATGTAATTAATGGACGGACAATAAGACGTGTTTTTATCATATACACTACTAGTGATCATCCATTTTGCCAAGTTTAATAGTAGTAGTATTAATTTACCTGGCCCTTTTAATTTTTGAAACCATCTTGTGGAGGTCATGTCATGATGTTATAAGTATATATAGATAGAAAGAAATAATTGAACTCTTGATGCAATATTTCTAGTGTACAAAGTTGCATGCAAAAGAGTCTGCATTTTCTTCTAAATGGAAATAATGTTAAGACTTGAGAGCAAGGCATGCAGATTGGACTATATATCTTCTATATAAACAGAGGTGGTGACAAATGAGTTGATTTAATAAAAATAGATCAAATTTAATGAATAATAATATGTCACTCATGGGTTGGGTCATAATAAATAGAACATTTTAAGTAGGTTGAGTATGAGTAAATTCAAATGGTTATGGGTCAAACCCATCCACCCGTAAAAAACCCATGAGTTTAAGTTTTTGCATTTTTTTAAAAACTTACCTGACCTTGCTTGTTTCGGGTTTGGTCTTTGTTCTGTTATATATATTCGCCCGCACTCTCTTTCATCCGAATTATTTTTCTTTATTTTTGTGGAAGCTCAAAGAATTGTTTGGCTACTCTAATTAATTAATTAGATTATTGCTAACCAACCCTCGTCTTCTTGAAAATTGGGGCCCACAAATCACAACTCATTTATTTTCAAAACTAGTAACATAATTCAAGGAATTAAACACGACAGTCGTATTGTTAAAAAATTAGCAATTGATTTCTTAGATTATTACTACTAATTAACCCTCATTCTCTTGAAAATCGGAGTCCTCAAATCACAACTCATTTTCTTTAATTAAAAACTTAAATTTTTTTTTTTCAAAATTCAAGAAAACCCAACAAGCATATTGTTGAAAAATTAGCATATTTTGTTTAGAAGTAGAGCTGGCAATTTTTCAATACATCATTCGATTTTTCAACAATATGCTTGTTGGGTTTTCAATACATCATTTAATGGATAGCTAGGTTGAGGGGCTATTTGATAGCAGCTTAATGGGTCTGAATGAATAAAAAACTGAGCGAATCAGCTAGTAAGAGTGTTTGTTTACGAGTTTGAAAATCTGAATTGGGCTGAATAGGACTGAGCGATTCTTTTAAAAAATTTGGCCTGAATGGGCTGAATAAGGTTTTTTTACGCAAATAGACATTCTCTCCAATTCCATCCCTCCCTTACTATTTTAAGAGGGGTAAAAAAGTAAAAGACTGTTATTCAGATGTTTCAGACATATTAATTATCAAACAGTTTTTTTTATTCAGATTCAGCTCATTCAGATTCAGATTCAAATTCAGTTCATTCAGATTCAGATTCAAATTCATTCAGTTTTTATCAAACACCCCCTGAGTTTCAAAATTGCCAGCTCTACTTCTAAACAAAATATATCAAAATTGGATTGGAATTTAGCAAAGAGTATTAGACCAAGAAAATAGTATTAGACCAAGACGGTTTCAAATAATGAAATAACTCTATATTACAATTTAAATTTCAAAGTTTTGCAAATTAATTAAAATCAAAGTTAAAGTCATAATATTTTTGTGAGGTGTACAGGAGTAAGGGACTGTTTGTTTACATCTGAACGAGTCTCTAAATAAGTCTGAATCTGACCGATTAAGTCATTTAAATTGTTTGTTCAATAATTTTTGAACTCTGAATGTGTCTGAACGATTTATCTAGAAAATTATGACTGAATTAGTAAGTAGTGTTGAATGATATTTTTACCTACCTACCCTCATAGACAATTAAAAATTACATTTAATATCCATCTTCTTTTACTATTGTAAATAAATTTTGTTGTTTACAATTTTTTTTCTTGGCCTAAATATGGATTAATACCCTGAACTTTTAATATTTTTTCACTTTGGGGGTTGTTTTCTCAAATTTTCCATTTAGGGGATTAAACTTTTAAAAAAAATTCAATTTTGGGGATTGTCTTCTCAATTTTTTCCATTATAGGATTAAACTTTGAAATTTTTCTTATTACGTCTAAATTGATAGTGCCACATCAAAAAATTGATGACATTACAGCGACACTTGACTAAAAAAAATACTTATGTGTTATATTGAGTCACATTTTAACATTTATTCAATTATTTTTTGTATACCAAAAAGGATAAATATAAGACTATTATTAATTTTACTTTAAAAAATTGTCATTAAATTTACTTTAAAAAAATTAAATTTGCCAAAAAATTAAATTTCAAAAATTAATAATTTACAAAAGGGTAAAATTATCATTAAATTTACTTCAAAAATTAATAATGGTTTTATACTAAAATTATAATAATAATTTACTGTAAAATTAATAATAGTATTATATTCATCCTTTTTGGTATGAAAAATTAATTGAATAAATGTTAAAATGAGACTCAATAGTACACATATTTTTAGTCACGTGTCACTGCTATGTCATCAATTTTTTGACGTGATCAATTAGACGTAATCATAAAAAATTAAAATTTTAATCTCATAATAGAAAACATTGAGAAGACAGTCCCGAAAGTGGAAAAAAATTAACAGTTTAATCCCCTAATTAAAAAAATTGAGAAAAACAATCCCCAAAGTAAAAAAATATTAAAAGTTCAGGATATTAATCCATAATTAGCCCTTTTTTCTTTAACAAATTGGTCAATAATCAATTTAATGAATATTATTGTAGTCTTTTGTTTTTATTTTTTGGACTAATAAAATGTTATATAAAAAAAATTAGTGTTTATTCTTAAAATTTTATTACTAATAGTATACTCCATCAAAAATTAATTACGAATTTATATTTATTTTTAGCTCATTTAAATTCTCTTTGATATTCAAAATTTTTCAATCAATTTTATCACAAAAAAAACAAAAAAACACGTAAACCACAATGTTGTCAATTTTCAGTTGATACACCGTCACCTACCAGATGGAACAGTAGATATTAGTTTATAGTACTAATTAATCTATGAGATGAGACTATGACAATCTATTTGGTCACCCGATTATATATATATATATATATATATATATATATATATATATATATATATATATAATATCGTAGACAAAAAGAAAGTTAGGTCACAACACAAAGCAGAAATTCATAAAAGCCGTACGAAGTGTAGTACAACAAGCATTGCCCACTGCTGTTTTAATCTATATGTAATGTAATGTAATGTACTCAGCCAGGTAGATGCAGACCTACTCTGATTTGACTTCCTTCCAAGCATTTCTCCACGGGGCCGCCTGCCCATTAGCCCAACTTTACTCCCACCTTGTCGCTACATGTTTTATGGGTTCTACTCCTAATACCATCACGTTAGTTCATGCTCGATATTCTTTATGTAGTATTACACTACATTTTAATATTATAGTATAATAATTAGAAGTAAGAGAGTTTTCTATACCGTTATCTTTACTTTTTATTCTATTTTCCCGCCTTTTCTTGGTTCTAAACATAAATAGAAACATTATATAAAGGGTCATAACCATTAGAATTGTGTCACTCCCCTTCATTCGATTAATTCAGAGCTGTAATTTATTTTGGTGTGGGTTCGATAGGTGCGGTCAGTATAACTCCTTCTTACGGTCAGGCTAATAACTATTATACTCTCATTTTGACTGTTCTAAAATGACTTATAAGTTGGTCAAACCAATTTATAAATCATTTGTTACAATTCACCTGTTCAGGAATGATTTATTTTTCTACTTATAAGATGAGTTTTAAATCCAAAAAAAAATAAGCCAGTATTTGTAACTTTTTTTAAAATGACTTGTAAGTCATTTTAAAATAAGTTAGTTTGACTAAATGTAATGTCTATTTTGCCCCTCTTCTATTTTACTCCTTTTTTTTTATTAATAGTCATTTTTAGTAATATTTACATTTATTTTAACTTATAAATCATTATGAGCCGAACACATTCACAACTTGTTTTAACTTAATTTTTAACTTATAAGTCAAATTGATGCCAAACGCTTTTACTTATAAATCAGAACTTAAAAGAACTTATAAGTCAACTTATATTTTAACTTATAAGTCATTTAAAACAAGTCTTTCCCGAGTTCAAAAAGTCAAAATATTTACGCAAAAGATGGAACAGATGAGTAATATATGTAGTGACTCCAATATCTCAACATAATAATAGAAAGAAAAAAATTATCAAATTTAGAAATATTAGAGTACACTAAATTTGATATCAAAAGTTTCTGAATTTGATATTTTTTTCTTAAACAAAAAAAATTATTTTTTAATGTAGATATATTTTTCAAACTTAAATATCAAACTTAAAATATTTTTTTTTTAAGTTTAAGAAAAAAAAATATCAAACTTAAAAAGTTTGAATTAAAAATATCAAATTTAGCGTACTTCCAATATTTCTAAGTTTGATATTTTTTTTCTTTTTATTATTATGTTAAGTTATTGGAGTACATTAAATATATTACTCACATATTCGTAATAGTCAATAATTTTTTTTTCAAACTTTTTAATTTTGATATGAGCCTACCGATCAGGCCCAAACCAAAATTAATCTCAACTCTTAATTAATTGAATGAACGGCCACAAATCTGTTAGTTCTAATAGTACATATAGTTAACGTTCGTTGTGGAATAGGATCATTTTATAAATATATATATATATATATATATATATATATATATATATATATATAAATATAACTATAATTTTTTATTAATGACCACGAGCACATATCTCTCTCTTTATTTTTTCTTATTATAATTATTTAAGATGATGCGAGAGACAAAAAACCTTATCTCAGCCCTACAAGAAAAACAAGACCTTACACATCTTCAACAAGTTGATGTGTTTGTAATCTATGAGATTTGAACCCATTGCTGCTGCTACCTCGTGGGGGCTTAGCACACTATACATGCCACCAAAAATGAGAGTAAAAGAGGTACCAGTTCTGACTGTTCACCTCTTTTCATCTTCCTAACCTAATCTGATGATGATGAGAAGACGAGAAGAAATGGTTTCATTAACATTTGTATGATCTTAATCTAACCTCTGAACCATTAGTCAAATCCACTATCACACAATCGCCATTAGTCAAATCCTGCATCAACAAAAAGTAAATCAAAGGTTATTGCTCCATTTATTTAATTAATAATCAATTCAACAACAAGTGAAGGAAATAGTAGTAAATCAGTGAGAAAGAAATGGAAGAAGTTTCCTATCCAATGCAAGCACTAATTCCAGTGATAATGGATCTTTTTGAACTCTAATTATGTCAACTTCAATAGTTCACAGAGAACCTAAGACCATGAGCAAAATTTAAAATATACTGCTTTGTTTCCGCTCTGTCCTACGTTCAGCAGCGGTGACATGATAATGAAATTATAATAACAAACTTGATGACACCGAGACTCTTTTTTTGTGGACAACAAAATTTGAAAGGGACTCTATTTCAGACAAGTTTTCACCAATGCAGCAAGCTATATCTGTGTTTCAAATCTCACCACTCATTACATTAAAGAAATTAACAGACAGGAAGCAAGCATGGCAGCCAAAAGAAAACACTATCTATCCCTTGGCATGATTAATAAATTGACAAACACTTGTCACACGGTTGAAACATTTCTTATCCATCTAATCAAGGAAGGGAATGTTGTTCCGTGTTCAAATCGCCTAGTAAAATCCTCTTAATCACACTATAAATTGACTTTCATGGTGCAACTCTTTGCTTTGGAGCTAAAGCAAGAATGAAGAGTAAAAAAATAAATCGGTAGAAAAAGCGACCCTCTTTATTCTTCTTCCTCACTTTTTTAGCCTTGGCCTGTGAAAGATCAGTTCTTCATCCTGTCAACGTCAAAAGAGAATAGGAGCCACCATTTAAATAAATTATTAACTATCAAGAGAGTTCTTAGTGGGTTGATAAAAAGCTATGGTACAACCACCGTACATTTACCTGAAATGAGTCGGTCGTATTTGAACTCAATGCGATAGTACTGTGGCACCAAAACATAGAATAATAAAGGGATTGTAGCATTCATTTGCCAAGCACTAACAGATGGCAATTTATATTATCAAGAGTAAATTTTCTGAACGTAAAGAAGTTGAGTAGGACGATCAATGGAAATTTACTTATCCAGATCATCTGTATGTAAATGCTAGGAATATTATCTTTTAGATAGAAGTAAACTTTACAGAGGATGGATGATCCTGTTTATATTCAAAAATATTGAGCTAACTTCCGAGAAAATTGTATATTGCCTTCCACAATCTGTTCTCGAATGACAATTTTATCAAAGGATTCCTAGGGGCCAATAGTGGTGCAGGATTCAAGAATTTTATTTTGAAACTAGTTTCTGAAAATACACTTGCAGCCACATTGCTGCGGCCCAAGGAGCATTTTGAACATGACGTATATCACCAAAAGAATGATCGAGATTGTAAAATTGCACTAAAAAATTAGTCTTTTAAAACCAGAAATTTAATTGAAAGAAACGTAGCAAAGTAGCATATAAAATATTAACAGACAATGGATAGTGGCCCAATATGAGACGCTGCACTATAGCTTAAGATTGTGTCACTATCTGATAAATCATCACTGGGTTGGCAGCTTCAACCTTTTCCATATAATAATACTATACTACTCCAGCTACGTATTGAAATTTGACTCATTTTGTTCAATTTCTCAAGCTAATTCAACATATATTATGGCCATTTCTGAATCCCAAAATTCTAAATGAACATGTGTATAAATATACAACTTTATCCATTAAATACATGGTTTTCATGCTACAAGAAAGAGAAAATTATTGATGCATACAGGAAACAGGCATGATAGAACAGTCCCAATCAATTTCAATATTAGCGACATGAAATATTGCAAGCATTTCTCCTATCATTGAGCATAATAAAGAGATGGAAAGAATAAAATTATGGTAGCTTAACATAGCCCAAATGTCCACGATCAGTTTTGATTCAATAAGGCATTGTATTAATTGTTGCGAAAAGACCATTGTCCACAATATTTCAAAGGTTTCAGGTGTGGCCAAGCGTGTTCCACTTAGTTCACTAAGTAACAAATGAATTCACATCTGGATTAATGTTTATATGGGCTACAGTTAATTGTGATTAACCTTTTTTGGCCAAACCAATAGACAGGTGTGCAAGAGGCCAATGTCCACTTTGGCACTTAAGTGCAGCTAATACCTACCCACTTCCAATATCTCATTGGAACCATGGATGCATATATCTATATACATGCATTCTCTTCAGCTCAACTTCCATACAAGAAAAGGATACTCGATCAAGAAAATAAGGGAAAAAAAACGAGTTAACAGAAACAACTAACCATGAACTCAACCACGATAGATATTCTAAATGAAGATAAAACAGTTCTCAACCAGAAGAGGAAAATTCCTCTTCGTTCTTATGTTTCTTTTCTTATGGAAAATACACGCAACCAAGATATGAGAAAGGTGATTCATAGTATCAAGGTTGGAATTGCGTTGGTTTTGGTTTCACTTCTCTATCTCCTTGATCCACTCTTCAAACAAGTTGGGGAAAATGCCATGTGGGCTATCATGACAGTCGTGGTTGTCTTTGAGTTCTTTGCAGGTTTGTCTTATATAATGTTAACAATTAGCAGAGTAGCTTGGTTGATTCATTGTAAACTCTCTAGCAGGTATTACTGCTATTTTACTTGGCCACTCTAAGGAGTTTAAAATGTATTACTTCAAATATGTGTGCAGGTGCTACACTAAGCAAGGGCTTAAATCGTGCAGTTGGAACTATTTTAGGTGGTGGATTAGGCTGTTTGGCTGCAATTTTAGCAGATGAATTTGGAGGGATTGGCAATGCTGTAATTGTTGGAACTTATGTGTTCATCTTTGGTAAGAACTAAGAACAAATCCAATGATGTGTGTAAATTGTTGTCCTAGTTTTTTGTACACGGTTATTTCTTTTGCTGACGACATCATGAAACATTACACACACTATACAGCAATTTTAAAATTCTTGATGAGAAATTGTTCTGTGCACAAAAATCATGACCGAGAAGCATATAATGTAAAGGGATAAGTGGGTTCTTTTGTCATACATAAGTTATTAATAGCAACAACGGATATAGTTACTTAAAAATTATAGTTTATGATTAATTCATGTGCTACATATCTAAAGAGACAAATATCATAGGCTTATCTATAAGGATTTTTAGGTCTTATTAGCAGATGTACCTGATATTTGAGTCCCGCTTCCTAACTTGAGTTTCGACGCTAGTTGGCTGCCTTTGACAAATGTGAACTTCCATGATGAGTATATAATTCTTGTCATATCAGGGACTTCTGTAGACTCATTATCGTAGCATATTTCACAATTATTGAGAATATCTAAAAAACATAATCATGATACTAGGTGCTGCTGCTACATACTCCCGACTGATTCCAAGCATCAAAAGGAGATACGATTATGGGGTTCTGATCTTCATTCTTACCTTCAATCTGGTTGTGGTATCTGGTGTTCGAGCCGATAAAGTCATGGAATTAGCCCGTCAGCGTCTCTCGACAATTGGAATGGGTTTTGCCGTCTGTATATTCACCAGCTTATTGATCTTTCCCACGTGGGCTAGTGATGAACTTCATGACTTGACAGCATCCAAGTTCGAAAAATTAGCTGGCTGTATAGAAGGTAACTTGTCACATATGACGATATCTGATACATATGTACATATAATTTTCCAGTAGATATTTTATAAGCTTTAGATACTTCGTATAATATAAAATCTGAAAAAAATTGAATCTCAAGAACAGAGAGAACAAGTTACAAAGTTTAATTTCTTTTACAATCCCTTCTATGTTAGCTCAATTACTATCCCTCAAGCAGCAAGAAAGTAATTTAAGATAGCTTTTGTAATGTATGAGCAGGATGCTTGGACGAATACTTCAGTATAGTCGGAGAAAATGAAAACCAGACAAGTGCTAACGTCAACAGTTGCAAGTACAGTGTTACACGCAAAGTCAACTGAAGAGTCCCTGGTACATTATTTATTCTTAGAAATTCATTTCACTGGACAAAGATGGATTACAAGCTTAAAATTCCTATAAACACCATAAATAAATGAAATCTTTAGCGGTAAAATATGTCGCTCCATTACTTGGAACATATTTACCTAATTTCAGTAGTTTGGAAACATGTGTAACTTAGGGATCCTTTATTATGCATTTCAGGCTAATTTTGCAAAGTGGGAACCGTGGCATGGAAAATTTGGGTTGAACTATCCTTGGGAGAAATATCTACGGATAGGAGAAGTTCTTAGAGAGCTTGCTGCAACCATTCTGTCCCTTAAAGGGTGTGTTCAATCACCTAAGCAGGTTTGGAATGCTCATCTCTGTAATCTTTAAAGTGATGGAACATTACCAATGATAATTGATTTAATTTATAAATATCTTTTACATCATTCATAAAATAAATGGTTAAATCATTATTATTTTCTTAATGAGTTAATAATTAATCTCGAATGTGTGATCAGCCATCATCAAAACCAAGACAAGAAATCAAAGAGCCATGCAAAATTGTTGGATCGAAACTTCAACAGATTCTGAGAGAGCTTGGAGAAAGTATAACTAAAATGAAGAAGTGTCATGCTAAGATATTGATAGCGCCAAAGCTGCAGTCCATGAAAATAGAGCTGAGCCTGGTTAAATCTCCAAAGCTAGAAGAAGCACAGAAGGGTGAAGGTATTGCCATTGCAAGCTTTGTGTTCTTATTGATGGAGATGATGGAAAAGGTGGAAGTATTAGCAAAAGAGGTGGAAGAACTAGGAGAGATGGCTGATTTCCAAAGTAAATAGCAGAGCAATGGGTGCTGTTACTTCGGTATATAACCATTGCAGCCAATTTTCGCACTATAAGTGTGTATATATGTATAAAAGAAAATGGTGTTCACAGGAGGAATTATATCTCCTCACATCTCCCCCAGCTAAAACAGATGGAAAAAATTACTAGATCTATACCCGGGACAATACATCATCTGAGACCACATACATATATATTTAAGGAACTTATAAAAGTGAGCTCAATCCTGAATATGCATTTATAGCAATAATAAATCCTTCGCTTATTAAGGTATATCAGCACATTAAGTGTATGTGCTACCTTCATGTACACGGTGCTTTTTGGATATACAAAGCAGTTAGATTGGCTATAAGTTCGTTGTTTTTGTGATACAAATTTATACCTTCCAGTCAGATATATTCTAACTGCATCAGATTGGAAATAAGGAGTCATCATCTTTTGTGACACAAGTTTTTACTTTTTACAAAAAGAAGAGAAGAAATATAAGAATGGGGCTTGTTGACAATATCCCTCTAGAACTTGAAGTTTGACAGAGGAACTAAGACTATAAGCTAAGTTTACACAGGCATGCTAATGTGATTAACCTCAGTCAAGAGCAGAATATCCTAATATACTAGAATACAAAAATGAAATTCATATACTACTGGTTAAGATCTATCCGTAAAAATTATTCCTAATAACCACGATCCCCATACATATGAATTATTAAAAAAGCAGACTTTCTTAGTAACTTGGAAGCCCTCTATAAAAGCCTGTAAAATCATACATACTATATTCTAAACAAGATAACGAAGCATCTTACTCAATGACAATGAATTGGCCCATATTCATCAAAAACAGAGGAAAAAATAATCAAGAGAAGCAGTAGCATAGGAATATTCAATAAACAATAATACAAGCAAGAAGGATAAAACTTGGTTGACATTGTCAACACAGGTGAAGAAACCCATAGACATCAAAAAGTCATATCTCATAAGAGAGGAAATAGCCAACAAGAAAGAGAAGATAACAGAAGAAAATGGGTTATGCGAAAGTATATGCGACTGGATTGCTAATTGGATTATTTGGGCTATGCAGTGTTGTCAGAAGTGATCCAAACACTAAAATGTTGAGTGTGCTGTGTAATTCTGGAGTTTATGCGAAAAGCGACCCCTTCGCCATTAGTCTATCCTATGTCCTTTCAGATTTAGAATCTGCTACACCTGCGCGCCAAGGTCATGACTATTACAACATCTCTCCTAACCCAAATGCTTTTGCCTATGGTCATGCTTCCTGTAACAAAAATCTTACAAGTTCAGATTGTAGCACCTGTCTTGCTGCTGCGAAAACAGCCATGTTCGGTACTTGTGACAGCCGGATTGGGGCTCGATCTGTTCTATATGATTGTACAATTAGGTATGAACAATACCCATTTGATGATTGATTTCTTAGCATTCGGTCAAAATGTTTTCTGGAAAGTGTTATCCTCCAATAATTTTTCAACAACCTTATACACTTTTTATCTATTAGTAATGGGTTCTCTCACCTAACCCTTAATTTTCTTTCCCCATCATAGGAGCCCTTGACTAATTATAATCTGGGTTTTGCCCTTCAATATAATTTAGTTTTACTTGAAGTTTTCAATGGTTGGTATTGATTTATCATATTAACAATAAATTTGCAGGTAATTAGGTCAAGGCAATCTGGCTTGACTTAGTTGACTAGTTAAATTTTTGCAGCAAAAAAATTGCACTTATAGCATGGACAATTTTGACATGCAAATATTAACAATTACAGAATTTACATTCTCATATAGAGCACAAAGATGGAAACTGTTGGCTGACATACCTTCACTATCATTTTATCAAATTTAGCCATTTCTTTTGGTGGAGAATTCGTCACAGCTTCTGGGAAAAATCTGTATAACCAACAAAACCAGCATAGTTACAACATCGGAATCAAAGCATTAAAAAGTACTGCGCTAACCAATACTTAATTTGCTTCCAATTCTAGCTGGGTGTTGTTAACGCCAAGTTTTGCCGGCGTGTCAAATCACAGAATCCACGCACTTAAATCTGCACAATGAGTCACACAATAGAGGCTTTAGTGTTTAGTGCTTAAAAGTACCTGTTAACTTAGGTCAAGCCTTGTATTTATAGCCATTCTCACCGCCTTAGAGTCCACAACCGTATCGAATTAGGACTCCTAAACATGACAGTTATTGTTTGAGTCCTACACAATCTCCTTTAAAAGTGCAAGTTGGTTATAATCCAACCACTTACCTTTGGAGTTGATATTTAGATATGATTAGGGTTTGAGTCCTTAATCATTTAGACTCCTTATTACTCCGGACTCCATACGATGCACAACCATCTGTATGGGCCTCAACACACTGGTCTGGACTCCGGCCCGAAGGACTCGGTAGTCCGATCCCGAACATCATCAATCCAGTCTAGACTCCGATCCAAAGGACTCGGTAGTCCGACCCCAAACACTAACATACTGGCCAGGGCTCCGGTCCAATGGACTCAAATGCTCGATACCAAACATCATCAATCGGGTCAGGGCTCCGAGCCCTAAGGACTCAGAAGCCCGATCCACATATCATCAGTCGGGTCTGGACTCCGACCCAAAAGGCACAAATGCCCGATCCCGAACACTGCTAATTCCTGACCTGGCTTCGGTCCATTGGGCTCGATGAACCCTTCTCGGCCCGGGCCCTCAGTCCACGTAGGGGTCGGTGGATTATATCCGAATAGGTGTGTAATACCTAATAAAGCAAACACATAATTTCTTGATATGAAAAGGGAAATTGAGATTGATTCACAGGAATGACCAAATAATGCGAGTATAACCTCTGTGTGCAGAGTATATAAGGTCTGTTATGCACATTTTTCAAATATGATTGTACCTTGCGCTCATGGGCATGATAGAGGACCTTTCGTTCTATGATCAATATTGACTTTTGCACTTATGGGCATGATAGATGAACAAGGAGCGGATGACTGATGAAGGAAGAATTAGGCACTGAACAAATACAAGCCAATCCCAAAGAATTTGGGAGAGAAATTCCATTTTCATTTGGGGGGTGGTTTTTAAGAAAGAAGAAAGAGAGAAATGGAGAGGAAAAGGGGAAGTCATATTTCCTTAATTCTCCCTCCCAAAAGTAGTTACATTTGCCATTTTCTTTCCACATACAAACAGTCGTAATTCTTTTTATGTTTTCTTTCCACATATACAAAAAGTCGCAGTTTTTTTATGTTAACATAAAATAACTCAATATTCATAAATAATTTCATAATCAGATCAATCATGATATATCATTAAAATTTTAACTCTCTTTGTGAAATAACATGTCAGAGGAAGTAATAACCTGTTTCTATATTATTATCCCTTCTTGCTAACCGGATGTATCAGTGTTCGTGTATTATTATCCCCAAAATCTCATCAGAGCAAAAACAATCAAGAACAATATAATGTCGAGGACTCAGGCTTACTCTATCCTCCATCACCTCATACAAATCATATACACTGAACAAAAATCCTCAAATGGCATTGAAAATCTCCAGCTTTCTTTGCATGTGGAAATTTCAAGGACTGCCTACTTGCTTACAAATATAACTTTCTTTCGCTATTGATGAATTACAATTGCTAACAATCTTTTAATACTTGTGTTGTGTGTATGCCCTGTCAAGCAATAAATCTGCACGACAGATCTAGCTATACAAAATGACCCGATTAAGCAATACATTACTAAATGACCCGATTAAAAAATACATTAAGCCGCCAAAAGATAACTAGTAAGACTCCACTTCCAAGATTACCTTTCCTTCCCCTCCAGCAATGGAAAATTTCTCAGGTATTCTTCTGCCATTGTATCATCTCAATGCTATACAATAGGACAATTACATTTGGTGAAATGACTCGTGCCATAGTACAAAGGGTCATAGTCGTTCGCTTTTCAGCTGGCAATGTCAACTTGTGTTGCCAAACTGAAGCTGTAGAATGAATTTGCCTTTGGTAGGTACTAGGCAAAAATAACCAGATAAGAACCGGGCAGAGATGAGCCACGCTGTTTCCATAAATTGATGGTCATGCCGGTTCTTGTGAAGGCAGCCAAAATTCTTTCTATAACCAATATAACGGAAATCAATGCTTACTAGTGTCAGCACGTTTACTATAATTTCCTTATCTCACTTGAGGATCATGAAAAGGTTCTGTTGAATTTCCTGCACGGGCAAGTTCCCTTTTGAGAAAGACTGCATAGAGAAGCTCGTTCCACGAATCAGGGACACCAGGCAGGCACCAGTGGCTGCAGTCTTGCCGATGTAGAGGAGCAGGCCCAGTCTCAGGTGCTAAATAATATAAAGATGAGTGTCCATCTTTCCTCTGTGATGTCATTAGTGTCACATTCAAAAAGTCCAATTTCCTCATTTGCATCGTATCTAAGAGTTTAGAAATTTCTTCACTGACAATTCTTAACTGACTAGAAGTTTCAGATGAAACCGATGATGACCTTAAGTCGGGTAATGTTTCCAGGTGACAGCTACCACCAGTCTTCCAATCGCCACCTCTGTTAAATCAAGTTACTTGAGTAAATGCTTAACTTTTAAGTTGAGGCAAACAGATTATCATAACTCAGTACTTAGATTTAGTAGCACGCCATGTATCAACAAAACAAGAACAAATCATATTGTTGGTAATACTAGCTAGTTCTTATTCCTTATCGTGGTGTTTGTTCTGTATGACTAATATTTCATACTTGCCTAGCATTGTGATAAGCTGAATTGGATGGACTTAATCTAGTAAAGTCCCATTCTGTGTCTGTTATTAACTACATTCTAATTTAAGTATGATGCTGTATGAAAACTCTTTAGAGATTGACTACATCTGAGAGCAATACAACTTGTTTAGAAATTAATGATCAAGTGCAGAAGTTAAAACAGCAATGAAAGAAAGATAAGGAAACCTGCAATTTCAGTATTCAACCATGTATCATATTGCAAGAATTTCAAGAATGTTTTAAAGACAATCATGGGCATCAGGAAACAGTTGTATGAACATGTGATTTTCATAAATCAACGTGACAACGTCAATGAAACCACTAAGAGAAAAACTGACTCACCAATTTCATTCAATTTGGCCATTCATACATGCCCTACAAGGTCTAAGTTCAATTTTAAGACCTTTTTCTTTTCTTCATATAAATGATTATTATTTTTCATTACAGATGCATATTTTCCCTTACAGATACATGTAAATTGATGCATATTTACAACTGAAGTGCTTCAGAAAAAAATGAATGGACCGACTACAATTTGAGGGAATGTTCTAAAAGGCGCTAGGCGGGCGGCCAGGAGGGGCCTAGCGCCTAGGGGGCCTAGGCGGGATTTTTTATTTTAAGCCAATTTTAATATTTTATCTTACATTTATCCAAACAAAACAATAATATAAAGCAAAACAATCTATAATAAAGATAATAAAGGCATTTACTTAAAGTTCAAACACATATCTATATTGTCAATGTCAAAGTTCAAACACAAACATGCAATTGTTCAAAGTTCAAACATATCTTTAACGTATTAGTTTTATTCATAAACAAAATTACTATTAAATAGTAAAATTTCAAGAATTCATTTCAATATTAAAACTTAAGAAACTAAATATAAATTTAAGAATTATATTGAATTAAACTAAATATTACAAATGTATCATTATTTATATAATTTGAAGTTGATACAAGTTTAAAAAATTACAACTATAATAAAATTATCCATTTTAACTTGATCTTGTTCACTTTTTGTTGTGATTTGATATGCTACAAACAGCATTATGAATATGGTAAATCATTAGAAAATAAATATATCAAGATCTGGTTTGGGCAGTTATTAAAATAAAAAAAAAATCCTCTCCGCCTAGGCCCCGCCTAATTTTCTGGAGGGATTTTTTTGCCGTCTTAGGCCTAGGCAAGGCGCCAGGGGAGCCTAGCGCCTAGGCTAGGTGCCAAGAGGGGGCCTAGCGCCTAGCGCCTAGGCGGGAATTTATAGAACACTGATTTGAGGACTTCAGAAAAGGCCCTAGTTATTATTCTGTACTCTATAGCATTCTCCTAGAACTCTTTGATTATGTTCGCCGGAATTGAAACAGTTACCAGTAAAACTTGTCAAATGATTTTTGAAATAGTAACAAGCAAAATTTAAAATTCAATATTACTATCCGTATAATTGCTAACTGAAAAGATCTCAGAACACTGAAAACCGGACAGCATCAAACATGAATAAAGAACTACTATGCTACATTTCGATTGGAGGAATGGAACTGTTGAAGGAATGCAATAGAGAAGGGGAATGGAATGGTTAGTGGAATGATTCATTCCATTACTGACTGGAACGAGTCTTCCCCCAAGGAATAAAATTCACAAATTTGGCAAGAATGGGAATGATTCATTTCATTCCAATGGAACGACCAACCACACTTTTTTTTCATTCCATAAGAATAAGTCATTCTATTCCCACCTTAATTCTTGCAATCCAAACATAGCATTAGGGAATATAATGGCACATCCTAAGAAATCTTCTTTTACCCTTTTTGTCATATCATTTTCTGTCCAAACCATGTTTATTCATTATATAAATTCAAGGGTTGGAACTCTTTCAATTTTCCTAATTACTTCTTACATAAAGATCAAGTAACTTATCACCCAAACTTAAACATCAACTAGTAGCAGAGAGATATCAGAATTACGGATTAATTAGAGATGTGAATCCATTTATTATAATCTTAAAAGCACTTGAAATTAAATGAGGCCAATGTTTCCTGAGTTCAAGGAAACATAAATATCAAGAACAATAATGAGACATACCTAAAATGCACAGGAGCAAAGCTTCTAAAGAAAACCTGGGTCTTGCTCATATTTACTTCACTACTTAACCAATTCAACACTTTCTCAATCGACCTCCGTTGTGCACTTTCTACACTCATCTCCATCTTCACTTCTTTTCCTTCTTGGAAGTAACAACCCCTAACATGAATTCGGTGGTCAGACAAAATCAGTATAAGTTAACTGAATGACTTCCTATCTGTCAAGAATCATAAGAAAAATGTAAAGAAACTCGTTCATAGAAAAGAAACCCAGAAAGACGATACTTACTCCCTGATAGTCTTCTCATAATTCCACCAATGGCCACTGTTCAAAACCAACACATCAGCACCTTTCCATTGCCAGGAACTCCAGTCCAACTGATCCAGTTTCAAAGTAGTCTTTACCTTTTCTGGAGCTCCAGCAGGAGCCCGACTCTGCAGCACTAGAAATGGAGCACGGTAATACTCAACGGTGCAGTTAAAATCCCTAAACTTGTAAACCAAGAACCCTGTGTGCTTCGTGATTGGATTCCCGTTCACTTCGTATATTGATGTCTTATTAGGAACTGCAGAAAAGAGCATGCAGAGAAGGGACTCCCATTGGTTTCTTCCAATTGAGTCGCCAACAAATACAAACCGACGATTCCGCAGCTTTTCCAACATAATCTTTGCATCAAATCTGTTTCCAAATTAACAGGAGAATATAAGAAACTACCTTTCTTATACTTAGATAATCAGTGTTGTTTACACTTTCCAATTAATGACATGCATATAACTATCAAACCCCCTTCAAAACTTACAAAAAATTATCAGCACAATTATAAATGATTGGTAAATCAGAGGTATATGCATTAAACTGTGATAGAGGGAAAGCCTGCAACTACCTTCACTTAGATAATAACAATAGCTTTGCCATTTACTTTCTGATGAGTAGGTAATATACCCATGATTTGAGTATTTTTAGGCTTAATATATTGTTTGTTTTTAAGTATTTTAGGACATTTTTACTAGTTTAGTTGTTATTTTGCAGGTTAGGGCAAAGCAAGGGCAAAACAGGACTTTTGGCTTCATTAAGGGCAAAATTATAATTTCCGGCAGGTCCGGCGTCGGGGCGCTGTCCCATGAACAAAATCCAGCGTCAGGGGGCTGGAGGGCAGAAAGGATTGATAGAATTTATGCATAACTGGGAGTAAGAAGGCAAAAGTCTAATCTAAATAGGATTCTATGTGAAGCTAACTTGGAGGAGACTGATGACTATAAAAGGGATGAGGCTATTCATCCACAATCCACATACACACAAAGATTGACTTGGATAACTGGAGAGAGAGATTGAAGGTTGCAGAGCATCACAAGGAATTCAGGCAGAAGACTTGAAGACTGAAGAACATCTACAGAGTTTTTTCTTTTCTTCCTTATTCAGTTTTGTAATTTATTTGTGATGACTTGTTTGGTATTTTTGGTTTTAATTTTCAGCATGAACTAAATTTACAATTAAGACTGTAATTGAATCTTTTATGCTTATGAATTAATTATCTATTGAAATCCAATTATTTATTCAAATTGAGTTGTCTATCGTATTTTATGCTTATTGAATAATTGTCTGGCCAACAATTAGCGTGATACACTAGATGAATTCGGGAGATGAAATCTAGGATTAGATCTGATTATGATAGCATGTATTATTAATTGTTTGTACGGGATGAATAATTAGGGATGTGAATTGAATAGAGATATCTCTTTTCACTTCATGTAACTTTTGGGAATTGATACTTGATGAATTTGATTCTTTTGTTTTGCATAGGAATATCGCAAGATTAATTGAATTGAATATTTTTATTTGATCCTTGGAAAAGTGCTTATAAATAATTATGAATTCATGTTAACAACTCATGTGGATTTAATAATTGGATGAATTAGATAATTGATTTATATTGCATAATTAGGAATATTGTAATCTTAAACTTTTATATATGAAATCAATCTTTGCGCTAAATTTACTCTTGGTTTAATTTGATTTAATTTTAATTAATGTTCACAAATTTCGGTACTTTAAATAAAATTAGATTGATATAAAACTAGTAGTTGGGATTTATTAGATAGAGATTCATGTGGGTTCGACACCCTCCTATCACTTTATTACTTATTGATAATGTATACTTGCACGTAATTGTCTTTAACGAGAATCGGAAAACACTTTCCTTGATAGGTGATGCAAAAACAAGCATTAAAAGAAAGTAAGCCAAAGTTAACAGTTCTAAAGAAAGTTAAACAAAACTCACAAAGGCAAGTGAAATCGGACATGGCATGGTTGTTGACCCTGAATGACACTAATTGGAAGTCAAATGGATGACAACAGCACTAGAATCAAACTACTTCCCACCAGAGTTTCACAAAATACAGCTAAACACCAAACAACTAAGAAAAAAAATGTCCAAATTAAAGCTCTTCGAATCTTTTTACATAATAAAATCAATCTTTTTGACCTATTGCTTTCTAGTGCGGCAGCATTCCATTCTTGATTCACAACAAGAAACGTGCAAGTCAAATTAGGAGTATATCAAGATGAAATCGACTAGAGATGCATATAATACTCTATCGAATGACCCAAAAAATGAAATTTCCTCCAATTCTCCAACAGAGAAGTATTTACAAGTATGCTTTCAAATAATTTCATATTCATCAAACCACAGTTTTAAATCAGTAAACTGAGAGTTCAAAAATAGAAACATACACACAAACGAGAGATTAGAGTGTACCTAGGCAAGTTGCAATTTTTAGGCTGCCAACGCCATTTAGTGTAGAATTTATCACGCCTGCCATTTTCAGAACATCTAAAGCCTTCGTCTATGAACAAGCAATCCTCAGACTCATAAAGTGGATAACTTTCATCCCAGACCCAATTACCATCAAACAAATCACACCCACCATCACGCTCTTCAAGAAACGCAACCCGTTTCACCGGTGACCCATTATTCCCGAACCAGGTGATCAATCTGGGGTGCCCAGGAGAGCCAAATGCTTTGGTCACAGCCCGATAATCCAACAAAAAGAAACAGAAAATGAAGCAAACGCTGATAAAGAAGCAGCCAAGAACTCCAGGAGAGGGCTCAAGAGGCTTCAAGCGCTTGAATTTCTTGAAGAATTCCAGGTAGGTTAGTTTTTTGAATACTCTACCAAATGTGTTCTCACTCATTCTTGAATTAAGAGGGTGTGCAGTGTGCTCAATAGGGGCCAAAAAAAGGGTCTCTTGGGTATTGGGTGTTGGAGAGAGAAAAGTAAAAGAGATAATCTTGAAAAACAAATAGAGAGAGACCGAAAGAAAAAGGGTAGTGGTGAAAGAACTGTTTAGTGGGTCATGATTTTGAGGTTTAAAAGATTAGTACAAATTCAAGTTTCAACATTTGTAAACGGTATACAGGGTATTTGAGGAGAGATAAAGCGGAGGCCGCAGAGAGAGGACGGAGCTAGAAGATGAGACATGGTGGGGTCTGGACAAAGACAAGCATTCATAGCAAAAATGGGATTTTTTTTATAAAACTAAAAAAAAAAGTGATTATTTTTCATTGGTTTTATTTTTTACCAAATAAGCACAAGAAAGCATTATTAATTCACAGTTTTGTGTTACAATTTTCATCTAATTTAAGCATAAAGTATAAAAACACTTGATAGGGGACCTGTGGGGGGTGAATAATTAAGGAAGACGAGGAGTTTATTTATTCATTTTTATATATACTCTAAACAGCTGAACTTGAATGGAAATATGCGCGAGAGAGAATCCAGGGAGGGGGTGCCTGGTCGTGGGAATGGTGGGAGAAAATGTTTGTTTTCTTTTTCCCTGTTTGGAGAATAGAAACTGCTACTCTAATAAGACGACATGATTTTGATTGGTGATAAAATAAAACAGATATATATTGACAAAATCACTATTAAAATATGGGTTCTCTTAACATGTGCCTTAAGGATACATGCTAAGCATACAGTTCAAGAGAATATTTTTTTAAACTGTGTGCATATTCTCTTGATTTCTGTATTTGCACCAAGTTTAAGAGAATATACACACAATTCAAGAGAATATTCTCTTGAACTGTGTGCTTAGCATATGCCCTTAGGGCACATGTTAAGAAATTCCATAAAATATAATGAAATCCACATGAAGACGGATGCGAATCATTTTACCCCAATATAATATATATATATATATATAAACCCTTGCTTCCTTTATATACTCTTTTATTCTAATGAATAAGAGTATTTTATTTTATATTTTGCATATTATTGCGTTTTTATATTTGAAAAACAATAATTATATTCTACAATACTATAGGAAGCATATGGATTGATATTTATATTACACTCAATTGTCTTTTCGGCAAAAAAGAATCCAAACAAGACTAATATATATTGAATCTGCAATTTGTTCCAAATAATGAAAAAATTAGGATGATGAAAAAAGTACAAAATGATAATTCTTTTAAACAAATAACAAATTTCAAATTAATATATATATATAGTGGAATGATCCATAGCAAACGTTGTTAATTTAAGGTTATTCTTACAACAGATCGCGACTCTCCATCTAAAAATCTGAAAATCTAATGGTTTAATAGAGGTGTCGTCTGCAGTTTAGTTTTCAGTACACGAACAAATGTCCAAAAATACCCTCCTTCTAAAATCTCTTAGCGGACCCTAAGTATGCAGGCCCAATTGGTCAACGAAGCCTTATCTGCCAAATTCAAATTTTATTTAGTTTTCAAGGCTCAAAAGACTTCGGTACGATGACAGATTATATCCGGAAGAATTCAAAATTTTCTCTTTGAGGGAGGTATTGGCTTGTTTGTATCTGTTTCTACGTGAAGGCCAGATACTTCTGGTAATGGTTTAGAAACATTTGCATAAGGCTTGTTCTCAATAACCTTCCATCTACTGCGTTTGGATTAAAGAAATGGAATGGAGATTGGAATGATTCATTCCAATCTAGTTGGAATGATTCATTCCAATCTAGTTGGAATGAGTTATTCCATACTCTCCCTCTCCCAAGACCCTCATGACTCAATGATAAAAAAAATTACTTATAAGGTTTTGGGCATGAAATCTTGGGTAAGAATGTTAAATTTCAGTCGAAAATAGCAAAAAAAGAAGAAGAATTTAATTCAATTCATTCCAATCGCAACCAAACATAATTTTTTTTATTTCATAAGAATGAGTCATTCCATTCCTACCTTTATTTCTTCAATCCAAACGCAGCGAAGGTAAGCCTAACATGGGCATCATTTCAGGGAGGATTGTAGGTCATGGCATTAGTGAAGGTAAGCCTAACATCAGCAAGAAAGTCCAGCGGACTTGAGTACTCGCAAGAAGCAGTTTTCCTTTTTATGGTCCCAAATCCATGGGATGTTAATTTAATAACATCAAAATAATCACCCTCAATTGGGCCCTTCATACGCTTTTCGTGCTGCCAACCCAAATCCAGATCATGCTCACTTTGACAAAGTAATCCGCCATCGCGAGTTTGGGATGGAATTTGGCTTTCGAACTCCCAAATATATATGTCAAACAATCACTCGGACTCCACAAGATGACAATTCAAGAAAGAGATGAACCAAGAGATCAACTTCACAAGCTACTTGGCCAAATCCAAATTCAATCCCGATGGAGTACCAAAAGGACGGTCGGTCCAGTCGTGGCTACGCGAGCTCTATTAAACCGTTAAATCATCGAATGGAGGGTCGCGATGTGTTTGCTATGGATCAGTCTCCATATATATATAACTACTAGACACGTGCAAATACCTAAAATACAATTGACAAATACAAGTCGAACCACAGGGACTAGGTTAACTATCAAATTCTTAATTACTATTCCGGGTAAATTAGAAATAAAAATGGTGGAGATGGTTAATTAACTAAATAATTTAAATTAAAAATTAATAATGAAAACTAGTAATGAGAAAAACTATCAGGAAATTTGAATCCACTTAATATGAACATAATAAACAATTTATTATTTTTTGAATTAATTTCCAAATTATTTCCCCTCCCCTTTAAATAATGATTTATTTATATAATATAGGCAAGCATAAATTATGAAAGATTCATAGAAATCACTTAATTAATATAAAAGTTATATATGAGATTTAGTACGAAGGTAAAAATAATTAAGTGTTAATATTGAAACGAAAACAAATTATTAATATGCAATTACCTAGTTTTATCATCCTATTACAGATTTAGTTAGTCATGCAAATTAAACCCCCAACAAAATAAAAATGAAAACTTACTAATAATAATTGCATTCATTGAAACCAACTAAAGGAATGAATTTAGTACTACAAATGAAATAGAAAAACAACAGCTTTACAGTGAATCAATGGAAAGGAATCAAAGTAATATTAAAGTATCAATAAATTAAAATCATGTATTAAAATTATACAAGATGGAAAAGAAACTTGGATGTGGAGGCAGCAACAATCAGCGAGGGAGCGAGGGGAGAGAAATCATCCCCTCTCTCCAAAACATCTAATTTATATGCAAAAATAAATTAATATACTTAATTTAAGATATATATATATATATATATATATCTCCCCTTTATTTCCAAGTTGACTTCAACCTTTTCTTGACAATCCTCTAAAGAGTCTGATATTATCTCTAAAAGCCGGATAATAATAGTGTTTTATTTGGTCCCAAAAAAATAACAAAATAATATAAAAATCATTTGTTAAGTTAAATAGACACATAAAATAATAAACATGGAATTATGAAAATACAAAAAGATGTATCAACAATCAAACTCAACTCCCCAAACAAATAATGCTCTGAGTAGTTCTCCAACACAAGAATGGAGAAACACCCATTAGCACAACGAAGAATAATTCTCATAAATGAGAAAAAAAATAGTCCCTATAGTGTAGTATAAAATAATACTATATCACATAAGAGATGATAATAAAACTCTTTGCAAACAGAAAAAAAAACTAAGTAATCGTTTGATGCACACATAGGAAAAATAGGCTCTCGCGTATTACGTGAGGATTGAATTTTCCACCGTCACGCCAATAATCTAGCGGAGGACTTGGTATATTTTATAAAATGAAAAGTCAATTCCACAGTGCATTGCATTTAGACCACAAATCAAGAACGTGGGCTTTCTCTATCTGACTATCCATAGAAAATCCATTCGTATCTTTTCTTATATAAAGAAAGTGGACAAGTAATTTTGGTAGTAGGTTCGTTGTAGTTGTACAATACAATGCAATCATTAATTAAGAAGCCATATAAATATTTATTTTATTTGTTAATATTAATGAAAATATATATGTTTTTGTTATCTATTTTATAATGGAAAAGAAATTGCCAAGAATACGTATGCGCTCACGTAGACAGAGTTTGAGATAGATAGATAGATATTCACGTACGTTTGGCTTGCTTTATTTATTAGCAGCTTCTTTGACATTTAATGACGACTAGTATTCGGGACGGGACGGGAGGAGTCGGCAACAACACCCATTAATTAATTGCTAGCTGAGAAACTATAACAGAGACAGACACTATAAAATATTACTACTACTACTCATCACCAAAGTTCATTCTTGAATACAATAAACATAAGGCAAAACTATGCTTTTGATCACCGAAGTTGACACGTATTACTGAATACTTGATTGAACTTTTAATTTATCAAATTAACTCACCGAACTAATTATTATTTTCAAATTGGGTAATTCCGTTAAAAAAAGTTGACAGACGTTAATTTTTTATCTACGTGGCGCTTACGTGAACGTAAAAAAAAAAAAAAAAGGAAAGAAAATGACATGGCAGACAGCATAAAAAAATTTATTTTTTGACTCATTTTTAACATTTTAAAATTTTAAAATTTTAAAAATGACTAAAACATAATAAAACAAAACAAAAACTAATAAAAATAAAATATTTTTTCATTCATTAAATCAAATTTATTTATCAAGATAAATCAAATCTTAATCCATTAAAAAACCAAACATATTTTCCTTAAAAAAAAGACAACATTAATAATTAAACAAACAAATAAAAATAATATTTTTTTTCCACATATGGCAAGTAAAAAAAACAAAAAAATCGAAAACCATCACATACATCCGATGCTTGATTTGGTGAAAAATCAAAATCAAAATAACTAAACATTAAAATCAAAATTAAAATGTTCATCTTTCCCAAATCTTCCTTTTTATCAAAATCTTCATCTTCCCCAAATCTTCCCTTTTATCAAATTCTCCACTGGGTATTAGAGAATTTAGTCAATCTCATGGGTTCGACTCCAAAATAAAGTTGTGGATTTTCATCAATATATGGCAGAACAGGAACTTAAAGTTGTTGTCTCTATGACAGAACCTTTGAAAAGTCTTGAACACATCCAGTACCTTTATTCACAAAAACTGATTCAGGACAGAGATTTTAAGCGGCGGCAACCGCCAATCTTCAGATGGCAGAAGGTTTCATTTCATATTTAAAGACAGTGTAGATGACTTTGTAGCTTATACAGTTCACATTCCATCCTCTTCGGTGGAAAGAAAGATGGGTATTCTTGTTGTTTTTTTCGTTCATGCTCAGAATTCAAATATGAGTTTTGTCTGTTAGTATTAATTTTTCAGATCTGTTTTGTGTATTTAGATTTGGGTTGTATGTTCATCATGTTTTCGGTCGGACTTTAAAGGTTTTGTGTATTTAGATCTGGGTTGTATGCTTTTTGGATTTTGTTGGGTTTCATCTGTTTTGACAAATTTGAAGAATGTGGATGCGGCGGAGGGTGGAAGGATGTGGATGCGGCGGAGGGTGGTGGCCATAGGTGTCATGTATAATTGTCGGCTCTGCCTGCTGTAAGATCGGCCATCAAATTGGTGGTGGAGGTGAGATAAGTGGTGGTGGGGCTGTGAAGAAGAAAATACAAACCCCCTTCTTCATTATCAACAAACAACAAACAGAGCAGAGGAGAGGCGGTCACCGGAGCTGATGATCTCTAAGAGATCGGCGAGAGGGGTGTGAGGGCGGAGGATTAGGGTTAGGTCGACGAAATTAGCGCAGCGGCGGCGCGTGGAGGAGGGGTGATCGGAGGCAGGGAAGAGAAGGAAATCGAAGTTGAGAGACGGTAAGGAGGTCCAGAGGTTTTGCCATTTGCGGGAGAGAGAGAAGGTCCGTACGTCGTGGAGGGTGGGGAGGAGAGTGATGATATAGACGAAAAAATGGTGTGGAAAGATGTATGTAGATTTGTTGAGATTTGATGAAAATTTGGGGAAGATGAAGAATTTTGATAAAAGGGAAGATTTGGGGAAGATAAAAATTTTGACTTTGATTTTGTGTATTTAGATCTGGGTTGTATGTTCATCTGTTTTGGTTAGATCTGTTTTGATGAAGAATAAAATGAATCAAATAAAGAAGATGGTTAGATCTATTTTGCAAAAAGATATTTTTATTTTCAAGTTTTTATTTGCCACATAAGCAATATTTTTTATTTTTTATGCTGTCTTTTATTTTCCATGTCATTTTCTTTTCTTTTTTTCTTTTTTTTACGTCCACGTCAGCGCCACGTAGATAAAAAATTAATGTCTGTCAACTTTTTTTAACGGAATAACCCAATTTGAAAATAATAATTAGTTCAGTGAGTTAATTTGATAAATTAAAAGTTCAATCAAGTATTCAGTAATACGTGCCAACTTCGATGACCAAAAGCATAGTTTTGCCATAAAAACATAAACTCTGACATTAGATATTAAGTCCAGTATAATGTGGCCGTTATTTTCATCCAGCAGCAACTCGCGTCATATGCTATATACCAGTTTTAATGACACAAAAAAATAACATCCTTGTAAACCATTTTCAAACTCAAAATTAACATAAAACTTCTTCTAAGTTTAGTTAATACAATCATAAATATTATAAACTACCTCAAAAGTAGCGTGCGTGCATTGCAAAATTTATTATTTCAGAAATTATCTCAATTTCAAATATGAAAATGTCTCCGATTCACTTTCAAAAGTTAATAATAATCTAATCCCTAGTGTGTTTTCTGATTCCGCTGGAATGAAAATTCATTCCATTTCTTTAAATTTCATTTCATGTGAGATGGGGTGGAATGAAATCTATTCCAATGGAATGGAACTATGGAAGCATGTATTATGTCATCATATCCCCCACCAACACCTAACAATCAAACATGCATTTGAAATGCTAAAATATCATTCTATTTCATCCAAATGTAACATAAGAGGATAGGAAGGCCAGATGGAGTAGAAAAAAATAGTAATCTTCCAAAAAGGGGGAAATTGTTTGCAGTGAAAGCCTTTCTACTTGTCAACAGAAGCCTGAGGTCTTGCAGAGATGAATATTCTCTACTCTCTACAGTTTAGGGGACTACTCAGAGTAGTACACCACAAAGGAATGGAATGCTGCAAGGATCTTCATTAATTACCAAACGATCTTCTATCTATCACCAACAAAAGTCACTATTCACATAAAGCTAACGGTATGCCTTCTTTTAGGATTCTTTCAAGATGCTATCCTACAGAGGGAGGGCATTTGATCAAGTTCCAATCCCAAATGGTTAATACATGGCGCTACAAAAAAACTAGCATGGAAAAAATAGGCTTGAAACATCAATGGAAGTTCATACAAATAAATGGATAAAGTAGAGCGACACTTGTTATTACTTGATCAAAATTGAATTTTACGTCAAAGAGTGCAGAGACGACAGGTCGGTCAGACAAGAAAGCATTTACAGACAACATTGTTTTCAGAATGAAGCGATATAGTAACAGAATGCGACAAACGCAGTAATGCCACTTAGTATACAAAGTCTATCTAACCTGCTTTCATTTCTCATCTTCTCCTCCTTCAGCTCACTCTGCACTTTCGAGTACAAGTGGCACGACTCTAGGGCCTCGCTATAATTCTTGCTCCTACGGCAGCTTAGGGATTCTTTGAGGACGAGCAAGCTGTTTCTTCCATTAACATGAGCCCCTTCCATGTCTCCCAGTTGCATGCTTAATTCCGTTAATTTGAGACTTGTCTCAACACCCCCATTCCCATTTGTGTGGATCACTCTGAACTTCATCATAAGGATGCATTCTACTACTTGACATGGAAGAATGTCCTTGGCAGGAAGAATGGATCCAAAGCGTATCAAGAAATCCTTGTCTGTTGGCCAATGCCTTTGCCCTCCAAGAGGACTCCAGCTTGATAAATTAGCAGCCTGCTTTATTTTTCTATTCACAACAATCCAACTGAGTTGGATTCCATCACGGAGTTCCTGCCAGAGCTTCCCATCTTTCCTCTCCCTCTCCATGGATGTAATTGGAGGTAAACCATCGGTTTCCGAAAGAGTAACTTCACCTGCATGGTCATCATCTCTTGCTGAGTAGGTAAGAAGATCTACCCGAAATGGACAGTTGGAAAACCAACCATTGAAGCCGTTTGCGTTAGGAATGCCCCAGAGGACTTTGGAGCAGATTGTCTTGTCTTTAAATCTAATATCTACAATGGAGACAAAATCAGATGGTGAAATATTTTCAAATTCATCCATGTCACCATAGTATTCAGCCTCGGTCCATTCTTCACGATACTCAACATAATCGTTCCATCGAAACTCTGGAACTTCTTTGTTTACAATAAGGGGGAAGCAATCTGCATAAAACTTTTTAAATCCACCAATTGATGTTATCAGGCTTTTGACATCTTCCCTGTTGGTTGATGGCCACATTGAAGAGCATACATTTTCCCATAATCTCTCTTCTTTTGAGATAGAAGAGAAAGCTGCACAAGCACATGCAGCACTAGCTAAAGTTGCCCCATCCAGACGCCTCAATATGTCGTAGAAAAGATCACTGCTCAAAGCTGCTGCCATATTTTCAGCTGGTGCAACCAACATTTTCAAAGTTCATTTATCATCTGAAAATCAAATCACAAGCAAACAATTAGAGACACGTTAAAAGATGTGTATCATTAAGGAGAGCTATCCGGCCAATCACATAGTGCTGAAATCAGAAAACCAGAACCAAACAAAGTGGGTGCCTAAAAGAACTAGTATAGACACCAGCTTGGTAGCATAAGAATAAGTTGCTTTTAACCACGTAATCCTGGTACAGCATGCCCCTCCCCTCCCCTCCCCCCCTCCCCTCCTTTCTCTCTTTTTTCCCATTCAATCAATCGCTACACTGTTTAAAATAGTAGTGAGGATGTGTTTCAAATCCTACCTATACCAGTTCGGAAATGTAAATACCAACAATGCATCCCCCAAAATTTAACTTCAAATTCCCGGAAATAGCACAAAAGCAGCGGATATTAGGATGAGATAATATCTATGATTATCCATAATTAGCACGTCGAGGTAGCCCTCTATATATTTTCTTATATAATCCTAAATATGGGCTAGATTTTCCTCTGTATGAAAATGACAGAACTGAACCATTCTTCAAAAAGCTACTCTCACCCCTGCAAATAGTCAATATATTTCTTCGTAGACATATTAGTACACATATATTGCAACCATGCCCCACCAAGACAATAACTAAGAAACATCCCTCAGCGTGGAGTCTAACCTGTGGTTTACACTTTCATTCTCTCCTTCACACAAATAACATCTAATTCTTGTCTAACGCAATGGGCATTAGATTTAGTTACTCAATGGCCAGTTAAAAGACCAATTGATGATGAAGGAATAGTTAGATTCCACCCAAGAAAAATACTAGAAATTTAAGCTGGTGCTTTCTTCACTAAAAAATAAAAAAGACCTTAACTTCAAGGTCTTCAAGTAAACTTGTTAAACATACAAAAAGGAAAAGCCAGAAAATATTTCTCATTTCATACAGTAGTATGATGAAATCACCATTACAAGAAAAGGGTATTGCTCATAGAAAATCAAACCAAAATCATGTATAAATACACCAGGATTGGTGGGGTTAAGAATTGTCGGACTTCAGTTGAGCTCAACCATGGTGACTGGATCACACAAATTTGAACAGTACATATTAGTATTACAGAATCAAATAATATTACCCAACTCAAGAAATAGCATATACTGATGTCATATACTAAATCAAGAATTCTTCTTGATAAAACAGCAATCACCGAACATCATCGCTCAACAACAATTTATGCATCAAACTAAGAATAAAAAGAATCATAATTTAAAAAATAGAATTCAAGATTCATTTCAAGAAAATCAAGAAACATAAAGGGGAAGAAGAGAGTGGATTCACCTGACAGACAGGAAATAGATATTTTTCAAGGGTCCCTGAAGTCTGAGTTATGAAATAAATACCGGGAAGCGATTGCTTTTGTGATTTATGTAATTATTGAATTGATCAGAGGGAGGAATTTGTGTGAGAGACATAACGAGAGAGAGAGAGAGAGAGAGAGAGAGAGAGAGAGAAGAAGAAAAAAGAAGAAGAGAAATCTTGACACTTTTGACGTATTGATGGATCAGTTTTACGATTTCATCAATAGAATTAAATTTCGAGGTTAATTGCCCCTTGCCACATTTTGTGAGCCTCCTTATGAAACAAATTGACACCCACAAGAACTACCAGCACATCAATGTATTTAAAAATATCTTATCCAAATTAATTGTAATAATATGAAGTAGATTTTCAGATCTCCTTTGCTATATCCAAGTCTATTTTAAAGTAAAGAAGTAATTATTTTGTCAGAAAGAAAGAGTCTTGCATGTTATTCCAATTCTGTTAATTATAACAAAATTTATGTAAGTCACGTATCAAGTACTTTACGTCATTTTACACTCTAAAATAAAAATAAAATTTTAATTTGACCATGAATTAAGAAATATATATATTTTTTAAGTATAACATGGACTAAAAAGAAATATGAATATCTAATTTTCAAACGAGAAGAGAATAGTAATTAATTTGGAATGATAAAATAGCGTAAAACATAGTATATTTTCCTTGTATTCGCTGTAATCGAGTGAGTACTTTTTAAAAAGAAATTGTAACTATTGGACAATTTTAAAGGAAGAAAGAAAGAAAGTATAAAAAAAAATTCCTAACGATTTTCTTAAAGGCAGTTCCTAAGATTGGTTAAGAAAGAAGAACATGTAATAATTATCAAATTATATAAGGATTAACCAACAAAATTGCGGATGAGATCTTAGCCAACTCTGAATATTAGTTAAGATTAGTATATTTTCTTTGTATTCCCTGTAATCAAGCGAGTACTTTTTAAAAGAACTGAGGTAACTTGACTTTTAGGTGTTAGATTCGATTTTTATTTAGATGAATTTACGTGTTTTTTTTTATGTGAGACTTATTTGTAAATTTATTTCTTCTTCCTCAAGTGAGATTATTTGAAGACAAATTATATTATGGTTGAGGCTCTCGCAATCGTTGCTAAGCGCATTCATTTCATAAGATATAGAAGATTAAGTAGCATAGTGGCCAAATAATTGTAAAGTAATAATGGGACATATTCTTCTTTTTGACATATATGATAAATTATTGTCACTCTGCCAACCGAAGATGTGATTTATTTTAATAATAATAATAATAATAATAATAATGATTCTTGGTGTGATGATGATGCACTTCATAGTTCGTAGAGTCTGATAATTGAACCAAGTTCAGATGCCAAATAAGATTAGATATTATATGTGGACCTCTCTACCTTACCCTATTTATTTAAAGGAATAAGCTATTTTCTATTTATGTCATTATTGTATCCTTTTAGAATACTAATACACACAAGATATATGGGTTGTTATTTAGTTTTCTTTTTTCTGTTTTATAAAATAAGAATTTTCTTCTTTTTTTTTCATAAATCTTAAATGATATAATCTCACACACACAATATGAGATAGATATTCTTATCACAAAGTCAATTATAATAATAGTTTATTAAATACTAAGAATAGATCTTTACTTACAATTTTAATGATGCACATTATTTATTACCAATCCAACCACCTCACTTTCTTTCCCCACATAATGTGTCGGTTTCATTTCAATATTTCATAAACTTAATACATACTACATGTCATGGAGTATTAAACGGGAGTTGATGAGATGCACTTGGTTCTTTCTTTCTTGTACTATATAATTACTAGTAATAAACAAACAAATGGTGAGAAAGCTTTAGGTGACCTGATGAGAAGAAGAATTAATGGTAGTAGAAAATTCAAATAGCTGTGGATATATGGTTGGAATGGAGTTGTCACCTTCCCACACTACTATTTTATCCTCTAAATTTTTTGATGTTTAGTCCAATGTTGACAAAATAAGAAGCAATTTTTCAGAACAAAAAAAAAATAAAAAAATTTATGTTTAGATCTCAAAAAACATAATGGTTAATTTTTAGAGAGTATGAAGAAAATGCAGGGCACTATGACCAAAAATATATATATATATATATGTATATACAATACAAAAAAAAACTAATAATAATGCAACACCCTCCTCATATGAAGTCGTCCAAAAAGTTATATAGATCAAAGAAGTAGTAAATGAAAAAAGAGAGGGGCATTCCGAGAATTGAACTCGGGACCTCTCGCACCCAAAACGAGAATCATACCACTAGACCAAATACCCTCCGTATTCTGAACGTCTGCTGAAAGTATATTGATGAGTAATTGTCAACTTCAAAACTAGAATTTCCCGACGTAGTAATCACTTTAAAGTTTGTACCTGTATTTCTCAGTCAAGAAAATAAAAAACTAACAAATGTGACTATTTTAAAAAATATCTTGCTACTTCCACCAGCACCAAGTCCCCTCCCATCAAACATAAAATGTGTGTTGTCTACCATTCAAGCATAAGAGGGAGTGGGACCCTATTCATGTATAGGTGTATTCATGAGTGTAGGACCAATTTATTATTTATGTGGGAAAAAAAAATATAAAAACAGGTCAAAGTCAAACTAACAAAACAATATTGGTGAAAATAACAATAATATTGGAAAGCTAAAGCTTTTCATTGAAAAACGCAAAAACTACACATTACAGGAGAATAGTGCTCATACTTGAAAATACTAGTAGCAAGGTTACTGATGTGGTTTGGTGACAACGGAATCAACATTGGAGACCATGGGATTTGAATAGAATTGTTGCGTTAATTCGTAATTATACTAAGAAATAATAACATCAGAACATTCATTTGAGGTACTCCTAAAAGGTTACCATATTAACTCTCACAGTACAAAGTGACCAAATTTCACAAAAAAAATTGGAATACTGCAACAGGACTAACGGCCTCGACCACGGCCGCGCCCGCGACCACGTCCCCGACCACGCCCTATCGCCCTCCCTGTACAAGGAAAATTTGGAGAGAGAAAACATTAACAACAAGTAACCAACAAATAAACGGAACCAAAGCTCAGATAATAATATTAGAAAGTGCGCAGTTGCAGTCAAAGAGAGTTGCAATACCTGCAGTTGGCTTCTTGGGCTTGACCCTAGGTGTCTCTTCCACCAGCAAAGTCTCAAGGTTTATACTGTCAGGCAGGATATAGTACCGAATGTTGTTGCCCCTGACACTCAGGTGATCTAGAGTCACCGGATTTTTTCCCTTGAGTGTGAGTTTTACCGTCTTCAAATGTGTGTTCATACTAATATCCACACCTAAAATGCCAACAGGCCAGAGTCAGAAATCGTACTAGCAAATCAACAAAATTTATTTCATCTCGTGCTTGCTTCAAAGTAAACATTGCAAGAGACTATAGCATCAGAAGCTGCTTTTAACTACAGGCTCTCATAAAAGCAATTCAAAAAGGAAATTACGTTACTTGTTGAAGACGCGAATACACACAAGAACAACTGTTATGCAAAATTGCAAATGAATCTGTCATAATCTTATCACAGGAAAAAATTATTCGACTACAATGTAGGATCATATTGTCAAAATTCAATACTTAGGGGATGTGTTGTTATTTGAAGGTAGTAAAAAATGGAAGTTCTAATGGTAGGAGTTGGTAGTTAGTGTAACTCCCTCCATCCAGAAAAGATAGTTGGATTTAATTTGGATGCTTTTGGCATAAACTAAGAACTGCTGAAAACATTTTTAAAATTTTTAATATACGCCTTTTAAATTTAATTTTGATGAGAATTGAACGTCCGGTCACTACCCATAGCGGATGCATTGGATAAACCATCGAGTGGATGGACTATCCACCAACCATGCACTACAGATAATCTCATAATAAACTATATGTGAGTGATTCAAGCAAATAATTGCCTTGGAGGGGTATTAACATGTATTATGCCAAAGAAAAGCTTACTAAGCTCACTATCACTTGGACTAAACCGTTGGATTTTTATTTTTTTTGACAAGTAATACCATCAAAGTGCAAAATGGGTGAACCCAACTTCACCCTTGGTATATAGGCATAGGAGAGATAATACATTGGGGTTGTAATCTATGTTTGTGTTTGAGTTATTTGTGCATTATATTCTCATATATATTAAGGATATTTTGAATGTGTTTAGTGCAACTTGAAATTTGGGCATTACTTTTTTTAAATAAAAAATTACTACTTTTTCAGCACGAAGAAAGTATGTTATAAGAAACTCGATTTCAATTACAGTGAGGTTCAAATATATCCTGAACTATAAACAGAAGTTTCAGCATATAATTCAAGGGTAGGAAAGGATTTATCTCATATCACAATCAGAGCAAGAGGTACGCCTATATCAACCCGCCTAGACTACAATCACCATGATGGAAAATGGAAATGGTATGCACTTGCATATCCACTGCATTGTACCTCTGGTAAGTGGTACCTACTATGACGCAATCTCGTCCTAAAGCATATCCTGCTTTGGGAAGGGAAAACTATAATCATCTAGACCGTGTTGGTTACTTGGTTTTCATAACTGTACCAGCTAAATAAACAAAATATGAGGTTAAGGATAAAGCACTAAATAAATCTGGATATTAAATAGCAAATACACCTTTGATATGTGGGTTGAATAAAAATGCATCAGTTATCAGGCGTGGGGGTTTAAATTGAATGCCTGAGTATGTTCTACATCAAATTTGACAGTGACAGTTTTCAACGTGCAATAAAATCAAATTCAGGTAGCAAAGAGATTTTTCTCTCCAATTAGCATAGACACTTTCTTCGTAACTATCATAGACTTCGCAGAAACATTAAAAGCATTCTTGCAACCTGATTACCAACTACAAGAATTTATAAGCTACCCATTAATTCTTACAATGGCTAAAAAATGCACATAAACCCCAAAATTTTGATATTCAGTACTAAAGTGTCGTAGAGATCCTATGGGTTCAACTATTCCAATCTTGAAGCATAATACTAAACATTCAACAACTATGTAGTTTCAACTAGGAGCCAAGAACATTGTTTTTGGTTGAACTTCACACCCAAAATTTAAAGAGAAAATCACAAAAAATTAGCAAATCCGTAGAAAGGTTTTGCTTGACACTTGGAAAGAGACAATGAATTGGAAAAACTTTTGAAAGCATATAAGCATAAAGAATTAAAAATGTAAGACCTAATTCACGCTAATCAAACAAGTTGAGAAGAGAGAGGGAGAAACCTGTGATGGTGCCGTGAACAACAGTTCCGTTCTTAAGCTCAATCGAGACGGTCTCATTATTTAACTTCATCAAAAACCTGCTCATACAAATTCAAATACTTCAACTAAAAATCAACAGATTTAACGAAATTAAACAATAAATCATAGAGAATAATAAAATTTTAAAGGAAAATAACAGACCTAACGAGCTTCATTGTTACAGAATGAAGAAGAAGACAGACGATTGGCTCGTTCTCAATAAATACTCGCAGCAAAAGCAAAGTCTGTGCGAAAAGAGAGGGTTTAGGGCAGGTTTGTGCTCATCGGTCGTCTTCCACAATCTGACGACGTCGTTTGGATCGGGCTCTCTATATCTTTTAGCGTAATTAAACCCGATAAAAGAACTAAAGAGCCGAACTCTTTCTGGGAGCTGACCCGATGGGCTTTTTACATATACTAGCCATTGGGCACAGGCCTTTTGTAAAATAGCCAATCGCGTGACCATTCCAAACTTGGGATATGTTAGGAAGTAAAAAAAGTTCATTCGGCTTTGATCTTAGTCTTAATTAATTTACCAAATTTTTGATTTTAAATTATGATGTATACTTATTTTATTTTTTGAAAAAATATAGTAATACTATGAAGGAATTTAAAACATCAAAATTAATTAAATAAAGTATTAAAGTTACATCATTTTTTTAAATTTTAGAATTTTCACAAAAATATTTGAATGGACTCATTTTGTGAAGTAGAGGGATTATCATTTTAATACATAACCAATTCCTATGAAAAGAATTGAGCACACATCAATTCATATTAGAGTAATCACCACTAAACCACGCCTTCTTTGAGTCATTCGGTGCTAACAATACTTATTAATTTATTTATCCGTGGGATTCATGTGAAATATCCCAACCAAATATGAATTTGAATTTCATACACTTTATTTGGGCAATTTTACAGAAATGGGTTGTATTTGTATTTCAAAGAATTATAATTCTATAATATATATATATATATATATATATATATATATATATATAACAAAAATAATACAAAATACAATTTTATGTGTTAGACAAATGGAATTCATTTCCGTATATACTATCCTTAAATAGAGATGGGGCCAGGGAGCAAACGAAATGAAAGCTACTGCAACTGCAAGTCTACAAGCCAGCTAAAAGCAGAACTCAGTTCATAAAAGTCAAAGTTGGACATTAATAAATAAAGCAACCTTTTTTGACTATGGCCACCGGTCCTCATTCCTCAAGCCGACTAGTCATATACTACTAATCAAGAAACCATGTCCATGCACAATACAGCTTCTCTTTATTTTCACTATATATATATACATACCTTCATACCCCATTAATTAATTTCTAACAACACAAGCAAGCTTCTCCAAATTACTACTTAATATTTTTGTTTACGCATACATATATTATATATATATATATATATGGCTTCCTTCCTTCAATTCTTTGTCTTCTCCTTTATTATTTCTCTTTCTTTTTCTTATGCTCAACCCTCATTTCGCCCTAATGGACTTGTTCTTCCAGTCTCTAAAGACCCTTTAACCCTCCAATACGTGACCCACATCAATCAAAGGACACCTTTTATTCCTGTTAAACTTGTCGTCGATTTGGGCGGAAGAAACTTATGGGTCGACTGTGACAATTATGTATCGTCCACTAGACGCCCAGCCCGGTGCGGCTCAGCCCAATGCTCCCTGGCTAGGGCCAATGGGTGTGGGGGTGGCATTTGTGGGCTTGGGCCGGAAAACACAGCTACTCTCACTGGCAGCTACGGTGAAGTAGCTGATGATGTTGTCTCAATCCAATCCACCAGTGGCCCAATAGTTACAGACCCACGTTTCATTTTCGTATGTGCACCTAATTTTCTATTAAAAGGCCTCGCTAGCGGTGCATTGGGCATGGCTGGGCTTAGTAGGGCAAAAGCGGGTCTTCCTTCTCAGTTTGCTTCGGCCTTTAGCCTGGACAGAAAATTTACCATTTGCCTTTCACCTTCTTCATCATCATCTAAATCTAATAATGGTGTTGTAGTCTTTGGCAAAACTAATGATCAGTCGTCTCTTACATACACCCCACTTCTCATCAACCCAGTAAGTGACAGATCGGGCTATTATCCTTTATCAACCGAATATTTTATGGGGCTCAAGTCCATTAAAATCAACGGAAAGGCCTTATCCTTCAACACTTCTTTATTGACCTTCAATCGTGAAGGGTACGGTGGAACAAAGATGAGTTCGGTTAATCCCTACACGGTCTTACAAACTTCCATATACAAAGCTTTCGTGGCGGCCTTTATCAATGAGGCGGCGGCCATGGATGTTACTAGGGTGGCGTCGGTGGCACCTTTTGACGCATGTTTTAGCTCAAATAATAATAATAATACAGCAAGAGTGCCGCTGCCGCCATATATAGACCTAGTTTTGCAAAATGAGAAGGCGATTTGGCGGATCAGAGAGTCCAACTCAATGGTGCAGGTTGGGCCTAACGTGATGTGCCTTGGGTTTGTCGATGGAGGATTAGACCCAAGGACTCCCATTGTTATTGGAGGGCATCAGTTGGAGAACAATTTACTGGAGTTTGATTTGGCAACTTCTAGGCTAGGCTTCAGCTCTACACCTCTATCCGCCCAAAAAACTACTTGTGCCAACTTCAACTTCACATGATCCAACACTTAATTAGCTAGTACTGATAGATCATATATACTCATCTATGGTTTAATTATTTATATATATATATATATATAGCGTACGTGATTGTTGTTTAAGTGGTTTTTTTTTCTTCTTGTGAAATGTAAGATTGATTTTGTTTCAAAATCAATTCCTATAATTCTCTCTATATATAGTGTGGTAATAACTTAATGAAGCTCTTAATTCACGCGTTCAATATTATTGGGATTACAGTTAACGATCATCATGAAAAATTGCTGTCCTACGGAGTACTACTGTAAGAAACCGCACAAAAGATCGATGTTGGATTGCAATTCATATCATTGAAAAGAAAAAGAAATTGAGTCTTATTTTTGGATTTTATTATATATGAATATGAATACTAAATTATGATTTTTTTTTTTTTAAAAAAAAAAGAAAGACTAAAGATAACATTCTTTGAGTATATTATTATTTGTAACATATCTAGAAATTTATAAGATTTTATTCCAAACGTTGAAATGAGAATATAAAATGATTCGGCACATTAATTCCCAGATTTATTCAAACGTTAAAATAAAATATACAGGACCTACACTCATATATAAACTAATCCAAGAAGTTATATTTAAGTTCCATATATTTGTGGTGAAATCGAGGGAGGGACACTCAACATTCTTGGACATCTCGTACCTAAAATATAAAGTTATCATTTCCAAACTATCATTCCCGCATGCCAAAACAACTAAATGGATAAACAAACCAAATTTATAGGTTTCAGGTTAAATGAGATTAATTTCAATCATTGTTGCAACACTTCATATCCCTTCCTTAGTTATTTCTCCATTTTCCATATATAATCATATATAGACCTATTTATTTTAGGATTTTCTTAATACAAAAGTGGTAAAGTTATATCTATACTCTAATTATTAAACATATTTCAAATTCTCACTATTTTTTAAAAACATACTACTTTTATTCCAAAATTAAAGATACAATTTGATTTTTGAGATTAAACGACGACATATTAAATTTTAATTTGATGTGAACTTTTTTAATTTTAATTGATACAATTACTATAATTATTGTATAATATATTAAAAAAATTATTAATAACAAAAATAATTTTATTTTAAATTTTTACGAATCATATCAATTTTAAAATTTAATATTTGATCTTAAAAATTAAATTGTATCTATAATTTTTGAAATGGGGAGAGAATAATTTAAGATTTGTACCCTATAAAATCTCAATACACTGGAACTTAGCTATCTTTGACATTTCCTGATTAAACGGTCAATCTTAGAGATTTTCAGATCTGAAAAACTATCAGAAGGATCCAAAGTCAAATAGTAACAAACTAGTAGGAGTAACTTTTATTTTATTAATACACTGGTCCAACACTAGTGCAAAGACTTTTAATTATCATCATCATCATGACATCATGTGTCATGTCAAGACCTCAAAACTATATTTATTAATTTCAAAAGAAAATACCCATCCTGAGAGTAACATAAAATAAATATATAGAGAACAAAAATCTAATCTATCGAGGTATTCTATTATTGTAGAATTATTAATGAAGAAAATACATACCGAAATAGTTGAAGATTTTGAATGAATGGACGTGATAAATTAACTAATTAAAATATATGGTCATGCGTGCCCTGAATATTTAGGGTCGGTTGAGTCTTATTTTATTTTGAGTTTTTTGAATTGTTGGGCCATGAATATTTGGGGTCGGTTGAGTCTTATTTTATTTTGGGCTTTCCGGATTAAACCCATTTTTACTCTTGGAGCCTTAGACTATTATGTAAATAACTGTTTATGTAAAGCTTGGGCTGGAGCTGGTGGTGGGTGACAGGTGGCAGCTTATGAACTAAAAATTATCCCTAATCTATGGGATTAGCAGGTGGCTGATTGAGGTGATGGGCCCTGCCGTCTTTAGCCTCCTTCATTAATGTGGAGTTGACATAATATTGACTGGGTGAAGAGCAAGTATGAAAAAGCCTGCATGCAGCCAGCTGACGTAAGCATCGGGGGAAAACATGCAAGTTGGTGAGATGATATATGGGTACAAGGCACTACACAAAGGAGGTAACAAATATTTTTTCTCTCCGGACACTAAAAGCACATAACCTCCATTGTTAATCCCTTTTTCGGCCTGTACTTATTCTCACACCGGAGTGATCCCCGGCGGCCCAAAATCGTCGAGATCCGATGCTGATGTGTTCATTGTGCAGGATTAGACGCGCTTTTCGTGATTGAGGCACGTGACGAGATCGAGGCGTTAACATTGGCGCTAGAAGGAGGGCATCTAGTGTTTCTGGTTTTCAATAACTCATTGAACATTTTACATCGGAAGCTATGGTGAACACTAAGACAATTACAGCCGAAGGACAGCCGACAACTGTTAGTTCTTTTTTGCAAAAAATCTCGGTGAAAGATAGGTTGGGTCCTTCGGTAAGTACCCATGATAGACTTGGATCACTAGAAGTTCTAGGAAGGCCTCATGCTAGAGGTCATGGCGATACCAAGAGGAAGTTATTTCCTACTGTCGGCAAAAGTCCTGACAAGAGTCGGAAAAGGGTGGTAGATACACCGTCTAGGACCCAACATCGAAAGGGTCAGGCAGACAAAATTTCTACCTTGGCAAAGATGGCACAAGAAACCGACACGGCTTTGAAAGCACTTCTGCAACAGAGGGAGGAGATTTCTAAATAAATGGTTCTTGTGACTGAGAAAGAAGACGAAGCTTCCAGTTACACTCGACCGAAAAGACAGGGTAGGTCACATGGTCGGAGAGCAAGAAGGGATGAATATTCCAGGCAGGCAAATAGTGGGTCTTGCAGCCATTCTCCTGACAGGAAACGAAGTGGGCCACAAGAATATTCTCCCGAGACTTCGAAAAGAATGCCTCGTATTGAATATCGTAGAGACAGTAGAAGAGATGGGCTACGAAGCCGTTCAAGAAGTCATTCTCCAGAGAGTCCGAAGAGGGTACACCACACAGGGAGTTCTCGCTCCGGCCGAAGAAACAGACGAAGTCCTTCGACATCGTTTAGCCCGGATGGAAAAGATCGAATTAAACACAATAATACGAATTCTCCAGGGAAAGAAGTTGCTTCTTCACCCGGGATGGTGGAGGACCTAGCGAAAGAGATAAAAGAGCTTCGGAAGCAGCAAACAGAGGTTCAACAAGGGAAGAAAACTTCGGATAAAAAGGCGTCTCCCTTCTCATCGAAAATTCTTATGGAGAAAGCGGATCCTAGCAAAAAGATACCTCATATGGAAAGTTATGACGGTTCTGGGGATCCATTCGACCATAGCCAAGCATTTGACAGATTGATGGATTATTACGACTATTCAGATGCAGCTAAATGTCAGACATTTGGATTCACGTTAAGAAGGGACGCAAGGCAATGGATGGGGACTTTGGCTTCGGGTTAGATCGCGTCATGGGCGGATTTGTGTGACAAGTTCCATGCTCGCTTCGGGAGCAATAAGAGAAGGGGAAGGCCCACGGGATCGTTGGCCCAAGTAAGGCAGTATTCGAGCGAGACTCTGGGGCAATATGTGAAGAGGTTCCGAAAAGCTGTGGGGCAGGTTTCAGATCTTAACGATCTTCAGGCAGTGGGATTGTTCCAGAATGGTTTAGATCTGGTGAAATCAGAAAAACTGGTAAAGAAGCTGATGTTCAAGCATCCGAAGAGCCTGGTCGAAGCGTTTGAAAAGGCCGAAGGCTTTATCGTGGTGGAAGAGGCGATGGCCAGCTCGAAGCAAAGCTCTTCGGAAAAGGCAAAAGAGAATGACAAGGAGAAGCCAGGCGGTAATTAGAGAAAGAGTAGTGGCGGTAATGATCGGCTCGAAGGGAATCAAAAGAGGTATAACAATAACTGGATACTAGGGGAGATCGTCCGCTCATTCAGACTCAGAAGGTGAATAAGGTATATACACAACTCAACACGGATCGGGCTACTATTTTGGAACAAATAAAGAACCAACCATACTTCGAACCGCCTAAAAATAATCCCCGACCAGGATCTGGAGATCCTGCTTTATACTGTAATTATCACCGGGCGGTTGGGCATCATACGAATTCCTGCTGGGGTTTGAGGGAGCTCATTGAAAGGAAAGTTCAAAGTGGTACTCTGATGCAGTATGTAGCAGGGCGGGAACAACAAAGAGACCAGCCGAGGAATAGGGAGTTAGCTCAAGTCGCCCAGCCTGTTCAACCAGTGCCGAACCAGGCGGTGCGGCATGTGGTAGATGTGATATCTGGGGGAAACATGGGTAAGGTTGCAGGTAAGAAAAGACGAGGGTATCTGGACTCGGTGATGACTCTAGCAGATAAGCCTATTAAAGCCGAAAGGACATATCCGGGTTCCATAATTTTCTTCACAGATGAAGATTTTCCTTCGGAACCTATCGAACCGCACGAAGGAGCCTTGGTGATCACTGCACAGGTTGGTTCAGTGGATATGAAGAGGATGATGATCGATAATGGCTCTTCGGTGGATATTCTATATGCTCATGCTTATCACCGAATGCCTCTAGATGGTCAGAAGATGAAAATTGGGCAGGAGGCCCCTTTATATGGCTTCAGCAACGATCCGGTCAAAGTGGCAGGAACCATTGAGCTGCCGGTTGTCTTCGGGACGGTTCCCCAACAGGTTCAAATTATCTGCAAATTTTACGTTGTGCATGTAGATTCAGCTTATAATGCCATTTTGGGGAGGCCTACCATAACAGCTTTGCAGGCAGTTACTTCAATCCCTCACTTCAAAATTAAGTTTCCTACGCCCCACGGAGTTGGCGAAGTCGCAGGAGATCTGGACTTGGCAAGGAGGTGTTATCGGAATGCTCTGATCACTTCGGGGGTAGGAATCAGTAAGCAGAAACATACAATGGCTGTGACGCCCCCCAGAATAGGTCCAGTCAACCCAACCCATTCTGATTCGCCAGATACATGGTACAGAATTCAAATACAAACTTTATATCACACGGTTATGCAAAATACGACCACACAACTGTGAGTGTCAATACAAATATGTAAAAAATATTAATATTCAAACTAAGTCCTCATTACAATTATTATCACACTATTTTACAAAAATAGCGATGACTACTACTGCTCTAACTCGGACCATCACTCTGTCCCCCGACTAGTTCCTGCGACATTCTCATTTCCTGAAGAGGACAATAGATGAAAAGGGTGAGCTCAACTAGCCCAGTAAAGAATATTACGACTAAGATAATGGAAAATAAATTATCGTTAGTCTTCAACAATTCAGATAAAATATTATTGACAATAAGTTTTAGATCAATATTCGCAGCGAAAATAACCATTCATCATCAATATTTTATCCCTGTAACATCAATCAATATACATCTTGAATCAAATATTCATCTTTGCACTACAGGCCAAAGATATTCATTTGTATCACCAGTGGTCATGTTCATCTCAACACCTGTTCATCTTTGTACTACGGGTCAAAGATATTCATCAGGTAATCATTCATCTTTGCTCTACAGGCCAAAGATATTCAGTTATATCACCTTTTAGGACTGAGGATGATGAAAAATATTTTAAAGAACGAATCCAGTGTGATAAAGGACAAAGACTACGGATTCGTAATCTAATTTATCCAAGTTCAAGAATACTTCATAATAATACTTTGTGGAGCAAAATTCAAGAATAAAGCTCAAAACTTAGATTCAATCAAAGATAAGAACTTTAACAAGCAACTTGGACATATAGAAAAAAATTAATTTTTCCGTGAATAGTGCCGTATACGTGAATAATGTCGTATACGTGAATAGTAATTTCTACGAAAAAAGTAAGAATTTCATAATAAAATCCATGCCAATATTTTAGTATAATGATATTAAAAAGAATAACATCATTTACGAAAGAAAATAACATCCCTTACCTCAAAAGAATAGTACTTCTGACTGGAATATCGGATATAAGGCTGAAGAAAACTTGCACTGAATAGTAACACTCAAAGTATCTAAATATTCGCAAAAATACGCTCGATATTATAGAGAGAGAAAACTTCTGATTCTGGTGTGATTTTCAATTCTAACCTAAGCACCCTATTTATAGGAAACGCTTAGGATGCCAAAGTAGACTTTTGAATAAAATAATATTTTTTTAAAAAAAATTCAGCCGCCTCCAAAGAAAGCCATCAGCATTCACCAACCAAAAGTGGGGCCCACAATTTTATAAAAAAAATATTTATTTTATGAAACTTTAATAATTCATAATAAATAGCCCCTTTGTCAGAAAAATACCAATTCTATGTCTTTTTTATAGGAAATTTAATTCTCTACAACTTTGTAGAATGAAGTTTTTCCAAATTCCAAACATAAATTATTCGAAATCCATAAATGGATGATTTTCCACACCAAAATACTGATAAAAACACATCAGCGCTAATTCCTTCTTTTATATCCACAAAATAAATATTTTCTTATCATATAAATCAATAATTAATTATTCACAAATAATATTACAGAACTACAATATTGACAACCAGGTCGTTCCCATAAAAGAGGGGGCCTTCCGATAAGGATTTCTCCTTACTGGCGCGCAATTAAATAACCCCTCCTAGACAGAACTTCCTTAGACATTGTCAATAATGTTATCTAATAATATTATTCAAATAATATCAATTATTGAGTTGATAATGTGAAATACTGTGCAGTGACAATTATTGAATCACTAATACAAAATATCAACTGTAGCAATTACTGAATCAATCATAGCAACGTAGCAATTATTGATATAAAATATCAACGTAACAATTATTGAATCAATAAAATATCATACAATTATTGAATCAATAATATAAAATATTGAACAGTAATTACTGTAACAATAATTGAGTAAGTGCCTTCTCACGTAAGAATCAATAATTCAAAATACTATGCAATACCGTGTGCTACTGTGCAACATCGCGTATTACTGTATTTTAACCACCGGGTATTTCAACAGTACTAACGGTAACAACTACGCCGTTATTTTATTAAAAGGTTATTTCTGTCGCTTTCTATATCCGATAGTTATTCCGTTGTGGGGCTCACAAATAGCTGCGCCGTCGTACGAATATTCCCCGACAACAAGAATATTCCATGACCAAACGACTATTCCCCGACAACAATGAATATTTTATAACCACTTGCTTATTTTGAAATATTTGCACATTTCACCCATAATTTTTCACATTTATCAAATCAACACCTTACTATTTCGAAATAATATATTAAAAAAATTAAATCTTTATTCATAAAAGTTGGGGTCTTACAACCTCCCCTCTTTATGAAATTTTGTCCTCGAAATTGACGTACGTACCTGGTATGTCGAAAAGGTGAGTATACCTCGCTTTCATTTCCGATTCCAACTCCCAGGTCATTTCCTCAATAGCATGGTTTCTCCACAAAACTTTAACTTGAGGTATAATTTTCGAGCGTAGGACATGCTCCTTCCTATCCAAGATCTTGACAGGTACCTCATCGTACGTTAAATCTTCGGCTATCTCGTCTAGTTCTAACTCAATAATGCGGTTTGGATCTTTCACATATTTACGAAGCACGGATATGTGAAAAACGTTATGACCACGAGACATGCTTGGAGGTAAAGCGAGTCTATAGGCCACATTTCCTACTCGGTCAAGAATCTCAAATGGACCAATGAATCGTGGATTGAGCTTTCCTCTCTTGCCAAACCTCGTAACTCCCTTCCACGGAGCAACACGTAACAATACATGATCCCCAACATTAAATTCCACGTCCATTCGATGAAGATCCGCATAACTCTTTTGTCGATTCTGTGCCGTTTGTATACGTTGTCGGATTATTTGGATCTTTTCTATAGTCATACGTACTAACTCCGATCCCAATAATGTTGCTTCACCCACCTCATCCCAGCATACTGGAGAGTGACACTTTCGTCCATACAACGCTTTGAATGGAGCCACGCCTATACTTGCCTGATAACTGTTGTTGTAGGAGAATTCCACCAATGGTAAGTACTTATCCCAACTCCCTTTGAAGTCTAGAACACAGAGTCTTAATAGATCTTCAAGAGTTTGAATAGTCCTTTTCGATTGTCCGTCTGTTTGAGGATGATAAGCTGAACTGAATCGTAAATTCGTGCCCATAGCTTTCTGCAAACTGATCCAAAATCGTGAAGTAAATCTGGGGTCATGATCCGAAACTATGGATACTGGCATGCCATGCAATCTCACAATCTTATTCACGTACATATGAGCAAGACGTTCAAGGGAATAAGTCTCTCGTATCGGCAAGAAATGAGCAGACTTGGTTAATCTATCAACGATAACCCAAATTGCATCTATGCCTTGAGAAACCTTGGGAAGACCCGTAACGAAATCCATCGTAATGTGTTCCCACTTCCATTTCAGAATCTCCAGTGGTTGCAATGGACCCTTCGGCACTTGATGCTCTGCCTTTACACGTTGACAAGTTAAACATCTCGAAATAAACTCCGCGATCTCTTTTTTCATATTGCTCCACCAAAATGTATGTCGAAGATCACGATACATTTTAGTACTCCCATGATGGATTGCAAACGGTGTGTTGTGTGCCTCCATCATGATTCTATGCTTCAAGTCAGAATCGTTACGAACACAAAGTCTGGAGTTGACTCGAAGTATTCTCTCTTCATCGATTCTTGCTTCTGGAATAGCATCTTCTTGCACCTTCTTCTTCATATTCGTCAGCTCCGGATCTGTAGATTAAGCAGCTTTAACTCTATCCATTAAAGCTGGTTCTACGCGTATAACATCATTACGTGGGTCTCTGGAGTCTTTAACTCTATCTTCATCCTTTGTACTCATACAAAATGGGCTTCGTGTTGACAATATCGCGCTTGTACTCGCATACGATCTTCTACTCAACGCGTTAGCTACCACGTTCGTTTTTTCTAGGATTGTATTTTCGTAATCTTTCAACAGCTCGAGCAACGTCGTTGTCGCATGTTGAGTTCTTTTTGGAAAAATATTTGAGGCTTTTGGAGTATATTAGGATGTTATCAATAATGACAATCACGAAATGATCCAAATATTTGATACCAACTGTGACTCTCATGGTGTTTCAACCATAGCACCTCACAATTGGTCAAACATGTCATCAATATGAGGTAACGGATACCTATTCTTGATGGTGACATGGTTTAACTCCCGATAGTCAATACAACGTCGTATACTACCGTCTTTCTTCTTTACAAATAAAATAGGAGCACCCCAATGAGATGTACTAGAACGAAATAAAACCGATGTCTAACAACTTCTGTAGTTGGACCTTTAACTCCTGAAGTTCAATAGGAGTCATTCGATATGAGGTTTTAGAAATGGGTTTTGTACCGGGTTCAAGGTCAATAAAGAATTCAACTTCACGTTCTGGGGGTAGACCAGAAAGTTCTTCGGGAAATACATCAGGAAACTCATTAACAACGGAAATATCATTCAAATTTGACGTATTCTGGTTTAGATCAGTGACATGAGCTAAGAAAGCTTGACATCCGTTTTTCAATAAACGAATAGCTTTATGATTTCAAATGATATTGACTGATTTTAGTGGTTTGGTAGTTTGGATTCGCACAACAGGTTGATTAGGAATATGAAAACTAACAACCTTACAAAAATAATCAATTTTGGCATGGTAAGTGGTTAACCAGTCAATTCCTAAAATCACATCAAATGCAAGTATTTTCAAAGATATAAGATCAACAGGTAAGGTAAGGGTACCAATCTGAATCAAGCAAGATTTTTAAACAATAGATGTAACGAAGGTTTCACCCAACGGAGTTTCAACAGATAAGTCAAAGTTTAATTTCTCGGAAGTCAAGTTCAAACGTTGAGCACAAGTAGGTGAAATAACAGAATGGGTAGAACCGATATCTAATAAGGATAGATTTCGCAAAAATTTATGATTAACTAACCCGTGATAAATTCATTCGGGTCCCTCGCATTTTCGACAGTCACGACAAATGCTCTTCCAGGAACCACCGACTTTGATTTGTCTGGGACAGTCTTTGGTGTCACTATCCCAACTGGTCTTGACTTTGCTATAAAGCTCATTCCACCCTCAATCTGCTTCGTCACACTCCTGATCCATAATTTGAATCATTACTTTTCGATCCCTATTGAATTGGGGTTGACCGCTATGCACAGGGTAATTCCAAACTCGATGTTGGATTCTTCCAATTGCTGTCCAAAAAGTGAAATCCATATCGTCTATTTTGGCCTTCTTGGATTGGACGTCTCTTTCTAAAATATCAACGCGTCGTGCGGCTTTTACCCATGCATCTTCAATTCTCACTCGTTCAGTTGCTTCTTCTTTCAGCTGATCGTTGACATTTGCATTTTCAGATTCCAGCTCTAATATCATATGTTCTGCCAGAGAGAGCTTCTGTTCAAGCCTCGCATATCGAGTAGCAAAATCTTGAATTTCTGTATCTCTTTCTTGAATTGTTGTATCCCTTTGTTCCACGGCTGTCTGTCGTTCTTCACCATGCTCTTCTAACTCATGAATACGATCTTGCAGTTCAACATTTCGATCATAAAATTCTCCTAACAAATCCTCCTCCTCAGGTTCCTCTTCTTCCTCACTCTCAACTGCTACCTCTGCGACTAGTTCGGGTGCAACTATTAATTCTTCACTCACTACATGGATATTTCTAATTTCTTCTTCTTCCGACATCACATTATCCTGGTTGGTGATTAGCAGTGCCTCCACGGTCTCATTCACTCCATTGTTAACATTCTCAGCTGCCATTCTCAAATACTGCCATAAAATAAGGGTTAATTAAACAAGTTAACATATCACATATTAACCATATATTTCGACTGACCAATTAAATACCACATAAGCTTAGGTAGAACATACTAGTGAAAGATTTACTCGTCCCTCCCCTCCTAGTTCTATTCTCCGATCTCCGCCAGAGACCATATCCCTAAGCTCTGATACCAACTGTGACGACCCCCAGAATAGGTCCAGTCAACCCAACCCATTCTGAGTCGCCAAATACATGGTACAGAATTTAAATACAAACTTTATATCACACGGTCGTGTAAAATACGACCACACAACTATGAGTGTCAATACAAATATGTAAAAAATATTAATATTCAAGCTAAGTCCTCATTACAATTATTATCACACTATTTTATAAAAATAGCGAGGACTACTACTGCTCTAACTCGAACCATCACTCTGTCCCCCGACTAATTTCTGTGACATTCTCATTTCCTGAAGAAGACAATAGATGAAAAGGGTGAGCTCAACTAGCCAGGTAAAGAATATTAGGACTAAGATAATGGAAAATAAATTATCGTTAGTCTTCAACAATTCAGATAAAATATTATTGACAACAAGTTTTAGATCAATATTTGCAGCGGAAATAACCATTCATCATCAATATTTTATCCCTATAACATCAATCAATATACATCTCGAATCAAATATTCATCTTTGCACTACAGGCCAAAGATATTTATTTGTATCACCAGTGGTCATGTTCATCTCAACACCTGTTCATCTTTGCACTACGGGCCAAAGATATTCATCAGGTAATCATTCATCTTTGCTCTACAGGCCAAAGATATTCAGTTATATCACCTTTTAGTACTGAGGATAATGAAAAACATTTTAAAGAACGAATCCAGTGTGATAAAGGACAAAGACTACGGATTCGTAATCTAATTTATCCAAATTCAAGAATACTTCATAATAATACTTTGTGGAGCAAAATTCAAGAATAAAGCTCAAAACTTAGATCCAATCAAAGATAAGAACTTTAACAAGCAACTTGGACATATAGAAGAAAATTTAATTTTTCCGTGAATAGTGCCGTATACGTGAATAGTAACTCCGACGAAAAAAGTAAGAATTTCATAATAAAATTCATGCCAATATTTTAGTATAATGATATTGAAAAGAATAACATCATTTACGAAAGAAAATATCATCCCTTACCTCAAAAGAATAGTACTTCTGACTGGAATATCGGATATAAGGCTGAAGAAAACTTGCATTGAATAGTAACACTCAAAGTATCTAAATATTCGCAAAAATACGCTCGATATTATATAGAGAGAAAACTTCTGATTCTGGTGTGATTTTCAATTCTAACCTAAGCACTCTATTTATAGAAAAAGCTTAGGATGCTAAAGTAGACTTTTGAATAAAATAATATTTTTTAAAAAAAATTCCAGCCGCCTCCAAAGAAAGCCATCAGCATTCATCAACCAAAACTGGGGCCCACCATTTTATAAAAAAAATATTTATTTTTCGAAACTTTAATTATTCATAATAAATAGCCCCTTTGTTAGAAAAATACCAATTCTATGTCTTTTTCATCGGAAATTTAATTCTCTACAACTTTGTAGAAGGAAGTTTTTCCAAATTCCAAATATAAATTATCCGAATTCATAAACGGATGATTTTCCACACCAAAATACTGATAAAAACACATCAGCGCTAATTCCTTCTTTTATATCCACAAAATAAATATTTCTTTATCATATAAATCAATAATTAATTATTCACAAATAATATTACAGAACTACAATATTGACAACCAGGTCGTTCCAAGGAAAGAGGGGGCCTTCCGATAAGGATTTCTCCTTACTGGTGCGTAATTAAATAACTCCTCCTATACAGAACATCCTTAGACATTGTCAATAATGCTATCTAATAATATTATTCAAATAATATCAATTATTGAGTTGATAATGTGAAATACTGTGCAGTGACAATTATTGAATCAATAATACAAAATATCAACTGTAGCAATTATTGAATCAATCATAGCAACGTAGCAATTATTGATATAAAATATCAACGTAGCAATTATTGAATTAATAAAATATCATGCAATTATTGAATCAATAATATAAAATATTGAACAGTAATTACTATAACAATAATTGAGTAAGTGTCTTCTCACATAAATATCAATAATTCAAAATACTGTGCAATACCGTGTGCTACTGTGCAACACCGCGTATTACTGTATTTTAACCACCGGGTATTTCAACAGTACTAACGGTAACAACTACGCCGTTATTTTATAAAAAAGGTTATTTCTATCGCTTTCTATATCCGACAGTTATTCTGTTGTGGGGCCCACAAATAGCTGCGCCGTCGTACGAATATTCTCCGATAACAAGAATATTCCACGACCAAACGAATATTCTCCGACAATAATGAATATTTTATAACCACTTGCTTATTTTGAAATATTTGCACATTTCACGCATAATTTTTCACATTTATCAAATCAACACCTTATTATTTCGAAATAATATATAAAGAAAATTAAATCTTTATTCATAAAAGTTGGGGTCTTACAATGGCCATTGAAGTGAAACCATTTACAGAGAGTGGAACAGAACCATTAGTCATGCCAGTGGAGGAGACTGAGGAGATCGAATTGATCCCGGGAAAGAAAGAAAAAACGGTGAAAGTTGGTTCGGGGCTGCCAGAGCCTTTCCGACAAATCTGATGGTGTTACTTCAGTGTTATACCGATATCTTATCTTGGGTTCCTAGTGATATGTCGGGAGTAAGTCGAAAAGTGGCTGAGCACAGATTGTAAGTGGATCCAAATAAGAAGCCTGTACGGCAGAAGAGGAGGATCTTCGCACCGGAAAGACAGAAAATAATTGATGAGGAGATCACCAAGTTACTGGATGCAGACTTTATCTTCGAGATTGATTATCCAGAGTGGATGGCAAATGTGGTTCTGGTACAAAAGCATAATGGCAAATGGCGAGTTTGTATAGACTACACCGATCTGAATAAGGCGTGCCCAAAGGACTTCTATCCTCTGCCTCATATTGACCAACTTATTGATGCAACTTCGGGGTACGCTTTGCTTAGTTTTATGGATGCTTTTTCGGGATATCATCAAATTTCTATGTGCAAGGAGGATGTACCGAAGAAAGCTTTCATTACTCATCGGTCGGTATATGCTTACAAGAAAATGACGTTCGATCTGATCAATGCGGGGGCTACTTATCAGAGAATGATGAACCACGTCTTCACAAAGAAACTCGAGAAAAATATGGAGGTTTATGTTGACGATATGATCGTTAAGAGCCTGTCAGTTCATGGTCATCTGGACGATCTGGAGGAGTGCTTCCAGACAGTTCGTCATTATGATTTGAAGCTGAATCCGACTAAATGCACTTTCGGGCTGGGAGCAGGCAAGTTTTTGGGATATTTGGTCAGCAAGAGAGGTATCGAAGCTAATCCAGAGAAAATCCAGGCTATCTTGGACATGAAGTCCCCACAGTCGTACAAGGATGTCCAGCGTTTAACTGGTAGAATAGCATCGTTGAGGAGGTTCATGTCTAAATCGGCGGAAAAGTGCTTGCCGTTCTTTAATACATTGAAGGGACCGAAGAAAGCAAAGACGTTCCAATGGACTTCGGAGTGTGAGGAAGCTTTCCAAGGAATCAAGAGGTACTTATCTTCGGCACCTCTGTTGGTGAAGCCAGTTCCTACTGAACCCTTGTATTTGTATCTGGCTGCGAGTTCATTGGCAGTAGGAGCGGTTTTGGTGCAGGAAGTTGGGGGTAAGCAGCACCCGGTTTACTATGTGAACCATGCCCTTAGGGACGCAGAAATCCAAACCTTGAGAAGTTTGTTTTTGCTTTGATCACTGCCAATAGAAAGCTTCGGCAATACTTCCAAGGTCGGATAATAGTGGTATACACGGATCAGCCACTGAAGAAGGTGTTGGGAAAGCCAGAGATTTCGGGGAGACTTGCTGCATGGACGATGGAATTATCTCAGTTCTTTATAGAGTACTATCCCCGGACAGCTATTAAAGGCCAAGCCTTGGCTGATTTTGTAGTAGAATGCTCGTTTTCCGAAGTTGATGGCAGCATGAACGAAATAGAGGGATCTACGGAAACGGTGGCTACACTTCAGCAAGTGCACGATTCTTGGACCTTTTATGTGGATGGATTTTCTACTTCGGATCTTGGTGGTGCCGGGATAATTCTGACAAGCCCGGAGGGATTCAAAGTACAGCAAGCCATCAGATTCGAATTCAGGGCAACAAATAATGAGGCTGAATACGAGGCGGTATTAGCAGGATTGCGTCTGGCCCAGAGTCTGGAAGTTCAGAAGTTGATTATTTACAGTGATTCTCAACTGGTCACCAAGCAAGTTTCGGGGGAATATGAAGCTCTAGGCTCTAAAATGGTTAAGTATCTTGCAGAATTGAAAGATCGACTTCAACACTTTGGCTCGTGTGAATTTCAAGGTGTTGGTCGAACTGATAATTCTAACGCTGATGCATTGTCGAAGCTGGCTACTACTGAATCGAGCGCCTTTGACGGAACAGTTTACTTGGAAACCCTGAAACAAGCTAGCATCCAGCATGGTGAAGTGATGTGCGTAGAGCGGTCTAATTGTTGGATGACTCCATACATAAACTATCTAGCAGATGGCGTACTACCTTCAGATCAGATGTTGGCTAAAAAGGTGAGATACAAAAGTGCAAACTTCATACTTATTGATGGAGATCTGTATCGAAGAGCTTATTCCTCTCCATTACTGAAGTGTCTGGTCCCATCTGTAGCTGAATATGCCATTCGGGAGGTTCATGAAGGTATCTGCGGTGACCACATGGCCGCGAAGTCGTTAGCATATAAAGTGCTTCGTCATTGGCCAACAATTTTTAAAGAGGCTACTGATTATGTGAAGAAATGCCCGAAATGCCAGTTGAATAGTTCAATCCCACATCAGCCACCAGAAGAGCTATACTCGGTTTTATCTCCTATACCTTTTGCTGTCTGGGGGATAGATATACTGGGTCCACTTCTGAAAGCAAAAGGTCAAGTCAGTTTTGTTATAGTGGCAATTGATTATATGACTAAGTGGGTAGAGGCGAAGCCTCTTCGGCTGATAACGGAACAAAAATGCTTGAAGTTTCTAAAGGAGTCAGTAGTATTTCGATTTGGAATTCCTATGGTGATAATTTCAGATAATGGACGCCAGTTCGTGGGATCAAAATTTGAGGCGTTCTTGAAGGGGTTAGGGATTCAGCATCGAAAAACTTCGATTGCCCATCCATAATCTACTGGGCAAGTTGAGGTAACTAACAGAATACTCCTGAATGGGATCAAGAGAAGGCTGGATGACGCCAAAGGAAGATGGCCTAAAGAATTACTTAGCGTGCTATGGGCTTACCGAACTACACCAAGGACTACAACGGGAGATTCCCCATTTAGACTGGCATACGATTCTGATGCTCTAGTTCAGGTGGAAATTGGATCTACAAGTCTTCGGGTAAGTCAATTTAAAGAATTATACAATGATGAGGGACTCAAAGCCAACTTAGATCTACTCGAAAAAGTCCGAGAGGTAGCTCTGATAAAATTAGCTACTTATCAACGTCGTGTGGCTAAATACTACAACAAAGGGGTAGAGCTTCGGAGATTCGAAGTTGGGGATTTTGTTCTTCGAGAGGTAGAAGCCTCTACGCCACAGAATATGGGTAAACTCATGCCAAATTGGGAAGGCCCTTATGAAGTCATTAACGTACCGAAACCTGGGACTTATCGGTTGCGAGCCTTAGACGGGTCTGAGATTAAAAATACTTGGCATGCTGGAAGGCTCCGCAAATATTTTCAGTAAAGCTAGTGTCAAAGTCCGGAAGTCTATAACTACTATGACAATTATCAATAAAAGGGGCTTTTTTCTCCAATAATGGCTTATCTTCGTGACAGGTATAAGGTTGGATTCCTTCGACTCCTCGTAGCGAAGCGAACTATTCTTGGGTTGAACCTGTTCGGCTCTCGGAGAGAACGAGGTTGCCAGCTTGGTATAAGGTTAGATTCCTTTGACTCTTCGTAGCGAAGCGAATTATTGATGGTCCAACCCGTTTGGCTCTCGGAGAGAACGTGGTCACCAGTTATAAGGTTGGATTCCTTCGACTCCTCGTAGCAAAGCGAACTATTCTTGGGTTGAACCCGTTCGGCTCTCGGAGAGAACGTGGTCACCAGTTATAAGGTTGGATTCCTTCGACTCCTCGTAGCGAAGCGAACTATTCTTGGGTTGAACCTGTTCGGCTCTCGGAGAGAACGAGGTTGCCAGCTTGGTATAAGGTTGGATTCCTTTGACTCCTTGTAGCGAAGCGAACTATTGATGGTCCAACCCGTTCGGCTCTCGGAGAGAACGTGGTCACTAGTTATAAGGTTGGATTTCTTCGACTCCTTGTAGCGAAGCGAACTATTCTTGGGTTGAACCTGTTCAGCTCTCGTAGAGAACGAGGTTTCCAGCTTGGTATAAGGTTGGATTCCTTCGACTCCTCGTAGCGAAGCGAACTATTGACGGTCCAACCCGTTCGGCTCTCAGAGAGAACGTGGTCGCCAGTTATAAGGATGGATTCCTTCGACTCCTCGTAGCGAAGCGAACTATTGATGGTCCAACTCGTTCGGTTCTCGGAGAGAACGTGGTCACCAGTTATAAGGATGGATTTCTTCGACTCCTCGTAGCGAATCAAACTATTCTTGGGTTGAACCTGTTCGGCTCTCGGAGAGAATGAGGTTGCCAGCTTGGTATAAGGTTGGATTCCTTCGACTCCTCGTAGCGAAGCGAACTATTGATGGTCCAACCCGTTCGGCTCTCGGAGAGAACGTGGTCACCAGTTATAAGGATGGATTCCTTCGACTCCTCGTAGCGAAGCGAACTATTGATGGTCCAACCCGTTCGGCTCTCGAAGAGAACGTGGTCACCAGTTATAAGGATGGATTCCTTTGACTCCTAGTAGCGAAGCAAACTATTCTTGGATTGAACATGTTCGGCTTTCGGAGAAAACGAGGTTGCCAGCTTGGTATAAGGTTGAATACCTTCGTCTCCTCGTAGTGAAATAAAAAATATATTTTTGGCTGAATAAGACGACGAAATGGATATTTGTTATCTAACCCCTTCGGCTCTTGGGGAGAACGGGACTGCCAAATTGTTATGAAGCTGAATAACATTATAAGTTCTTCGAAACTAATATTCTTAATAAAGAATCGGTGAATTATTCATTCTAACAATGGTGTATGGCATTTTTCGGTAATGAGTAAGTCTTGTCTTATATTATTACTTGACTTTGTTCGAAGTGTCGAAGTTAAATCACATGCTGATTGGATAATAATATAACTTAGACTGAAAAGAAGTAAAAGAAGGATAAGATATATTTCATTAAACATGACAAAGAAATTACATTATTATTGAAATTTATACAATCCATAAAAGATAGATTATCTTCGCTATCACTCTTCGTCTTCGTCGTCGGAAGAGTCGAGGAGTAGTGGGTTCAGAGAAGCAACAACTAGTTTTGATTTACCCTTGCTTCAAGCCGCCTCGTAACCCTCCGCATACATTTGAATTATTTCATTGGTTAAGGCAGGAGATTTCCGGTATTCATTCTGAATCTCCTTGCGAAGCTCTTCGGTAAGGGGGGGACCTATCAGCTTCAGGTCACGAAGCTCTCTTTTAACTTTTCCTCGAAGATCCAGATGACGTTCTTCGGATCTCTTAGCATCTGACACGGCTAAGGCCAGATTTTGATTATTATCAGACAACTGTTCATTGGCACGCTGAAGTTCTTCATTCAGTTGTATAATTGAGTGTTGAGAAGCTTCAGACGCGTCCAGTTGTTCCTTCATCTTGACAAGATCGCCTTGGAGACCCCTGCAGTTGAAGCGGATATTTTCATATTCGCTTATCTCCTTGGCCAGTGCAGACTTTAAAATGGCATTTTTTCTTCGGGCCGCCTCTTCCTCGGCTTCGGTTTCTTTATACCTCTGATAAAGACGCCCGAAGATTCCATTTGTCTGCAGTTATCCTGAGTTAATAAAATGCTTAAAGAAGATATTTATAAGCAGAGATGGTCAAAAACTTACTCTAGCCTGGTTGGCCAGGCCTTCTTCCATCAGATTAGTAATGGAGCTGTTGCCGAACCTATGGTTGTCTGTGTCCAGAACGAAAGAATTATAGAGGTGCAGAGGGAAGTCTCCGTTCGGGTCAAGCCATAGGCTAGGCGATCGGGAAGATCCAGGCTTTGATCCAAAATAGGGTGAGGATGGTTGTGGCGGTGAAGTCATTGGTTCTTCAAACAGAGGAGGGTCAACTGGTGGGGGTGAGCGGCCATCAGAAGTGTGCTTTTTCTTCCGAATAAGAGAAGAACTGGGTTCAACCTCGAATTCATCAGTCTCAGCAGGTTTGGGAGAAGATGAGGTAGTTTCAGTATGTGGTACTCTTAAATCTTCAACGGTGAGGGAGATAATTTTTGCCTTGGCCTTCCGTTTTTTGGTATGAAGGATCTTGGTTCTTTTTTCGATAGGCATGTCTAAGAGGCTTTCGGTAAGGGCTGGGACTGGGGCATGTTGGGGTTTTTAACAGCCCTTTTCTTCCGGCGAAGCTGGTTGACCCCTTCGACAGGGTTTGAATCAGTAACTAGGGGGTCAGCAGCTTGGTCTTCGGCGGTTTGTTCTTCGTTGTCTTGAGCTTCAAGAGGGTCTTGGGTTGGTTTGGTAGCAAGATGTTCCTCCAAATCTCTTATCTCGGAGGAGGTGGGCTTGATAAAAGATACTGCAAAATTGAAAGATGTATTTCAGATTAGATATTAAAATAAGATTGAAGAAGCTACACAAACGTTGACTTCGGACTTACATTTGTGATTGTACAACCAGGCCTGTTTGCTAAGGAGTCCGAAGCTCCATTCCTTCTGAGGGAGTTTGTTCAGCAACTTCACCATTTCAGTCCCCCTCTCTTGTGTGACATCGCCAAAGTCTGGGATGGGAGTAGTGGTCCAGTCTGGGATGGTGGAAACATCGGGTCCATTGATGAAGATCCAATCCTTGTGCCATCCTCGATTGCTCGAAGGGGTGTCAATCAAAGATCGCCTCTCGATCTTGACACTAGACGGTTTAGCCAGTTCCCTTGAAGCCTTTCTCTCTGGATTAGCCCACCACGAAGAGGGAAAAGAAGAAGTCTATAGATGGGGGGATACTTTGCTCAAAGCACCAAGCAGCGAACGCAAGGATGTAAATATAAGAGTTGGGGACCAGTTGGGCCAGCCCAACTCCCAAAAAACCTAACATGCTTAAGACAAAGGCATGAAGGGGAAAGCGGAGGCCCTTCTCCAGAAGTGTGAGAGGCATAGCAACATAACCACCAGGACAATGGTACATGCATTTGGTTGGCAAAGGGGCTCGTAGCTGATAATTGAGGGGGATCTGGTACCGGTCTCGGATGGCTAAGATATCTGAGTCGACAACCGAGGAAGGGGTGTTGGCATGGGCGAATTTCTTAGAGTCGGTGAAGTCAAAAGGGGTTTCTGGAGGAGCGTCTTTAGATGAATCGGTGGGAAGGTTCTTGCTGGATGAGGATTTTGATTTAGGTCTTGCAGCCGGGATAGTTTGGGTGGGATTTTGGGCGGTTGGAACAGAGGTCTCAGAAGTTGGGATGATGTTATCGGTGTTTTGGGCAGCCATTGTTGACAGACAAATTGAGAAAGAAAGCCGGAGGAAGAGAAAACTGGAGTACTTTGAATTTCAAATAAGCAAGTAAAATTGTCCAAATTAGAGGTTTCAAAGATTTATAGAGTTGTCTTTTTGGAGGTACGCGAAGCCCAAAAGCTGCGCATTCAATGAATATAATAATGAAGGTGCAGGGTTGGTATCCGGACTTGAAATTGAAAGGTTAATAGTCGGCGTCTGCTCTTGGAATTGAGGAAGCTATCATTTGTTTTTGAAATTTGAAGAGTTGGTATCTGATTTTGAGTTTGAGGGGTTTGCATTTGGACAAGGGCCTTTTATTAATTGGGCTTTGCCGAATCTGTTTAGATTCTTCTTGATGGTTGGACTGAGTTCTTATACTCTTTCATCAAACACTCTGTTTAATAAAAGACTATGGGGCAATGTTGGGCCGTGAATATTTGGGGCCGGTTGAGTTTTATTTCATTTTGGGCTTTCCGGATCAAACCCATTTTTACTCTTGGAGCCTTGGACTATTATGTAAATGATTGTTTATGTAAAGCTTGGGCTGGAGCTGGTGGTGGGTGACAGGTGGCAGCTTATGAACTAAAAATTATCCCTAATCTATGGGATTAGCAAGCGGTTGATTGAGTTGATGGGCCCTGCCGTCTTTAGCCTCATTCATTAATGTGGAGTTGACATAATATTGACTGGGTGAAGAGCAAGTATAGAAAAGCCTGCATGCAGCCAGCTAACGTAAGCATTAGGAGAAAACATGCAAGTTGGTGAGATGATATATGGGTACAAGGCACTACACAAAGGAGGTAACGAATATTTTTTCTCTCCGGACACTAAGAGCACATAACCTCCATTGTTAATCCCTTTTTGGCTTGTACTTATTCTCACACCGGAGTGATCCCCGGCGGCCCAAAACCGTCGAGATCCGGTGCTGACGTGTTCATTGTGCAGGATTAGACGCGCTTTTCGTGATTGAGGCGCGTGGCGAGATCGAGACGTTAACACATACTAATACAATTATGTACTAAAATTTCTAGATATTTGTAGATGAAGAAAAAAGAAGGAAGATAAGTGTCGCTATATAGTCATAAATATTTTTTTTTGTTTTAACAATATGAATCGGCTATGTATAATTAACTAACTAAAGGTTCATTATGTTTAATATATCCTTGATATATACTTGTATATTCTTTTTTGACTTTTTTTTATTTCTCTTGCATTTCAGAGGTATAGACTATAAATGTTTTTGTTGTTGAGCATGTTCGTACAAAGCTACGTACATGCATGCATATGTAAGCAGGGGGCGGAGGGAGGGGGGTCCGGCTGTCGGAAAATGTAGTATATAGTAGGTATGTGGGTGGGTTCAGTCTGAAATTCGGCAATGACGGGGTTAGAGGAGCTCTGCGTGCGCCGAGAAAAAGAAAGAAGGGGAAGAAGAAGAAAAAGAAGAAGAAAAAAAAATTAAAAAATATATATAACTTTATAATTAAGTAACTTATGTTAGAATATTTTATTCACTTATATGGCCTTCACTATTTATGTAATTATTGGGCTTACATATTGTATTAATTTATTACTTTATTTATGGGTTTGGTAATTAATTGTGTGACCCATAAATATTATTACTAATATTAAGTTGGCATAATGGGCCCTAGGGTTTCATAATCTCGATGGACGATTTTGACCCTTAGCTATCTAATAAATAAAACAGTTAGGGTTTGGTCCCAGTTGCCGTCTCAAAAAATTTATACACACCTATACACCCATCATTAAGATTGAGAGAGACAATTGAAGACCTTTACCCTTACGCGCAGCGGAAGCTTGATACATACAAGATGTCTTCTCTCAATTCATGTAAGTACTTAATTGTTATAATTAATTTATTTAATTTTATTCTATGCAATATCACGTTCCGTCATAATTATTCAACATCTGGTATCAAAGCATAGTTACGTTATTGTATAGAATAAATTAATTATGTTGTTATGCCAATAATTTTAATTTCGCATAATCTCTTTATTGGTATAATATAGAACTATTTAGTATATGAAGAAATTTTCGAATGAAAATAATTATGTAATCTAATTACGATGATTTTGATTTTGCTTTCGAAAATTACATGATTTTGATTTTGCTTCTGTTTCTGCGTAAGATTCATAATACTACTATGAATATTGTCCATAGTGGGTATCTTTGAATTCATCAGCATATAAATAAGGAAATAGTACTCCTAATATATGTGTATGTATAGACAAAAGTTTTGGATGTTGCATACAGAACATATACATTATTTTTAATTTATATCATACTAACAAGCATTATTTATATATGCTGAACATGAATACTGACGTATTTTATTCATGGAATTTGACTATCTGTTTAATTTATATATCAATTCATGTTCATAATTATATATTTTAATTTAAGATATTAGAACATGATATGATATATTATTAATTAGGGCTTTTAAATTATTACATGTAAATTAAATAATGTTAATTTTCAAACTTGATTATTATGTTGTTTAAAGAAAAAAAAATTGAGTTTGATCATAATAATTTACATGTATGCGTGACTCTTTTATTGTTAAAATTAATAATCAGCCCAACGGAGGGTTATTAATTGAAACAATTAAGGATTAAGAAAAGTCACATAATGTTACATTTAATAAATAAAGATTTTAATTTTACCCAACGGAAAATTAGAATTATAATTTATTAAATGGAATTTTATTGCATAAGTGACATGTTTATTTCGTTTCTGCCCAACGGTGATGCGTGGATAAATGTGTTGTACATTATTTTATGGGGATGTTATTAGCATATTATTAATTGGACCAACGAAAGATTGATAATTATGCTCAACGTCTCATTAAAATCTATTTTTTGGTGTTGTAAATAGATTTTATGTAACTAACTGCTTGCCCTACAGTTGGTTTTATTATGATTAATTATTAATTATTGTTGTACATTGTGGATTTCTTTTAGTTTTTTTGTAAGCATACTTATGAGCCTAATTATGTTTCTGCATTGACTCCAACTAGTATTTCTGTTTATGTTGCTCATTTGACTACCACTAGATCTCATAAGAAGAAGGTTCATAAAAAAAAATGGCAAAGGTTTGAAGAATAAGGATAAGCATATTTTTACTAAAATAAATAAGGCAAATTATTCAGGTAACAACTCTGAGGCATGTCCTAAATGACACTTCTGTAAGAAGCAAGGACATATTAAGAAAGAATGTCCTAAATTTAGAGAATGGCTTGAAAAGAAAGGTATATCGTCCATTAATTATGTAACTTATGAATCCTTTCTAATTGATGTTCCTTCTAATACATGTTGGCTTGACACTGGTGCTATGGTTCACATTACTAATTCATTGCAAGGATTTTTTTCAAAGAAAACACTCCAAAAGGGGGAAAGAACCATTAAAGTTGGCAATGGAAAGTCTATACAAGTTGAAGCTGTAGGAACTATCCCTTTAGTTTTGGAGAGTGGTTTCACCTTGTATTTATATGATACTCTTTATGTTCCCAGTATGACACGGAATTTAATTTCTGTAACTAAACTTGACGTTGATGGATTTTCGTTTAAGTTTGAGAATAATAAAATAATTATTTATCATTACTATCATGTTATTGGTTCTGGCTCTTTAGAGGGAAACCTCTATAAGATAAATTTGGATAATGCCTTTGCTGAATCCTTATTAACAATGAATGTGACATAAAATACCTTTAAAAGTGGAAATAAGAGAAAACTAGATAATGAAAATTCTTCAAAATTATGGCATAAACGTTTAGGCCATATTTCAAAAGACAGAATGCAACGTCTTATAAAGGATGAAATTCTTCATTCACTAGATTTTTCTAATTTTGACCATTGTATTGAATGTATTAAAGGAAAATTTGAGAAATGTAATAAGAAAGGAGCCACTAGAAGTGGTGCACTGCTTGAGGTGATTCACACTGATATATGTGGATCATTTTCTTCAGGAATTGGGGGACATAAATCTTTCATTACGTTCATTGATAACTATTCTCGTTATATTTATGTTTACCTAATTAATGAAAAATCTGAATCACTAAATATGTTTAAAATTTTCAAGGCTGAAGTTGAAAATCAACTTGACCGAAAAATTAAAGTAGTGAGATCAGATAGAGAATGAGAGTATTATGGTAAACACTCCGATACAGGTCATAGTCCTGGCCCATTTGCCTTATTTTGTCAAGAAAATAAAATTGTCACTCAGTATACAATGCCTGGTACACCGCAGCAGAATGGTGTAGCTGAGAGGCGAAATCGTACCCTTATGGATATGGTACGTAGTATGTTATGTAATTCTAACTTACTTAAATTTTTGTGGACTGAGGTATTAAAGACAACTGTTCATATTTTAAACAGGGTTCCTAGCAAATCTGTCCCTAACACTCCTTATGAAATTTGGACAGGTAGGAAACCTAGTTTAAAATACTTACGGGTGTGGGGCTGTCCAGCTGAGGCTAAGTTTTTTAATCCACAAATAAAGAAACTTGACTTTAAAACCATTAGTTGCCATTTCATTGGATATCCTGATAGATCTAAGGGTTTTCGATTTTACTGTCCCTCTCATACCACTAGAATTGTTGAGACTAGGCATGCAGAGTTTTTAGAGAATGGTAATTTAAGTGGGAGTGGTGAGCCTAAAAAATTGATCTTGAAGAAAACAGGCTTTATGTTCCTAATCTTGTAATTCAAGAGGGTGAGGCACAACAACCTCTTATTAAGGCGAATGATGCAACTGAGATAGCTGGGCCACCACCTAATGTTGAACCCCACATTATTGAAAATCATATTCCTGAAATTGTGCAGCCTTTACGTAGGTCCAAAAGACCTAGAAAGCCATGAATGATGAGTTGAAATCAATGGAGCTTAATAACGTTTCTCTCCAGTATCCAAGAAAGATTCATTTAGAATAGTCATGGCTTTAGTAGCTCATTATGATTTAGAGCTACATCAGATGGATGTTAAAACTGCATTCCTTAATGGTAACTTGCATGAGAATGTCTATATGGCACAACCAGAAGGTTTTTGGTTAAAGGCAAGGAACATATGGTATGTAGACTTAAGAAGTCCATATATGGGTTAAAACAGGCTTCTCGACAATGGTATCTTAAGTTTCACGAGGTGATGAGTACTTTTGATTTTAAGAAAAAATATAGTGGATCAATGCATATACTTGAAGGTCAGTGGGAGTAAATTTGTTATTCTTATTTTGTATGTTGATAATATACTACTTGCAAGTAATAACTTAGACATGTTGCATGAGACCAAACGCTTCCTTTCTAGAAATTTTGATATGAAGGATCTCGGTGAAACCTCTTATGTTATAGGTATTGAAATTCATCGAGATAGATCTCGCAGGATATTAGGATTGTCCCAAAGAGCTTATATTGACAAAGTTCTTAACAAATACAACATACAAAATTGCTCCCCTACTGTTGCCCCTGTTGTTAAGGGTGACAAATTTGGCTCATATCAATGTCCTAAGAATGAACTTGAACGTGATCAAATGAATCTTATTCCCTATGCTTTTGTGGTTGGGAGTCTTATGTACGCTCAAGTTTGTACACGTCCAGATATAGCGTATGTAACTGGCATGCTTGAATTACCAGTCAAATTCAGGTTTGGATCACTGGAAAGCAGCCAAAAAGGTTTTACGCTATTTACAGGGCACTAAGGATTTTATGCTTACATTCAGAAAAACAGATAATCTTGAAGTTGTTAGTTATTCTGATTATGATTTTGCTAAGTGTAAAGACGAAAAAGAAATCTACATCAGGGTACATCTTTATGCTTTCAAGAGGTCCTATTTCATGGAGAACTCATAAGTAGGAGTTAACTACCACTTCCACGATGATGGCATAATATGTGGCTTGTTATCATGCTACTTGTCACGCCGTATTATTGAGGAATCTTATTTCATGACTTAAAGTTATAGATTCCATTTCAAGGCCATTGAAAGTATTTTGTGATAATGATTCTGCTATACCTCGACACTAAGTACTTATTTGTCAAGGAAAAGAGTTGAAGATCAAAACGTTGTCATTAAGTATATTAGTTCGCATGATATGTTAACGTATCCACTTACGAAAGGCTTACCACCCAAGCTCTTTTTAGAGCATAATGCCGGCATGGGTTTAACTGGTAGTCTTAATTAATGAGTTATTTTGATGTAAGACAACAATTTTGAGCTCGTTGTTTTGAACTTCACGTTATGTTTATGGTTTGCTATTCTCTTTATTGTGCACACTTGAGAATTTATAAGCAAACGGAACGATTATGTTAATTTTGGACCATATGAATGAGTTTAATCTATTACCACTTATGTAAACTCTATTCATACCTGTTATGCTTATTGTTAATCTTTGTTCTAATAAAAGTACTAATTGTGTAACTAATGGGGATCTTGTGTTAATAGTGACACAACGATTATATTAATTCGCATTGGTGTTTTTATTTGAACAGGATGTAGATATTAAATTAATACTTGGCCAAATTAATGATTGTAAGCATTATGTTTTATATATAAATAGTATTTCGGTCAAGTGGGAGAATGTTAGAATATTTTATTCACTTATATGGCCTTCACTATTTATGTAATTATTGGGCTTACATATTGTATTAATTTATTACTTTATTTATGGGTTTGGTAATTAATTGTGTGACCAATAAATATTATTACTAATATTAAGTTGGCATAATGGGCCCTAGGGTTTCATAATCTTGATGGACGATTTTGACCCTTAGCTATCTAATAAATAAAACAGTTAGGGTTTGGTCCCAGTTGCCGTCTCAAGAAATTTATACACACCTATACACCCATCATTAAGATTGAGAGAGGCAATTGAAGACCTTTACCCTTACGCGCAGCGGAAGCTTGATACATACAAGATGTCTTCTCTCAATTCATGTAAGTACTTAATTGTTATAATTAATTTATTTAATTTTATTCTATGCAATAGCACGTTCCGTCATAATTATTCAACAGCCTACACATAATATAAATACTGATATATCAATAATTTTTTATCCGTTTGTAATTTTAAAATGGTCAAAGAAATGAATCTCTAATTTAAAAAGAAAGAAGTACTAATTTATTTAGATTTTTTGCATCTTTTTGACACTTTTGGAGGCAGGTCGTCTAACAAACTTTATTATATAATCTATCTAATTTGCAAGAGAAAAAGAGAGAGTCACATTTATAAATTTTGCAAACACTAACTACTTTTCATTTTATATATGTATACTTTTTAAAATAATAAGGTGTTCATTCATTAATAATGACATTATATACATGAATATAACTAAATGATAGGATTTATTTTTTTTGAAACGAAAGGAGTATTTCTGTTATTTAAAAATTATAATTACTTCGTTTCACAAAAAAGAACTTTATTTATAAAATTTATCAATATTAAATATGTATTTTTGTTCTATATCTATCTCATGTGAATAAGTTATTAGGTTAACATTAATCACACTATATTAAAATATGATGATAATTTATACTCATCACTACAAAAAAAAAATTATTTTTATACTCTTTTTAAAAAGAGTAATGGACTTGTTTGAAATTTTTAATATTTTTTTATTTGTGAAACGAAGTAAATAACAGAGAAGATTGTATATTGGAGGGTCTGGTAGAAAAAGAAGAGAAGAAAGAAGAGAGAAGAGAAGAGAGCTGCCGTTGCTATCATCGCTGCTGTCGGCGGTTATTACTGCAGGTCGTTGCGCCGACACCCATTCAACGGATCCCTCAATTTAAAATATCTGGCTACGTGATTGTATGTAAGTGTGAAGAGTTGCTGAAGAAAATTAATTAAATGCTTCCAGATCGATTGACTTTGATGGTTTATTATTCATTGGTGTGGTCTGGCCGCCTCCGCGTTGTCCAATTATGTGACTGGAGTATTAATTTATGGGATTGTCTGTCAACCTCAAGACCAGACCCATTTGCATTTGCATGCATGGCTACACGACCATGCACGTGCAATAGTAATTTTTGTCGTGATCCGCTAGCTATTGATTTTGATGTTAGGTCTGGAGCTTTAAATCAGTTATGAGTTTAATTAATACTAGTAGTATATCTTATCCAAGTAATTATAATGGAGAATTGATATTTTCACGAATCCCACTTATATGAATGTTAATTTTGTTTATTATTTATGTGAAGGGAGTCTTGTGAAAATATTATTTTTTTTATAATATTTTTTTGTTTAATATAAAATTAAATCCATATTATTCTTTCAGTTATATATGAGTTTAAAATTAATTATTGCTAAATAATATTTCCACATTTGAAATTTGACATGCATGCATGCATTTGTGGTCAAATATATTAAAGCAATTAACTTTTTTAATTGGATAGATTCAAGTTGTGGTAGGTAGGTCAATTCTAAGGAAAAGTACAATTAATGCATGGCGGCTTCAATTCATTCATCCTCTCGTTCCATGCATGATGCATTGGCATTTGCACCAAAACACATACATATAAATACACCTTCACGTTCCTCTATTTCTTCTTAATTCACACCATCTCATCACTACGTAGTACTACTCATTTTAATCAACTCTCTCTCTCTCTCTCTCTCTCTCTCTCTCTCTCTCTCTCTCTCTCTCTCTCTCTCTCTCTCTCTCTCTCTCTCTCTCTCTCATCAAATACTATTCCTTGTTATCTCTTCACTCCTCAGTCTCTCTCTCTCTTCTACTGCTCAACCATTCTTTCGCCCCAAAGCTTTAGTCCTTCCCGTTGCAAAAGACCCTTCTACCCTCCAATACGTCACCAAACTCAATCAAAGAACCCCTCTACTCCCCCTAGATCTTGTCCTTGATCTTGGTGGCCAACACTTTTGGGTCGACTGTGAACAAAATTTCACTTCTTCCACCTACCGCCCGGCCCGTTGCCGCTCCGCCCAGTGCTCCCTAGCTCGATCCAATAGCTGTACTGGACTGGACATATGTGGTACCGGCCCATTAAACTCCGTCACTAGAACCTCTACATTCGGTGAAATAGGCGATGATATTGTCACCGTCTCCTCAACCGATGGCTCCACACCTGGACCGTCCGTCTCAGTATCTCGCTTCATTTTCGTGTGTGCACCAACTCTTCTCATACAAGGCCTTGCTAGTAAAGCAACCGGGATGGCTGGGCTGGGCCGGACCCGAGTTGCACTGCCTACCCAGTTCGCTTCGGCCTTGAGTTTCCCTAGAAAATTCGCCATCTGCTTATCTTCGACAACAGCAAATGGGGCTATATTTTTGGGCGACAGTCCAACCAATTTGTTGCCTAATGTTGACGCCTCTGAATCACTAACATTTACACCACTTCTCACAAACACTATTCCAGATCTCTCCGTGGAATATTTCATAGGAGTGAGATCCATCAAAGTCAATGATAAAGTCGTGCCTTTGAACGCTTCATTGCTGTCCATCGATAATGGTGGGACCAAGATCAGCACCGTTGATCCCTACACCGTTTTGGAGACTTCTATTTACAATGCAGTCATCGAGTCCTTTGTAAATGAGGCCGCGACCCTCGAAATTACTAGGGTTCCATCCGTGTCGCCGTTTGGTGCGTGTTTTAATGCGACAAATATTTTTGGAACAAGACTTGGGCCAAGGGTGCCGTTTATTGAGCTTGTTTTGCAGAGTGAGAAGGTGGTTTGGACGATAACGGGGTCGAACTCGATGGTGGAGATCAATAGCGACGTGTCGTGTCTTGGAATAGTTGATGGAGGATTAAACCCTAGGACTTCCATTGTTATCGGAGGGCTTCAACTGGAGAACACCCTTCTTCAGTTTGACTTGGCAACCTCCAGACTAGGGTTTAGCTATAGCCTCAATGCAAGACAAACTACGTGTGCCAACTTCAACTTCACATCCTCCCCATAAATTAACATATATATATATCCTTAAATATGTTTGCAGTTTTGAATATTTGGCCATGAATAAGTGATCACTTGATCAGCTAGGCATCCATGCATTTGTTTTGAATTTCTTTTGTCATCAATTTCAATGCTTGTAATCATTTTTATCATGATCATATATCTAATAAAGTGTGGAAGATTTTTATTTGTTTGAAATTTGTTGCATTTAATTAGTATAACATGTTGGACGTGGACTTTATTGTACTAATCTGTTCTCAAAATAGTGGTCGGTTAAGTAAAAATTAAGTAAGTCGACACTAATTCTCCAATATATCCTCGACATGATCCTAAGAAAAGTCTTGGCCATAATACAACACTACAAGAAAATCAACTATCTCCGACGGACTAAAACTCGACAGAATAAGTTCCGTCGAAATTAATTTATTTCTGACGGAATAATCCGTCGTAGATAATCCCGTCGAAATTAAAAGTAAGTACGACGGAATTCCGTCGAAGATAGGTTACTCCACTGGCGCTAAATTTTCCGCCAGCGCGAAAGATAACTCGACGGAATAAGGGTAGGTTCGAGGAAATTTATCCGTCGAAGATAAGTTAATTCCAAGGGAATTAATTCCGACGGGCATTTCGTCGAAAATAAGGCTTAAAACTTAATTTGCCTGTCTTTTTCTCCAGCCGCCTCCCTTTTCTTTTCACACTTATCTCGCTCGCTCGCTCTCTATCTCTATCTCGCTCGCTTTCTCTCTCTCTCTCTCCCCCTCACCTCCACCATCTGTCGCCGGCACCACCACCTGCCGCCGGCACCACAACCACCACCACCACCTGCTGGCGCCACCTCTCTCCCCCTTCCTGCACGTCACCAGTTATTCCTCTACCAGCAACCACCAGCCACTCTACCGCCGCCGCCGCCGCCGCCAGCCACACTACCGACGCCACCTTCCACACTGTCGTCGCCACCAGCCACCACCCTTCCTCCACCAGCTACCAGTACACATGTTTAATTTGTATATTAGGTTTAATTTATATATTTGGTTTAATTTGTTAAAATTTGTGTTTAATTTATGATTTATATGTTGTTAATTTAGGGTTTACTATATTGTTTTGATGAAATTGGGATATTGGTGTTCATTAGGGTTTATTATAATTTGTTTGGATGAAATTGGGATTCTTGATCAGTTGTTGAATTTGGATATATTGGTCTGTAATAGTGCAATATAATTGTGTAATTTGGGTTTCCAAATTGGCTTAAATTTTTTATGAAATTGCTTTGAATTGTGAGATTTTGGTTTAGGGTTTGTCTAAAGTTGATCAATTTGGGTTTGAAAGGTCTGAAATTTGTGAATTTGGGTTTTCTGTATGCAATTGTGGCTTATTATAGTGTATTTGAGTTTTCTTTCTGCAATTATAATATATGTATGTTCAATTTGGTTTACAGTGTATTTGGGTTTTCTTTGTGCAATTACAATATATATGCATGTATGTTCTATTTGGGAGATTTTGGTTTGTAAATGTGATATTTGATATTTTCGACGGAATTTTCGACGGAATTTCGGTCAGAATTATGCAATTGCAAAATTTGTGGGCCCTACAAATAAATAATAAATAATAGATAATAGATAATAGATAATAAATAAATAATACATAATAAAATAAATAATAAATAATAATAAATAATTATTAATTATTAATTAATTAAAAAATATAAATAATTAATAATTAATTAAAAGAGATAAATAATAAATAATAAATAATAATATAATAGATAACAGATAATAGATAATAATAAATAATAAATAAATAATATATAATGATTAATAATAAATAATTATTAATTAATTAAAAGATATAAATAATAAATAATGAATAATGAATAAACAATTAATAATTAATTAAAAGAGATAAAAAATTAAAAATTAAAAATTAAAAATTAAAAATGATAACTAATAATAATAAATAATAATAATTAATAATTAATTAAAAGAGATAAATAATAAATAATAAAATAATAGATAATAAATAATAAATAATAAATAAACTAAATAGCACTTAGGTTGTGTTTGATAAATCTGACGATTAAGATCTGAATGATTATGATGTCTTAATAAATTAGATCATCTGAATGGTTATGATGTCTGAATCTAAAAAATTATTTGATAACTAAAAAGTAAGTTGTCTCTTAATGACACTATTTTACTATTTTAAAAGGTAAATTTTTATTTAATAATTTTAAATATTCAATTTAATAAAAATGAGTGAATAATATTGTTGAATATATTTATATAAAAAAAATTATCAAAAAAATTTCATTAAGAGGTACCTCTTAATTATTAAGATTTCATTTTCTGTCTTACCGATTAAGAGGCATTCAGAGGTAACAAAAAAAAAACAAACAGCATCATGCCTCTTAACGAATAAGAGACAGTCCATTAAGAGGCAATCAGATGTAAACAAACAGCACCTTACTTAGTTTTTCATTGAAAAAATAAACTAAGTAGCACTTGCTTAGTTTGCCGCAATATTCAATAAAATACAATAAAACTAAATACAATTAATAACTAAGTAGCATTTGCTTAATTGGGATGCAATATTCAATAAACTAAGTAGCACTTACTTAGTTTTTCATTGGCAAAATAAACTATGTAGCACTTGCTTAGTTTGCCGCAATATTCAATAAATTCAATATGACTTATTCACATTGACTTTCAGTGTTAAGGTTGAAGTGTAGACATTTCAGTTCCATCACAAAGAAAACATCTATGTGGAGCTTTGAATCCAAAACATGTCTTCATCCATTTCCCTTTGCGTAGGCTATCAATGAATTTTACAGGAAAATCATACTTCTTTGCCTGTAAAATTCATTGATAACCTATGTATCTGTATCTTGATGAAGACATACATGCTTTTGGAGGTGTCAACTTAAAAACCCGTTTGACATTCACTCAGTAGGAGTGAATGTCAAATAGTCCCCAGTTTGGGACTGTTACTGGATGTTATGTCTTTCACTTAGGCCGGTGCCAATACGAAACGACACGTTTTTATTATTTTGAGGACGGCTGTTATCTCTACATGTTTTTCGAGTACATAATTAGATTAATCTATTTCGTGTACTTGGAGACCATGGGGACGTGCTGTCGAAATTTTCTTAAAACAAAATAAACGTGCATAACGTGTTGGCACTAGTGAAGAGACGCATCTAGGAACGGGATAGAAGCCTGAATTACCCCTTTCCTATAGAGCTGTCGTAATAGGAAAATACTCTAATTCATGCATGGACCACATGTATGAACATCCCTGTACTGAATCCGTGGTCTGTGCAGTTAAAAATGTCAACCGACCGGAGTTGGATGTACCGTAGGATACGCAGTGATGGGTGTAAGACCCCAAATTTTATGAATAAAATTTAATTTTCTTTATATATTATTTTGAAATAGTAAGGTGTTGATTTGATAAATGTGATAAGTTATGGGTGAAATGTGCAAAGTTTACAAAGTAAGCAAGTGTTTAGAAAATATTCGTTGTGTCGGAAAATATTCGTTTGGTCGAGGAATATTCTTTTTGTCGGAGAATATTCGTACGACGGCGCAGTTATTGGTGGACCCCACAACGGAATGAATGTCGGATATAGAAAACAACAGAAGTAACATTTTTATAAAAATAACGGCAAAACTGTTACCATTAGTACTGTTGAAATACCCAGTGGTTAAAATACAGTAATACGTGGTGTTGCACAGTAGCACACGGTATTGCACAATATTTTGAATTATTGATTCTTACGTAGGAAGGCACTTACTCAATTATTGTTACAGTAATTACTGTTCAATATTTTATATTATTGATTCAATAATTGTTATTGCACATTATTTTAAATTATCAAATCAATAATTCATATTATTTGAATAATATTATTAGATAGCATTATTGACAATGTCTAAGGAAGTTCTGTCTAGGAAAGGGGTTGCTTAATTGCGCGCTAGTAAGGAGAAATCCTTATCGGAAGGCTCCCTCTTTCCTGGGAACGACCTGGTTGTCAATATTGTAGTTCTGTAATATTATTTGTGAATAATTAATTTTTAATACATATGATAAGGAAATATTTATTCAATGTGGATATAAATGGAGGAATTTTTAACACGTGACATTTGTTAAAAATTGATATTTTATCTTGTCTGATAAAATAATTCATTTAAATATATTATTATAATATTACATTATAGTAGTATGATGTAATTATATAATAGTATAATTTTTATAATTTGAATGATAACATTATTATAGTAAATTCATGGTATAAAAGTTAAACGAGGTGGAAGAGTGCAAATTAAATTTGAACTCTTATGATGCAAACAATGATGTCATCGGAGTGATGAGGTAAGCAATGATGTCATCGGAGCGATGAGGTAAGCAATGATGTCATCGGAGCGATGAGGTAAGCAATGATGTCATAGATCGATGATGTAAGCGATGATGTCATAAATTATGGCGAAAAAACTATTTTACCCTTACTCTGCCGAGCCTATAAATAGAAGCTCATTTCTTCATTATTTCTCACCAATTCACTAAAGCTATAGAGAGAGAAAGTATAGAGAGAATTAGAGAGAAAGAAGAAGAGTATTCTGCTATTACGCTAGTGCAGCCTCTAAATTTTAAGGAAATGATAATATCGCGGGTATTAGTCGGGGAATGGAGTGATGGTCCGAGTTAGAGCTGTAGAAGTCATCACTATTGTTTTATTTAAAATAGTGTGATAATAAATGTAATGAGGACTTAGTTTGAATGTTAATATTTTCTACATGTCTGTATTAACACTCACAGTTGTGTGGTCGTATTTTGCACGACCGTGTGATATGAAAGATTGTATTTGAATTTCATTGAGTGTATTTGGCGACTCAAAATGGGTTGAGTATTGAACCTATTTTGGGGGCGTCACAATGGGAGGGGATTAGTATCAGTTTATCGTGATGGGGTGTCAGATTTCTTGAATAAAGCAATAGATCATGTTGATAATTCGAACGGAAAGATGCGCTACCCGTGTGTCAAGTGTAAAAACCTGATCTGGAAGAAAGTTGACGAGATTAAATTCGACTTATTTTCCCGTGGATTTGTGGATGGGTACTTCGTATAGACTCATCACGGAGAATTAGCTGAGCGGATAGATATCCTACGGGATTCATACGCCGAAAACTATGATCCGGTGGAGATGTTGGTCGATGCTTATGGCCCTACTAATATTGACTGGGCTGAAAATGAGCCTTCTTCAAGCAGTGCTAAGCAAGTGCCAAATGATACAGTTGCTGCCTTTTACAAGTTGCTATCTGAATCTGGGGTCTCGTTGTATCCGGGAAATGATACGGACACCAAGCTTTCTGCAGTGACGTTGCTTTTACACTACAAGAATAAGCACGACTGTAGTGAGAGAGGTTTCAACGATTTGCTTGCCATTGTTGGAAAATTCTTACCCAAGGATCATACTCTTCCTGCAAATTATTACGAAGTGAAGAAGATGGTCAAAGGGTTAAATATGGGGTATCAGAAAATTGATGCTTGTGAGCAGGATTGCATGTTATACTATGGGGAGGACAAAGATAAGGGACAGTGTGATATATGCAGCTTTCCGCGCTATAAGGTGACAAAACGTGGGGGGAAGGAGAAACATGTTCCCAGGAAGATCTTACGGTACTTTCCTCTTACGCCGAGGCTTCAGCGGCTGTTCATGTCGTCTCATACGGCTCAACATATGAGTTGGCATCGAACAAAGAATGTCGTGCCTGGTCAGCTGACTCACCCAGCGGATGGAGATGAATGGAAGAGATTTGATGCAAATTATACTGAGTTTGCGGAAGAAGTCAGAAATATTAGGCTTGGCATGGCTACTGATGGCTTTTGCCCTTTCAATAATTTTAGTCAGCCGTACTCAGTTTGGCCAGTGATTATGGTCGCTTATAATCTTCCACCGTCGATGTGCATGAGGGATCCGTACTTGTTCTTGACTTTACTCATACCAGGGGATAAAAGTCCTACAAAAGACATTAACGTGTACCTTCGACCGTTAGTAGATGAACTAAAGATGTTATGGGAGACGGTGGTCCAGACTTATGATAAATCGAAAAGCGAGAATTTTGTGATGAAGGCAGCCCTGTTATGGATTATCACTGACTTTCTGGCTCTTGGGATGGTTAGTGGTTGGTCAACCCACGGGAAGCTGTCATGTCCAGTGTGTATGGGGATGTGCAAGGCAATCAGTTGCAGCATGGGCGAAAATGTACTTTCTTTGGAACTGCTCGTAGATTCTTGCCTCTTGATCACAATTATAGAAAGATGTCTGCACAGTTCAACAGAAAGACAGAGAAGAAGGGGGTTGTTGGTCGACTGTCGGCGTCGGGTAGTGAGGTCTTGGGATGGTTGAACCAGCTTGATTTTCCTTGCCGGGGAAAGAGCACAGTAAATTGAGAGCAGCCGGGTACAGGAAGACTCATAATTGGACACACTCGCCCATATGGTTTGAGTTAGCCGTATTGGGGCACACTTTCAGTTCGTCATTGTATAGATGTCATGCATACCGAAAAGAATGTTTTCGAGAACTTGTTTTACACTGTGCTAGATGCGAGTGGTAAAACCAAAGACAATGACAACGCTCGAAAAGATTTGGAGGCATTGAACATTAGGCCAGAATTGTGGCTTCGCCCTAACAATACGAAACCTAAAGCTCCATATTGTCTTACTAACAAGTTGAAGACGTGTGTAAGTGGGTTAGTGGGTTAAAGCTTCCAGATGGATACACGTCGAACATAACACGTTGTTGTAAGGTCGAGCAATTGAAAATTTATGGATTCAAGAGTTACGATTGTCATATATTCATGCAGAAATTGATCCCAATTGCATTTCGTGAGATGTTACCCAGAAAAGTTTTGGATGCATTGACCGAACTTTCAAATTTCTTTCGAGATCTTTGCTCAACTGTAATTAAGTACACTGATGTGGAGCAGATGGAGAAAAATATTGTTAGTACCATTTGCAAGCTCGAAATGATCTTTCCTCCAGGATTCTTTGACTCGATGGAACATCTGCCTATTCATCTACCGTATGAACTCAAACTTGGAGAACCGGTACAATATCGGTGGATGTATCCTTTTGAGAGGTAAGATAAATTATAAATTGCTTTATGTTGCTCATCATATTAATAATTCTCATACGTATTTGTCTTAGGTATATGCGCCGATTAAAATAAAAGGTGAAGAACAAAGCTCGTGTAGAGGGTTCTATTACTGAACGTTATACGGAGGAAGAACTTGTCAACTTCTGTTCATTGTATTTTGACGATGTTGTCTCAACGAAGCACAATCGTTTAAGTAGAAATGAGGTCGTTGGTCCATTATCTCATACTGATGATGAGTTAGCTGTATTCACATATCCGGCTAAGCCTTTTGGCCATGAGACGCAGACTTTCTTAAGCGACAAAGAGTTGAAGATTGTATCTACATACGTGCTTCTAAATATGCCCAAAGTATCTAGCTACATCAGGTATGAATAATTATTTGAGATATTTAGTGCAATTTATAAGTGTAGTCATCTATATGTTAAAGACATTTTACTATTTACGCAGTTCATTCGAAGAGGAAGCGTATGCTTCTAACCCAGCTTTTACTGCAGCAGAGTTAGAAACATTCACTAATGTTAATTTCCAACAGTGGCTTAAGCAACGGGTTGAAGAAGAGAACAATTTTGAGCGTTTTATAGATGTCATCCGAGGACCGTACAAAGTTATTAGTTCTTTTTCTGGATGCATCGTGAATGGGTTCAGATTTAGGGTCGATGACTTGAATGAACTCACATCAGTCAATTCTGGGGTTGTGGTATTGGGAAGTTGCTACCAAGATTCTGAGTAAAATTACTATGGACGTTTACAGGATGTGGTTGTACTCAATTATCACAGGGGTAAAAAGGTAGTTACATTTAAGTGTAGTTGGTTTGATACTGAAAAGGGGATTAAAGTTGATCGTAATAGAATCACAACTATAGATATCAAGTCGGTGTTAAAGTCTGATGACGTGTTCGTGTTAGCAAGTCAAGCGACTCAAGTGTATTACGCTCCTAATGTCGTAAATACTCGAAGCCCCGGTACACAGTAATCACAACTAAAACACGTTCATTTGATGCTGAGAACATGTTTGGTATAGATGAGGCGTTGCAAGAAGATGTTTGCAACCCTTTGGCCGTAGTGTTCAGTGTTGAAGATGTGATGGATACTGATGTCATTGACGTACCTGACGATGAGGATGTCGAGAAAAACGTTGTCGTGAGTGATTATGTAGTCGTCGATGATGATAATGATGACAAAACTGATCTCGAAACTGAGGATGAGGAAGATACTGAATCCGTGACTGATATACATGTTGATTCTGATGGGTTTGATGGCGTAAGTAATTGAAAATTAGCATTCATATTAGTAAATATCACATTGTTAAACCTTACATATTCATAATTTACCACTTTGGATATTGCAGTAGGATATTCATGGCTAGACATAGCGGTGGAGGTCGCCGAGGTGGTGGGCGATCCGGTACAGGAGACGGTAGCCATGCTGACGGCTCGTCTTCAGGAGCTAGTAAGTTATCTTAACTAGAATTTAAATATATCTCAAACTGCATTAGTTTATGTTTATTGACTCAGTTAAATACAATTATTACAGATGTACCTCGTCGACGACACCGAGGGACGAACCTCGGGCTCTTAGGTCTTCCGCCAGCAGTTCCACATATTGTACCGGTAGATGTTGCTTCTGGACAGTAAGTGTTAATATTTCTGTCAGTTATTGTAAAACACAATTCACATAACACATATTATTGCAAAATATAATTTTTTATGTAGTGTACTAGATCCGGTGGCTAAGCACACCCTACACGCCATCTGTTTGACGCACCTCCCGACTGGGTGCATGCGGTTCAGCCAGTATGCGCGGTTCGTGTTAGAGTTTATGCCCTAGAGGCTAATTCTTTGATGTAATTACTTAACATTTTTGATATTATATTTGATTGAATAAATAAATTATTTTATTTTGGTTTTATTTACTGCGTTATATAAATGTTAACATAATAAAAGTCCTTAGAATAGTGATACAAATTATATGGCTTCAAGTATGTGACTTGAACATGAGATCATATAATTATAATTAGTATCATTACTCTTAAATGTCCCTTGTCGAGTGTCATTGTTAATAGAACAACAATGATACATTGAGACCAGTATGTGGATTGACTGATGGCCAAATCTCATTGGTCATAAATATATAAAATATTGAGTCAATGCATAGGTACATGTTAGAGAACAATGTACTGGACAGACCCACCATGAGAATTCTACGTGGAGCATTATGCAAAGTGTCATAAGCAATTCTCATAGTGACAATGATGTAATGATCCTCCGACCTGAAATCACTATATTACTACACGAGAATTTATGTACTTTGATATCATCAAAGGCCACCTTTAATAGGGTGGACGATAAAGGTGATTATTGGGTACATCATGAATCGTGTGAGGAATATGAGTGATCTAGATGGAATTTAACCCTCCTATATATTAGGGGTGATATCCATAGGCCTCTTGATTGAGTAGGACTATGAAATGCATGGTCATACTCAAATAGTGATTTGTTTCATATAGTCTACTCATCGATCAAGAAAACTCAGATTAAATTATGAAGAGGATCACACATTCCATGTCTCGAGTTTAATCTAGGATGTCAAGGTTAAAAGGATTAAATTACATTGAAACATTGGTCACAAAAAGGTTGTATCGAATCACCGATCTTATTATTATTTGGGTAGCAGTGATGCATTACTAGATGCCGCTCACTGTTTATAATTTTATAATATGATTTTAAAATTATTGTCAATATAATAATAACCTATAGGGTCACACACTTAGAACGTAATTAAAAGGGAATTGATTTAAATTGTATGGATTTAAATATATCAATATGATTGATAGTACCGCAGCTTTCCTTGGCGGCTAGTACCGCAGCTTTCCTTGCTGCAGATCGTGTGACGATTCGTGGGACGTTCGTGTGGATACCGTAGAGACATAGTTCCTTTGGATTACGTTGAAGATTCAAAGCTGTTCCAGAATCTCCATCGTCTCCGTTCAGGTTTGAATAATCGGTAAAATAAATCTAAACCTCTGAATTAATATGTTTTTCGCATGGATCCTGTTTTAGGGTTTCGGAAAATTTTAATTTTCGCTACGTTTATGTGCCGAAAACCTTACAGTTCGATCCCACTTTTATGCAGACTGTCTTGCGAGAGTTTCACGTAAGTTAAACATATTATATTAATTAGTACATAGTTGTATTAGAATGACGAAATCAATTGTTTCTAATTTTTAAACTTTTGTTATAGGTTTATTATAGATTTGACCCGAGTATCTCTTAGGCAGCTGGCGACGATGTGATTATATCATATGTCGCTAAGAATTACTCTGGCTGGCTGTATGAGATGCGACATAGGGCAGCCCAGGCAGTTGAGGACCAGCCCGGGACCACCATCAGATCTCATCAGTCTCGCATAGTCTCCGATTTAGCCTGGGAAGCTATGTGCGCGCACTGGGATGCTGATGACTTCAAGAAGAAGTCTGAGCAGGCGAAGAAGAACCGTGGTCAGCTCCGCATAGTACACACCACAGGTTCTCAGTCGTTCGAGGAGGCGAAGACGGTAAGTGTGCTGTATTTTGTTGTTTAGTTATCAAGTTCTTACACAAATACTTAATACATGTTTTATGAATATTTTTATTAGGCCTTGAGTAGGTCCTTGGGCCAAGATCCCACCATTCTAGAGTTTTGGGATAGGGCCCACACGCCCAAAGACAAGCGTGTTTTGTCTCAGGCAGCTGTGGCTATACGAGTAAAACTCATCTTACTATTTAGCTTTTAGTAATATTCAATCGTAAATAAAATGATATAATTAACACACTTATAAAAAATAAATTACAGGACCGATTTCAGAGGCTTCGGGACGATCGTATAGCTGAGCTAGATGCTATTAGGAGGGGTTATGAGCCGTCAGACTCCGCCACTCCCCTTCCCGATATTGTATTAGATCGGGATGAGGAGCTGAGACTATGGGTCGCGTCTCAGGATCCCCCTACTAGCAGTACCGACAGATATCGAGTGTTGGGTCTGCCGAGGATACCCGCATATACACTCCCTGGAGGTAATAATATTTTTTATGTTTCACGAATTTATCAGAATTTATCACATTATATAAATTATTATTAGTAATGGAATTCGTCCCTTTTTTGTAGGCTCCAGCCAGCGCCAGCGTCCCAGAGCACATGTCGGACCATCTCATACGGGCGCTGGCTTGGATGACGAGATCTTCTAGAGGCTGATAGGGGCCGTGTCGGATCGATTCCATATCGATCCGGTCTTTCGCCGTCAACAGTTGCCTTCTAGTTCTCATCTTCACCAGGTTGCTCAGGAGGTTATAGCAGGGGCCTCCGCAGAGAGTACGGGATTACCGAGAGAGCAGTTCGACGCTTTCAGTAGCGAGATGCTCCGAATGGTGATTACCCTCTTGGAGGAGGCTTTTCGTCCTCCCCTGCCTACTCAGGTATTCTTATTGTTTATATTATTTTCATTTAAAGCTAGCTTGTTAATTCTCACATATATACGGACTAATAATTTTTATTTATAATTTTTTCAACAGAGTGACGATGGCAAGCAGGCTGGCGGCGATGACGAGCGGTTTGACGATGACGACAAGGTGGACGACAGAGATTTTCATACACCAGACAGGCGCCGTCCACCTCCGTCCGATGATGATACTACTAGATTATAGTTCATTTTATGTTATTCATTCTAGTTTATTAGTACGTATTTATGTTATTCATTTGTAGAATATTTGTACATATTGTACGTAGTTTTTATAGTTCCGTCTGTATAATGAGATTACGTTGTATTCATTCATTTGTAGAATATTCTTTATCGTTGTTGAAGTTTATTTATTTTCAGTTAGTCGATTACGTTTGTTGTTGAGAATTGGTACATGTTTAGGTTTTTAGAATTACGTTGGTTGTTGTGAATTGGTACCAGTTTTTAGAATTACGTTTGTTGTTGCGAATTAGTACAGGTTTTTAGAATTATATTTGTTGTTGAATGTGAAATATATTGGTGTCTGGCTGTATTGGGATAAAACAGATTACAGGTACATATATGGGTTTAAATACCTGGATTTTGCATTTTCAAAAAAATTGTTCTTAAAAAAAACTCCTTAATTTCGACGGAATAAGGTAATTCCGACTGAATTTCCGTCGAAAATATAGGCCAGGCTAATTCCTAATTTTTTTTTACTTTTTTTATTTTTCGTCGGAATTAGATTATTTACGAGGGAACATTCCGTCGAATATAGTATATTTATAATCTTTTTAATTTATTTTTTATTTTAAAATTTCCGTCGAAGTTAACGTATTTCCGAGTGAAGTTTTCGACCGGCCATAACAAGGTTATATCCGACGGAAGTAATGCGTCGGAACTAACTCCGTCGAAGATACCTTATGTCCGACGGAATGGCCGTCGGAGATAATTACGTCGAAGATATAAAAGCTCGACGGAATGTATGACGGAATTTATCTCTGACGGGGTTAGTTACGACGGTAATTTTGACGGAATATTCCCTCGGAAATAAGTTAGTTCCGACGGAATAGGCTTATTTCCGAGAGAATATTCCATCGGAATTAGGCTTATTTCTTGTAGTGCAATACAAGTAAAAGGTTCATATCGATAAATAAATCTCAAGTTTAAAGAATTCATGTTTTTTCAATATTTTTGCTCTTTTCACCTCACTTTCCATGTCATAGGAAAGTGAAGCCGATCGATAAATATCTATCAGCAAAGTTGTGAAATTCAGTGTGATTCAAGTACTTAATTGAGCCTAATCCTTGCATGTAAAGTTATATAAAAACGCGAATTAATTCAGAAACAACTACAACTATTTTTTGAATGTTTTAATCTATTACAATAATTTTTCCTAAGGAGGAGGGGTATTGGTGTGGGAGGTGATCATAACTTACTGTGTTTATCCCTCTGTCGCATTCTGAAATTGTCAACAAAAGCTAAACATTCCACAAGATTTAACAGATTTGGGTACTCTGAATAACCTGATCTAATATGAAATTAAGAGATGAACAATTGAGAAGTTTTCTAGACCATATGGTAAAGTCAATAAATAGTCATGAAGGTTTTCGAGAGTGAAAGTGTGTACATACCAAGATCCCTAAATAGTTATAGTCCAATTTTTAGACCACATTATTTCCATCATTTTTCGATACGAGCTAAAATATAAGGGTCCTTTACATTACTATACAACATTTAGAAAGTAATTACAATAACCATACATCAAAAAAATAATTACAAAACTACCTCAAATCTTAATTTTGACAATTAATACGTACCTACAATTAAGGACCATTAACTTCATACATGTCAATTACCGAACTTTATGATATCGACAATCAACTAACATCCCAAATTCAAACTAACACGAAAACAACGGAACGAGTTTTGCAGATCGAAAAACGAAATATGTCGAACATTTGAGACCGGAGAAATCAACAGACGACACAATTGTTACCAAACAAACCTTCGAAGTTTCCATAACAGCATAACAGTCACGAACAAAAGCAAATTTGAGATATGCGATCAGTGATTACGAAATTTCATAGGTAAGTAAACAAGATGTTTATGCTTTCGAGTTATGATCGGTTACCAGAAACATTAATACTATAAATTTTGTTGATTAGTGATTGATTTTTTACAGATTTGTATACTGCTACATTTGATTTAAAGTATATTATCATATATTTACTCGTAGTTACTAAATTATCATGTATTGGTTATCTTCAATGATTTGTTCGGACTTTAATTAGTCATAAGGTCAATATACTTAGTATTTTGATTGTAAAATTCATGTAACAATGTGTTTTATGGTCTGATTATAATTATTTATATTGGTTACTAATAACAACATATTTGGTTACTGTATAACGATGATTTGGTGTCTGTATAATATTGATTTGATTTTTGGATTTTTTACTGAGTGTACTGGTTGTAAGCTGCATGGAATAATATGTTTGATATTGCTGGTTACTAAGTAGACACATATTGGTTATTGTCTACATTGGATTGGGTTGCTGTATAGTGTGTTTTAGGTTCTGGTTACTAAGCGTATAATGTTGATCTGTAAAAATGTAGTTTATCTTATGGTTACTAAGTATATACATTTTGGTTACTGTGTAATCTGAATTTGGTTGCTGTATAATGTTGATTTGGTTATAGATATTTTTTATATTAATGGTTACTTAATAGATACATTTGTTATCTTTATACAACTGTTGGATTTCTAATTGGTCACAAAGTAACATGTATGGAAAAATTGCCTATATGTTTTTGTTACTAAGTATATATGAGTTGGTTACTGTCTACTATATATTTGGTTATTGTATAATGTTGATTCGGTTGCCAGTTACTATTATTGTATTTTAAACTGACTTGTTTTATATAGATGGTTACTTATTAACTACATTGCTTACTACACTGGTTGTTTTGACTGTAAAATGCAATGAAACATGTGTTTTATGTTATGGTTACTAAATACATGTATGTTGGTTACTGTCTAATATTAATTTGATTATTGTATAATATTGATTTGGTTACTGTATAATATTAGTAAGTTTTATACTTATTTGTTTTATATGGATGGTTGCTTATTGACTAAATTGGTTACCTTCATACAACTGTTGGACTTAAAATATGTAACAAATTCATTGTTCTGATTATAAAATGCATTTAAAAATGTGTTTTATGTTCTAGTTACTAATTACATGTATATGGGTTACTGTCTAACCTATATTTGGTTACTGTTCAATGTTTATCCAGTTGTCAGACAATGGAGATGATTCCAGTTGTACTTTATTTCAACGGAACGTGGACTGACAATAACCAATACAACAATTTTGAAGTTACCGGCCTACTACTTCCATCAACTAGTTCGTTCAAAGAAATGCAAAGCTTGGTATGTAGTGCAATACTGCTAGACACGAACACAACAACATTGTCAATCAAATGTCAGATTAGAAGCGACATTCCACCGATCAGTATATCAGATGAAACTACCTTTAGCTTCTTTATGGAAGTCAGCCGAAAATCTGATGAACAAGGTAAATTCCCACTGATTATAGAGAATGAACAAAGCAGGGGACGCACAACAATCTTTCATAACTTGATAAATGTAGAAGAAATTATAATTCACGATGTAATGCCTATCATATCAACACAGTTGAATTCAGAACTTGTACCGCTAGCAACACAAGATTGCCAAATTGGAACGTAATATGCTGATCAGCTTGCCATGGAAGTTATTGAACAACAACAAGACAGACAAAATGACATATCATACACACAAGAACGATCTGATGATGTCATAACAGATCCGAATGTACGTGAAGTAAAGGTACATCAAACTTACAAAGACAAGAAAATACTATTACAAGCAATGAGGCTGCATTCAATCAAGAAAAACAGACAACACAAAGTTGAACGAACAAGTTGTAGAGACCTCGTGCTAGTGTGCATAGACAATAAAAATTGCAGATGGAAAATGAGAGCATCAAGGTTTTGAAAAATCAGTATGTTCAAGGTGAGAGCATTCAATGACATCCACACGTATTCAGTCAACGTACTGCTGGGAGACCACAGACAGGCAAATAGTGAGCTGGTTAGTGAATGCATAATGCACAGATTAACAAATCTGAAGAAAATATACACACCAACCGATATTGTGGAGGACATGATGACAGAGTATAATGTGTCTATCTCTTACCAAAAAGCATGGAGATCAAAGGAGAAAGCATTGGAGAAAGTGAGAGGAAGTCCACATGACTACTCACTGATCCCATCATGGTTACACATGTTGGAGAAAATAAATCCAGGTAACACTCTAAAACACTTTATTTGTTTATCTAATTAGTTAGATACCCAATACAAATGAATTTGTTACCTTATTATGTATAATTAGTTACCAGCTATATTCCAACATATACATTTAACAATTGATAACCGGCCATAAACAAACTTATAACTATCTGGTTACTAACAAAAACTAAATTGGTTACCGTATATTAGGTTTTTGAAACTAACCTAACGTTTCAACTGAAATAGCTGATGAAAATTGTCTGAAACATATACATGTATAACTGTCTGGTTACTAACAAAAAATAACATGATTACCATTATGTACAGGTTTGGATACAATGATATTAAACAAATCATAAGATAACAGTAACCAAAATGTAATAAATACGTATCCAAACAGTTATATGACAGTAAAGAAAAGAGTATAACAAATTAGTTTTTGTTTGCTATCATATAACCATACCATATTAAATAAGTAACCAAACCATTATTGATAGTAACCAGAACATATAAACTAAACAATTACATAGTATCAACAACACTATGTAAAAGTGACCAAAATCCCACATTGAGTGCACAATAACAGTAACCAAATCATAAGATAGCAGTAAATATAACATGATAAAGAAGTAACCAGACAATAATATGATACTGACAATAACATAATTTAATTACATTCTGGACACCATATGCACTGTGTTGAAAATAATATTATCGTAATTAGTTGCACACAATTAAACATATAAATGGTTACCATCTGCTACTAGTTTGGATACCGTCTACTACTTGAACTATAATGACATTGCTAAAATTTTATACCAAGTTCCGTCACATCCCTGGAGTTGGAAGCAAATGGTCTTCAAATATCTATTCTTTGCCATTGGAGCATCCATTCAAGCATGGCATCATTGCTTTCTAATTATTATAATTGATGGCACGTTCATACAATCAACCTACGGGGGCACACTCCTGATAGCAAGCACGCAGGATGCAAACAGAAACATTGTTCCGGTTGCTTTTGCAGTAGTTGACAGCGAAAATAAATTATCTTGGAGATGGTTTTTCGTAAATTTGAGAAATGCTTGTGGAGTTAGGGAAGGCCAATGCATTGTTTCAGATAGACATGAAGCCATTGTACAGGGACTGAATTTTGTGTTCACCGATGTCATGCATGGTTCGTGTACATATCATGTATTGAAAAATATAAAAAACAGATTCAGAAAGAGAGGAGAAGAACTCAAACAGGCGTACAATGGGGCTTGTAGAGCTTACACCATTGAACAATTCAACAAACACATGGTTGAACTTGATGCAATTGATGTTCGAATAAGGACATATTTGGAGGAAAAGGTCAAGTTGGAGAAGTGCACGAGGCTCCATGGGACTGTAAGCAGGTACTCGACAATGACTTCAAACACAGCGGAATCTATCAACAATTCAATCAAGGGGATCAGGGAACTTCCAGTTACAACAATGATTGAATGCATCCGTTGTATGATTCAAAGATGGTATTTCACAAACAAACAAGCAGCCATATCAACACTCACTACACTTTCCACGACAGCTGAGGCAAAGTTGCAATCAAATATCACTAAATCAAAGAAATTTAAGGTAACAAATACAAATTTTAAATTATTACAACTGAAGATTCATTTATTGGTTACTGTCATACTATGGTTTTGGTTACTACTTTATTATGGTACGGTTACCTCTATATGCTTAGAATATTCTGCCGGTAATATTATACTGAGGTGAGCCAGGATTGTATATGGGTCTGGTTTGCTTCACTATCATTTTGTGCATTCTAAACTATTATTATTTATTATCATGTCATTTTAAATTATGTTCATTTTATGGTTACTTTTATATTTTGTTATGGTTACTCTGTAATTGTTTGGTATACATAAGTTACCTAAACTATGTTTGATTACATGTGTGTTTCTGTTTTGGTTACCATTAAACTCTCTTATGGTTACTATCATATTATGGTTTGGTTACTGCTTAATTGAGTTATGGTTACCTGTTTATACTGGTAATGTTACCAACATTACGTATAACTGTCATTCTTTAGATGTAAACAAACTAAACATTTATACATACTAACGACACACTTAATTTGTGTTGTAGGTTAAGACATCAAACCTATTGATCTTCACTATTTACGATGTCACCAAACAATATATTTTTGACATCGAACAAAGGTCATGCACATGCCGTAAATTTCAGTACCATGAGATGCCTTGTCCGCATGCTGCTGCTGTTATCAGCAAGAGGAATCTGAACTGTTATGAATTTTGCTCAAAAAACTATTTAAAAACAACTTTGGTAGACACATATTCAATGTCCGTCATGCCATTAGATGACAAAGAGAACTGGGATGTGCCAGAAGAAGTAAGAAAAATATGTGTAAGACCACCAAACTCAAGAAGACCAGCTGGAAGACCAAAGCTAGGGAGGTACAAGCACGGATCTGAAAACAAAATTCAAAACAAATGCAGCAGGTGCCAAGAAAAGGGACACAACAGAAAAACATGCAATAATCCACCAATTTTAAGACCAAAATATGTCTGATATATTACATTATCAACAAGAGTGTAAATACAGGAATGTATTGTTGTTTACTGTGAGTAACTATTAACCAGATAGTTGGTAACATTTTTGATGATGTATAATACCAAGACTTGTGTTGCACAATATTAACTAATATTTTAATTTCTGATTCCATCATGATTTATCTTTATAAAGCAAACATATACATTAAACAATTGATAAAAGTTCTGAAACATTGTTATGTACATTTGGTTACTCATCAAAAATAAAATGGTTACCTCTATATAAATATTTAGTTACCGACTGACCATTTCCAACATACCTTTTATACCTATGTAATTTATAAGTATCCATTAGTTGGATAAATGATAACTCTCACATGTACATTTAGCACTTGATAAATTTTCCAATATAAGCTTTCAATAATATGGTTACTAACAAAAATAAAAATAGTTACCCATCGATGCATGTTTGGATACCATGCATGTTTAGCTACTAACTGAAATGGTTACCTATACATGCATGTTTAGCTACCAACTGACCATTTTCAAATAACTTCTATAGCTATGTAATTTATAAGTATCCATAAACTATATAAATGGGGCACACTCACATTACTTTTAACACTTGATATTTATACTGATACAAGCTTATAACTATCTGGTTACTAACAAAAAATAAAATAGTTACCCTTCTATACATGTTTGGTTACCCCACGGCATCTTTCAAATAAATGTATCAAACAACTTATAAGTAACAAATACGAACCAACAAACAATGTCAAACATCTGGTGATATAATCAAAAACTATAATAACATTTACATAAGCTGCACCAAACATTAAAAACTCACTAACCATAACAAATGGTTATGGATATCCAACAAAATCAATGTACGAAACACATTTTATAAGAAAAATACAATGAGAACTGAACTAATCATCAAAATCTGGTACAAATCTTTCTGGAAATTCCCTATCAGACTCATATCCCTCTAATTGTTTATTTCTAACATGCATGTACAGGTTTGTGCATAATTTCTTTCGATACTTTGGAATGGGGAATGGAATAGGAATTTCAGCAAACTTCTGGTGAATGACATGCTCAGCAAAATAAATTGTGAACATCCCACAATCACTGCACAAACAAACAAAATAAAACAAACATCAAAACTAAAATCATGCTATATGTTAATAATTAAATAAATATAAACCATGTAAACCTTACCCCTCAGTTTGTTCAGGTACCCCTACTGCAAATTCTAATTCAATTATATCATCTTCATCCTTGTTACGATACGGTTCACTACTGAAGTCAATATCAGACCTATCCCTCCAAAAATCACTCTTACGCAGTATTGTGGGTAGGATGAAGATATAGGGCTCACAAACATCTGAAATTTTTGCCTGCATTGTTTTCCTGTTTGGCTGCAGAGAATTATAAACTGTTAAACGTCTGCGATGCATGTCAAATGTCAGGAAAAACCAGTGATCCGGCGATGACATATGAATGGGGAACAACACGAAATCAACATTGACCCAAGGTGTGTTAACATCCATGAACAACCCATGGATGTATTCGGCAACATCACTCTCCCCAGACAAGATACTCTTATCAGCCTTTTTACTCATGTATTCCTCAAAAAGAGCAGTCATCTTGCCGTGAAACCAACAGTCAGTGGTCGTTGCCCTTATATGAACGCTATCAGAGTGTCTGACCAATTTACGGAAATAGTATAATGCAATATTTATGTGCTGAACCAAAACAAAAAAACAAAATCCAAAAGATATTAACAATTGCTGAAAAAATATAAATCTGTAATATAGTAACCAGTACTGTTAATACTAGTAACTTAACCAGATGAATAAGGTAACCATAACTATCACAACATCATTTGAAACAAAAAAAAAACTCATATCGTCATCTAACCACTGCCCAGGAGTCTTCAATTTGTAAAACCACATTTTTGATGATATCGGAATAGATCCAAATAAAAAAACAGGTTCAATTTGGTCATTCTTTCCCGGGAATTTGTCAGTCCTTCAATATAAAATCATAATATTAGTATACATGCTAACATTATAAATTATAATATTACTATACACTACCAAATCAGACTTGAACATTAAATAATATCCAATCTAATAAACAACTGTATTGCAAACAATTTCATAGTAATCAACAAATAATAACATAATAATAATAATCAAATAGTAACCAATACATAATTTAACAGTAACCAAAACATAATTTAACAGTAACCAACACATACACATCATGTTACCAACCCCCATTTAAGGAACCTGAATGTACTAAACAGTAACCAGAACATCATAAAGCATTAACCATTGATCATAAAAAATACATACTGGTAGCCGACTCATAACATAACAATAACATAACAGTAACCAGAACATCATAAAGCATTAACCAGAAAACAACATAATAGTAACCATAACATTTATGTAATAGTAACCATTTGTTTATAAATAGAAACAAATTTATTTATTTTATAAAAAACTATACCATTGTTAAAAAATAAATAACAGACCTTTTCCTGTTGTTTAGTCCAATCCTAAACCATTGATCAAACAATGCCTCTTCGTACTTTGAGGGCATGGCCATGCATACGTTGGGGAATGCATAAGTGCCTGCACGTATTTCAGTATCACCACGGCAGTAGAAGGTGAACCTGCAGATCCAAAATTTATCGTATACGGAGTCCTCAACACGGCACTCTTTACGGGTTCACGAAACGGTCTACCACCAGGTTTAAGGACACTTAACTCCACCTCATCACACTGCGCTATGTCCTGGGTGGTTAATAACATATTATCAAGTACAGAACTGCTGTCTGCCTCCAAATTATCCACCTTTATCAATTGACATAAAAGAAAACAGATGCAATTAGATTTCAACCCAAACACATGCAGTTAACTAATATATGCAATAACAAACAAAATGAACAATAACAGAATGACTATAATGGACATATTATAATAGTAACCAACACATAATATCACAGTAACCAAATAATATTATAATAGTAACCAACACATTCATATAGTAACCAAACAATAATATAATAGTAACCATAACATAAATAATAGTAACACTAACCTCAGCAGAAACATAAACAACCATCTCCCTTCCATTTAATTGGCTTAATAAATCAAAAGATGGCATGTCATTGTTCTTGCCAATCTATGAAAAATAAAAACAACTAATTAATCATTAATACAAAACACATAAAAAAACAAACAAAACAATAACCATAAGATAATAAATGAGTAAACAAACAATTATACAATAGTAACCAAAACAGGTTGTAATGGTAAACAATTACATAGTAACAATTACATAGTAACAAGAACAATTACATAGTAACAAAAACAAAATATAAAAGTAACCATCATCCTAAATTGAGACACAATAATAGTAGCCAAATCATAAGATAACACTAACCAAAATTTTAATAAATAAGCAACCAAACAGTTATATGATAGTAACCATAACAGTATTAATGGTATTCAACACATAAACATGTAGATCAACCCAGTTAAAGAAACATATGTATACTAAACAATTACATAGTAACCATAACAAAATATACAATTAACCAAACTCCCAAATCATATGATGACAGTAACCAACACATAATAAAAAGGTAACCAACATTTATATGATAATTAAAATAACAGAATTCAAATTAGCTAACCTTGACATTATCTTCTTCATCAATATTTTTTATTTCATGGGCCTCTTCCAACGTAACATCGTGTTCAACCTCTTTAATAATCTCAGCTTCATCCTCATCCTTATTCTCGTCGACTTCATTCTCCTTTTCTTTCAAACCATAATCACCCTCGTCAGTCAGATCATGTTCAACCTCTTTAACAACCTTCTCAATCACCTCTGAAACATCGTTATCATCATCATTCTCCTTTTTTTTCAAACCATCATCACCCTCACCAGTCACATCATGTTTAACCTCTTTAACAATCTCAGTTTCAACCTCATCCTTCTTCTCGTCAACTTTCAACCCATCATCACTGTCATCCTCCTTTCCTCTTAAACCATCATCATCAACATCATCAGAACCATCAGAGTCATCACCAGAGTCATCACCATCATCATCATCATCATCATCAGAATCATCATCACCATCATCTTTTTTATTATTTTTGTCCTCCTCACCTTTGTTCCGACGTAACTCCTGTCTAATAATGGACCTCAAGTCCCTGCATACCTTAACTTGTAAAACACGCATTTCATCTCGAAGATCAGACCCCAACTCTTGAATGTTTTTCTTCAGTTCAGACACTTTCTTTTCCAACGGCCTAAACCGTGCATCAATTGCATCTTTAACATCATCAATTGAAAATCCAACGTCTTCAACCTTCATATTTTTTTCCACCGTCCTATCAGCATCATTTCCATTGAAAAAGTGAACGCCGCCCAAATCCAAACTATCCTTCTCCTCAGCAGTAGGAATCAAATTTTTTATCCTCAGCTGAAAACAATTAATCACACTTTAATATAACATCTACCAACCATTATACAATTAAAGTAAAAAAAAACAAGACATAAAAAATCATAAAATACAATCAATAACCAACTGTATACATGATGGTAACAAACTACAAAGTCATTAGAACCTGCATACAATGATGCCGATAACCAACTGTATATATAAAGGTAACCAATTACATTATTATCAGAAAACTACATAAAATATAATAGTAACCAATTGTGTATATAAAGGTAACCAATTGTGTATATAATGGTAACCAACTGTATATATAAAGGTAACCAACTATATATTATTACTAAATTGTATAAAGTATAATCAGTACCATCTGGGTATATACAGGTAACCAACTAAATTGTTATTAGTAAGATACATAAATATAATTAGTAGCCAACTCTGTATATATAGGTAACCAATTATATTGTGATTAGTAACCTTAAAAATATAACCAGTAACCAATTGTCTATATAAAGGTAACCAACCACATTAACTGTGTATATAAAGGTAACCAATTGTGTATATAAAGGTACCAACTGTATATATAAGGTAACCAACTATATTTTATTAGTAAACTGCACAAAGTATAATCAGTATCAACTGTGTATATACAGGTAACCAACTAAATTGTTATTAGTAAGATACAAAAATATAATCAGTAGCCAACTCTGTATATATAAGTAACCAATTATATTGTGATTACTAACCTTAAAAATACAATCAGTAACCAATTGTCTATATAAAGGTAACCAACTACATTATTATTGGTAGCATGCATACCTGTCCAGAACCAAATACTAGATCGTTTAGCTTGTCATTTGTAGGGGGCTTCACTAGTTCTTTCCATCTAAATACTCGAACATTCGAAGAATGCTCATCATATATATATCCCGAGCTTTGAATGTAGGAATGGTCTCAAACAAGAACACTTGGAATACATAAGGAAGGTCATTCAACTTATAAGATTTAGTGAAATGATCCTTATAGAAATTATAAATCCAACCACCATTCGTTCCCTTCTTCAACCGCCCCTTCAAAGCATTCGACAAAGAGTACTTTGTCAGCTCAAAGGCCACTTTCCCCCAAGGATAACAACTAACATTACCAAAACATAAAAAGTTAATCATTGCACCATCCACATAATTATCAGAAACGGTGGATAGTATAAAATTAAACACCAACAAAATCATCGACATTCTCAATGCCTCATCATCATTGTCAAAAACTGCCTCCCGATATACCCTCCCTATGCTACTACGCGTCACAGCCTCGTCCCCAAAAAACTTTTTCACCAACAAATTTTCCATACCTTTGTATGCAGATATGTCTTCCTCACCTTGCCATCTCAAACCAGAAATCAAACTAAACTCTGGCAAACCAAACCGGATCCTTTTCTCCCCGAATAGAAACCACATTTCCCCGTCATCCCTTTGGTGAACCTCTCTAACAAGAGCGTGATGAAGAATTTGAGAATACATTTGATGTTCACCAAAATCAAGAAAATTTCCAAAACAAGAAGTCTTAAACTTCTCCAACTGACTTTTATTCAGCTTCTTCATAATAATACTAGGGACTTCCATGTCACACCAGTATATTATTTTCCCGGTAAAATTCCTGTTACGTTCCTCGTAATAAAGATCCCATATCTGCAAATAAACAAAATCAGAATTAAAGCAGTAACCAAACAATTATATGATAGTAACCAGAACATGATTTGATGTTTACCAAACATAAACATGTTGATCAAACCCAGTAACCAAACCCCACATTGAGGGAACAAATAATAAAGCCAAATCATAAATAACAGTAAAAAAAATATAATAAATCAATAACCAAACAAATATATTATAATAACCTGAACATGATTTCATGGTAACCAAACATAAACAACATGTTCATCAAACCAAGATCAGGGAACCCATGTATACTAAACAATTACATAGTAAACAGAAGAATATAGAAAAGTAACCAAACTCCTACCTTAATGGCACATTAATAGTAACCAAGTCATAATACAACAGTAACGATATATAACAAAGTAGTAACCAAACAATTATATGATAATAACTAAAACATGATTTGATGGTGACCAAACATAAACATTTGATCAAACCCAGTAACCAAACCCCACATTGAGGGAACAAATAATAAAGCCAAATCATAAATAACAGTACCAAAATATAATAAATCAGTAACCAAACAAATATATTATAGTAATCTGAACATGAATTCATGGTGACCAAACATAAACAACATGTTCATCAAACCCATTTCAGACAACACATGTATACTAAATAATTACATAGTAACCATAAGAATATATAAAGTAACCAAACTCCCACTTAATGGCACATTAATAGTAAATAATTCATAAGATAACAGCATCCATATATAAAATTAACCAAACTCCCACCTTGATGTCACATTAATAGTAACCAAGTCGTAAGATAACAGTAACCAAAACTTAATAAAAAATTTACCAAAAAGTTATATGATAGTAATAATAACATAATTTGATGGTAACCAAAACATAAACAACATGTACATCAACCCATTTTAGGCAACCCATAGTTACATGGTAACCAGAAAAATATAAAAGTTACCAAAATCCCACATTGATAACACAATTATAGTACCCAAATCATAATAGGACATTAACCAAAACATAATAAATAAGTAACTAAACAGTTATATAATAATAACCAACTCAGTTTTTAATGGTTACCAGTACAGAAACAACATTTACATCAAACCAGTCTAGGCAACACATGTATATTAAACAGTTACATAGTACCAAACCTCTATATAACAGTAACCAAAATTTCACCTTGAGGTCATAATAATGGTAACCATATCATAAGTCAACAGTAACCAAATCATAATAAAGACGTATTCAAACATTAATATGATGCTAACAATAACATAATTTGAGTTAACACACCTTTAGACTTTTTTGTCTGGGGATTATTTTTTTGCTTTGAACTTCAACTTCACTTTTTATTGGCTGGACGTCAAAATCAGACTCCAACTGCATTTCGTTTGACTTTGTATCACCGTGTATCACCAACTTATTACATTTCTTCCCCTTCCTCACCCTAGCATACTGCTTCAACTCCGTAACAGAATCACTCTCGGTGATTCTTTTCCTCTTTCCATCATTCTCCCTTGTATCAACCATCCTGTACAACACATACATACAACACAAACAACAACAACAAGTATTAAACCATATACATTACACTATTAAGCCAGATAATCAAACAGAAACACTCAAAACTCCATTGTGTTAACAAAATCATCTATTACACTATTAAGCCAGATACTCACCTGTAACGATGAACCAACAACAAGTATAATATATTTCGAAACTCAGAGCTCCGACCAGTAACGAGAACCAAGTAAGTTCGACAATGAACAACAACTAAATCAGTACCGAACCGAGTAAGTACGACAATGAAGAACAATTAAACCTGTAACGATCACGAAAATGATAAACAAATCACCAGTACCGATCACTGTAAAAAAATAGAACACGGGTAGAAGAATGAAGCAATGGTTTCCAATATGCAAAACAAGGGTTACTAAACTGAAGAGTCCTACCCAAACAAATGATTAAGGCGGTTATCATACATTTCAAAAAAAAACTCCCGATCGAAAATACAGGAACAGTTTTCTAATTGGGACACTAATTTGCCATGTCAGCAAATCAATCCTAATGTCCTCAATTAAATGAATTCTATTTGTAATAATTTTGTAATTAATTATGTAAAAATATGTTATTTTTGTAATTATTTTATTTATGTACTATTTTTGTAATTATTTTTAAAAATATACTACAATATATAATTGTTCCAAAATATAATTGAATATATAGTCCAATCTTGTTAAAACTAATTTCCAATTGTTTGTACTTAGCAGGCCTCGGGCGTCATAATGGATTCGGGCCCCGAAGATGGTTCAGGCCCCATCACCTAACAGCTATGGATTCAGCCTATTTGCTACTTTATTTTTATTTAATTAAATATGGTGTTGGTGGCTATGTTCTTCATAGTATGTTGTTTTAAAGCATCATGCATGCAATAAAAACTTGAAATTAGTAAAATAAACAACCGAATATTCAAAATAATAAATAAATAAATAACCTAGACGAATCAATGTGACTCATTACGTACCGAGTTACAAATAAGATGACCCGAGTACTTAATTTTCCATCATTGGTAAAATTTGCACCTTAATTATAGCTAGCTTTTCTTGACAGTTTCTAGTTTTTGCCTTTTGAGAAGCAAACTTTTATCAATACTAAAAAATAAGTATTTCCCTCTCGCTAGCTATTTCTTTGCATCGATCAAGAACACTTCACTCATCGATCAAGAACATTACATGTATCAAGAACTACACCCTCCAATGCCTCACCAAACTCAATCAAATCCCCCCCTGATCGATCTTGGAGCCCATTTGTATATATATATATATATATATATATATATACTCCCTCCCTAGCTCCATTTCATTTATAATTGATGTGTTAGCTTATTTTGGGTATTCCTAAATAATAATTATGGTTTGCATACATTTAAGAGAATCTTCATATGATACTCATATTTATATCCTCTTTTCAAGGATATTTAATACAATCAAGCAACAATTATTTATCTCTTTTTCTCAATAAAGGAAAATACTATCATTTACCATATACTTATCTCATACTCTTTCTTTCATCTACAACATTTTTTCATGAAGAGTACTTTTAAAAAAATTATTGTTAATTCTCATAGATTATATAAAATTGTCAAATAACTTAGAAAAAATAAAATCATCTAAAACGTCATATATTATGGGACAGAATGAGTAGTAGCATCACTTTTCTCTTAAAACTAAATTATTCATTATTATCCTCAAGAAATGGGTATACATATATTCTTTTAGTGACAAATAATACGTAATTGAAAGCCGAAAGGGGTGCCAATAAAATTTAGTTTCGCTTAATGACGAAATAGTGATGAACTGTTACAAATATCATTATAGAAACAAGCAAAGTGTCAAAATTAACTTACTTTAATGTTTTATATCAATTATATTAGTAGTAGTAGTAGTCACAACTAAGTTATATTTTAATTAAATAGGGGTGATCAGTAACTTGAAAATTTAGAAAAACAATAATGCCATTAAGAGTTATCATATATGTCACTTCACTTCATAGTTCATACACATACATAGAGGTTAAGTAATGTGATGCAATCTTGGTTTGGATGTGTGAGGTGTAGTCGTGCATGTAGCTGAGGTATTCAAAAGCTCAAGTTGAGCACTTAAATCTTACTCCATAAATTAATGTCCATAATCATTCACCTGCGTCACCATTATTACCCCCAAAGTCTTCGAACTCTGCTCCACCTCCGTCACCTCCATAAATTTCTCTCTGTCCTTTTCTCAACTCTCTCTTTCTCGATAACGATCTCTCCTCCTAAATATAATTATAACTATATATATATATATGATCAACATCATCATCTATTAAAGTTTGATTCAGTGACCAACAAACCCCAAAATACAATGCTTGTTCCGCTCTTCTTCTTTTTTATTTTCTCTCTCCTTTCTGTTTTTCCTTCATTTTCAGCTCATGATCAGTTTCTAGCCCCTATCACAAAAGACTATAAAACCAATCACTACACCCTCTCAGTTTACCTAAAAACCCCTCTTCAACCCACCAATTTACTCCTAGACCTCGGCGCCACCTTCACCTGGGTCAACTGCAAATCAAACTACTCCTCCACTACTTACCACCAACTTCCCTGCAATTCCTCTCTCTGCCTTACTCCTCCCCCTCTCCGCCGTGGACGCCCCCCAAAAACACCCACCGCCGTCGCCCAGGCCTCCGCCGACCACTTAGCTCTTCCCACCACCGACGGCCGGAATCCCGGCCAACTCGGCCTCTTCCCGGACTTCGTCTTCTCCTGTTCCGATCCCTCTTTACTGAAAGGCATCCCTAATGCTAAAACATACCCCGGTTTAGCCGGTCTGGGCCGGTCTGACTTTTCGCTCCCGGCTCAGGTTAGTTCTGCCTTCTATACTTCCTCCTTGTTTGCGCTGTGCCTGTCCGGTTCCCCTTCCGCGCCTGGCGTGGCCTTCTTCAATACACCTGGGCCCTATTATTTCTTGCCCGAAATTGACCTCTCCAATTTACTTATTTACACTCCACTCCTGTCCAACCCAGCGGGGAGCACCGTAAAGAGTCCCCTACACCGCTCCGATGAGTATTTGATTGGGGTCAAATATATACAAGTCAACGGAAAGACAATAGATATAGATCAGAATCTCCTGACCGTTGATCAGAAAGGGGTTGGTGGGACCATCATCAGCACCGTTACTCCTTATACAGTATTGGAGAAGTCCATATACAAGGCACTTACGGAAGCTTTTGTGAGGGAATCAGCTCTACTCAACCTCACCGTAACTAATCCGGTGAAACCATTCAGCGAGTGTTATTTAGCGGATGATGTTATGAGTACGGATGTGGGACCAGCTGTTCCGACCGTTGATATCGTGATGGACGGTCAAGATGTGTTTTGGCGGATGTTCGGTTCGAATTCAATGGTTCGGATCGTGGAGGGAGATGTAGATGTGTGGTGCTTGGCGTTTGTTGATGGAGGAGGGCTCAGATCAAAGGCGTCGATTGCAATTGGAGGCCATCAGTTGGAGGATAATCTGCTACAATTTGATCTAGGGAATAATAGATTAGGTTTTACTTCTTCGGTTTTGGCAAAAAAAACCATGTGTGCTAATTTCAATTTTACGACCAATAGTGAGCTTAAATGAATGGTCTTTTCTTTCATTCTTGATTCAGAGATAGACTAGATTGATAAACTGTGTTTTTTTAATAAAATTTATATATATTTTAAAATATTGTATAATATGTGGAAATCGGTATAAATAAATGAATTATGTCAATTTTTTTGAATTCTTATTTTAATGTATAGTAAAAAAAATTATTGGCCAATAAATTTCATAATGCTAATATAGAGTTGTTATTAATTACTTCAATGTATAACTTTATTTACTTTTGGTGCTTGATAATTAGCTTCTTAATTTGAGCCATGTGCAAAAGACATTGGATAATATGTAATTAATGAGTCCAGTTGGACTCGAGAGTCATATAATTAATTATGTCAGGATATCTGCTGCACTCATAATATATGACGTTTTATATAATTTTATTTTTTTAAAATTATTTATCATTTTATATAATTTAAAAAAATTAATTATAATTTTTTTAAAATTATTTATCGTTTTATATAATTTAAGAGAATTAACTATATATATATATATATATATATATATATATATATATTAAATTATAATTACATTCATTGTATTTAAAAACATATTATTATTATGCAATTTGTATTTTTAAAATTATAAATCGATGACCAACTAAATTAATTTAAATAAAATATTTAATTGGCTGGTTATATATAGTTATAGATTAACAATGTGATTATGCTAATCTTAATTGTCGCCTTCAATTTAATCTTTATGTATTGGTTCGTAATAAGGATTGAAATGATCTCATGAATATTGTTAGAGCAATGCAACTATTATATAATTTGTGTCATATAAATTTCATATACATACACATGAATATTTACGGGTCTTATATATTGTGCAGGACCTACAGTATACATGTGTATATGTGAGTATTATGTGACCCAAAATTATATGATAGTAGCATTATTTATATTATTATTTGACAAAAAAGAGTGAGAGAACCAAAATTATATTTAATATTTGAGATAATATTAAAAATTAAGAAATTAATACTTACTTAAACTTCTCAAAATAATTTATATTAATGAACAAAAATATTTTTCTAAAACGATTTATATTAATTGGAGTGAGTACTATTTAAAAATGAAATAATTTAATTACTTGTGAAGCAGTAAACATGATGAATTCGTCATTATGAAACTTCAGGGTCAAGAAAGTCAACAGGTATTTTGGGAAATTCACTCATACCTTCACGGCGGCAAACGTGTCTGTCTGCTGCATTATAGTCTGCCACCCCAACTATACATCATGTACGTACACACAGTCACAGATATACATATAGATAGAGAGAGAGAACCACATCATCCCCAATTTCTGCTCTTATTTTGGATTCCCGAAACCCTAGCATTATTCGCTTGTAAGAATCCTCTCTCTCTATCTCCTAATCTTGTAGACCGCAGTAGCTCCCAGTTAGAAATCTCTGCACTTTTCCTTTCAGCTAAGAATCATATTTGAGTTTATCTGTTCATGTTAGGGTTTTATTTTAGACGATTGTGCGCGTATAAATGTTTCATGTTATGTACTCCATTTACTTGCCTATAGTACTTAACAGACAAACTATTTACTTCATTATTTGACCAATTAGTATTTTTTTTCATTTATATGTTTAATTCCCAGTTTAGTACTGGCATTAGATTTGATAAACTCGAATTTGTAAAAACTGATCGCCTTACTAGAAAAGGGTAGGATGTTTTATGCTGAACATTTTCATGGAATCCAAAAGGCTTTATGAAGATCAGAGTTACGTTTTACTTTTTTACATTTTCTTTTTGCAACGAGTTTCTTTCAATATTAATAAGACAAAAACTGGTTATTCGGAAACTGTATTTAAAAAAATTATGTTTAAAGATGTCCTAGGCTAACCTTAATGGTGTAAACAACAATGTGATAAATTGAATATCTCACATTTGGGACAGAGAGAGAGGGAGTGTATGCTTATATGTGCGGTTATATATATCAGTGGGCTGTTTTTGCTTTGAGATAAGATAAGAGATGGGTATAATTGAACTGTATAATTTAACTTCACCTGATAATGTATACATCTGAGCTTTTCTTTGTGGTAATATATGGTTACTGGTTATGGTTATCTGAATCTTCTTTTCTGTATTCCTTTTAAATTGTTCTAATGTATCTGTTGTTGACTGTTGAGTTGTTTATGCCACTTCGTTGCTTGTTCTTGTAACTGTTCTGAGCAGTTTTTGTTCTGCCAATATGGATGGACAAAGTAGTCCGAACGAATTGCAGTTGATGTCATTGGATTTTGGTGGGAATGACTATGGTGTGTCTCAATTAGCTGAAAACCATCCATACCAGAACTACTTTTTGGCAGATGGAAGTGATGGGTTCCATTACATGAGTCCGCCCTTACCCCAGTGGATTCGATGCCAGCAAAACACTCCCAAGTATGTTGAGTTTCTTGCAGAAAATGGGGTCTCTGAACTCCAAGGGGACATATCTCACAGCGGTATTTCTTCCATGACATGTAGTTTTCAACACGCTGTTCCTTTCCTTGACATGGATGTTAAGCAGGTAAAGTAACCTTTCCACATGATTGATGGCTACATTGTGAAGATTTTATAAATGTAGCAGCATTTCGTGTTTGCTAATATGATTTAATTAAAGAAGAGTAGAGATGCTATTGACCCTAAAGAGAGGAATTCTTTTCTGGCTCCAAACTAGATTAATGCCGTATAATTTCAGTGATCCCAGACTGCACATCTGAATGAATATTTCTCAAATGAATTCTGGAGTTTTTCAGCATTGTGTTTTCAACAGGCAATACATCCAAGGCTGCACAATGAATTACCCATAAACAACTTCACTGGTGCACAACATCAGATCAGTCTTCAGGTCATATCTCTTACATTTTCCTCTGTCTTCTACTTGAAACCAAGTGTTCTATTAGATCTTATTTACTCAAAGATCATTTCATCTTCATCTTCAGTTAATAAAATTTATCATGATAAAGTAAAATAATGTCGTGCTTTCATCCCGGCTTTACAGACAGAAAATTCAAATGAAGGTCATTGTAATGCTTCTCAATCACATTCGAGTGCATTCCCACCCAAACCATGTAGAAGAGTATCAAGAAAAAAAGCATCTGCCTCTGACCGTGTAAGTGTGTCATATACGACATATACTTAATATGGTATGAATATAACTTTCAGGTTTTGTGATCTATTGTCATGCAATGCTAAGAGTGTTCAAAATTTGGACTTATTTCAATTGGATTTCATCACTCCCTTGCCTGGATTCTTTTAGTTTCAACTGGCTGCTTGTTTCTTCAGCTTCGCAGACTGAGGATTGCTGAAAGGCTTAATGCATTGCAGGAACTGCTTCCGCAATCCAAAGAGGTGACATATACTTTCTATTTTTGAATTACAACTCGACAAGATAGAGGTGGCATGTATGTGAAGTGTATATCTCATCCTTACTCCAGTAATTTGTACAAATAAATTTTTGTCGCACATTTAAATTAGCGGATTCAACATTGGAATAATCTCTGCTGGTGACTTAGCCTTCAGTCAATGTCACTAGGAAAAATGGAGATATACAAAGTTTAGCTAAGAAAATGCTTTAAACTTTGAGGAGTGTTGTGCGACTTATTAAAAGAAAAATAACTTTTTTCAGTAATATAGTGGCTCAAGGTATAGATTCTATAACAGCAGCAACTGTAATCCTGATTGTAGAGACGGCAACATACTCATCAGAAAAAGAGTAAAAAAGAAAAAGATAACGCAATGTACTTGTGCCTTTTTCAAATGTCACAAACTTTGGCTAATGCAGAACAGGTACTCATTTTATTTTTCTAAGATAATCTTGCTGATTGCTAAATCCCAGTTCTAACATCCAGACAACAATGTTACATAGGAACCTCTGTCTTAAGGTATATAGTTCTTAGAAGCAAAAGAATAATCAGTTTTGGTTTGAATGACCATCCCATGGTTGTTCCTGAATTATTTACGACATACTGAGTTTAATAGACTTGATATCTGTATGTACAAAAATATGCATGATATCAAACTTTTTTTTCTTTTTGCTGCGTTTGATTAGAATATCAAAATGTTGGCTCTCTGCAGGGTGATAAAGCAACTGTATTGGATGATATAATTGATCTTATAAAGTACCTACAGGCGCAAATTAAGGTAGGCTTTCATCATAATGGTATTTGTTACATGATACTCATTATAGAAATTGATAAAGATTTGTCAACTAACAAATGCTTTTGACCCTTTTTAACTTATTGGATTTGGGCCTTCCTGTAATGGAACTTGTGAACATACTTCTTCCGTTGTGTGAAAGCTTCCCTTTAAATGTTATAGCAATTCCTTTATTAGATCTATTTTGGTTCTATGTTTATATTTTCATCACATCATAGTTTATTTAGTTATTCAGCACTGTATCCATGTCTCTAAATCCCATCTACTAAGTTTAAGCAAAATTGACCCTGCAGGATTTAAGTCAAAATAGATTGGGAGGTGAACCAACTTCTAATCCTTTCATATCCCTTGAGGTACAGTTATCGTGGAATGGAACAACATCAGATTATTATTGTACTAATTATGTCAACAACATATTTATAATTGTACACTCCCTCGGTTGCAAAATATAAGATCGATTTTGACTCTTTGAAGTCAACTTTAAGATATTACTGAAATTGATAGACGATAAAATTAAGATAATTTTAAACTAATTGTTTTTCTGAGAAAATAATGTTAAACTATTCCAATATTTATTGTTTTGAAAAATTAAATGAATCTCATAATAATATTTGAATTTGAAAATTTCTGAAATTGACATGATTTTATATTTTGGGATTCACAGGGATATGGCCACTATCTTCTTCACTATGAACAGATGCTAGAACCACCTCTGGAAGAGATGATGGGAAAGTTGATGGAAATGAATCCATTGGCAGCAGGCCAGCTGTTGCAGAGTAGGGGACTTTTCATGATGCCCATGGCTGTTTGGGGGGAGGGATTACACCACACTACATAGATGCTCAACATGTGGTTTTCAGAACTTGTTTTTCCCGCGAAATTAGTACAGTTTTCTTAACAGAAGCTTTGGAATAATATCCATTTAGCCCCTTGTTACTTGTTTTGTGAAACTATCACTTTTATAACGGTATGTTTAGTGCAAGGCTTAGACCGATGAGCCTACTCTTAGAATGACTTCTTCTTTCAGTCTTTAAAGATTGTTGGTTAAAATTAAAAGTCTAGTTATATTCGATACGAATCCAGCAGCGACGTTCAAAACAACTGGAGTGGAGAAGATATAAAATGGGTCCAATTTATGAACAAAGTACTTGTGAGCTCTAAGTAGTAGGGTCCGACTTTAAGCTGGAATATATATATTTTGATGGAAGCTTGGCCAAAAACTAAAACAAAAATATGGGCCACAGAGATACCCAAGGAAAATATTCTGTCAAGTTTTGAGGTGTGGTGGTCCATATCCTATATATATATATATACACACACAGTAGCATCAACAAAGCCCTATGGCCCGTGGGATGTGGCTAAGGCATGAATTTCCTGTAGTTTTCATGTACCAGGGAGGGCAGGCATTTATTCCACGACAACCATCTGATTCTTAAATTTTTCAACCTCTTTTTTTTTTTTTGGAAAATGAAATTTATTTTTTGTTATGTAGATAAATTTAATAGATAATATTTTTACCATGTATTTAATATAATAAACTAATTTTATAATTATATGTATTAATATACATTACAATCATAATTCGCAATATATATAACTTTTTCTGTATTTGTCTTTTCTCATATTCTTGAAAATTGAAACAGAGCAGATGGCTTGTTACTTTAGGGTAGGGTAGGGTAGGGTAGGGTAGGGTAGGGTAGGGAGAAAGGTTGTTCCGATCCAAAGTATTTTTTTTTTATCGATTTTGATGGAATCTTAAAGTTCAGCCATATCATGTCATGGACTAGCAATTTAGGAAAATTACTATAATTTAGGAGAATTAACTTTTTCTTTTTTTTTTCATTTAGTAGGATGTGATTCCATACAAGGAACATACATATTGTAACTTCTCAAATCCATTTCTTTAATTTGGATTTTGATTTTGATTTTATTTTTGAAAATAAAATTATCTTTGCTTTTCGCTATAAAATAAACCCTATCCTATTAAATGTACCAAACATAAGCATCTTACTTACCATTAAAATAATAAAATAACTAACTCAACATTAATATTATGCATGCTTTATTACATTCTGAAATGATTAATTAATTTGATGTAACTGTGCATATTCAAGTCTATTCGATAGTTAAGTCATTAAAGCCCTTCCTTCATAACAAAGTTAATTCCCTTCTTGAAATATAATAATATAAATTCTAATTTTTATTATAAAAAAACATATGAAAAGAGAAACTTATTTAAAGCCAAGATTTTATAAAAAAAACTTCTTCGTTTCATATGTCATGCCAGGTTTGAACCCTCATTCATTTCAGACATAAAAATAATTCAAATGTAGCCTAATTATAAGTCGGATGTAAATTGTGATTAACGTAAAATTATAAATACTAAAATAAAAATAAATAAATATAAATTTCTTTTTTACACCCTCCTATTTCATATATATTCAGCTACTCATTCCAATAAAACTCATCACATTTTTGCAAGTGTTGTTTATTCCAATAAAATGGGTGTTTGGTAATTGTTGTTTAGTCGGGGATAAAAGGTATGGGTCTTCAAATTTTATACTAGAAATCACGACTACTAATAATATGTCACTTCAATTTCTCTTATAATAAACGACACAACACATAACAGGCATGCCTTTGCAAAGAAGAAATGTTGCATCAATGGTGGAGGACCTACAATTACATGCATGCATGTACTTATTCATAATAATAATAATAACATAGGACTACTTTTTAGGGATACCGCTATGTACTATCAGTGTACTTAATATTCTATCCCGTTTTAAAATTAGAGATATAATTTAATTTTTAAAAATTAAAATAATATATTAAATTTTAAAATTAATATAACTCACAAAAATTTAGAACAAAATAAATTTTTTAATTAATAATTTTTATTATATACTATACTATTATGATAATTGTATCAATTAAAATTAAATAAATTTATATTAATTTATATTTAAAATTTTAATATGTGATCGTTTGATCTTATTTTCAAAGGAGAGGAGTAATACCAATCACTAACAACAGTGTAACAATAGTTACATACTCCTACTCCTACGTAATGATATTAGTATGTGACAAGTCGGTTGGTTGGTGGTATCAATTCATCCACAATCACTTTCCTAAGATTATAACAAAAATTCTCCCCCATTCTTCAATCTAGTTAATAATTGTGATGGGATTATGAACTCATTCATTACACATATTCTCTATTTTTTTTAATACATATTTAACGATATAAATTATTTTTAACAACACAATTATTGCGATTAATTTTATTATATCGTTAATTATTAATATTTGTGCCGTAGTATGTATATTCGGAAAAATAGAAGAATATGTGTAATAAATTTGTTCATTAATCACCCTAAATTCTTTTATTTCCATATAGAGATAATTACATTCACCTACTCCGTCAAATACGGAATATTATTAATGAAATCAAATCAATTCAATTCGAGAATGAATACTGGGATCCTAATCCATTGCGATGAGATGGGAAGGGTCTTTTTAAATGGATCCAAAACAAAATTGAAGCTCACCGTGAAGTTAGTTCCCTAATTTCTTCACGAACTGACCCATTGATTGATGCGACTTCTTTTAGTCCACGTGATGATATCATCCTTTCTTTTTCCACTACCCTCCAAACATCTATACTCCCATCCATTTCAATATAAAATCAAATTTAATTTTCTAAAATTAATTTGGGTCATTTTAAAATTATTTTAGTTTTAGTTTTAGTTATAATCGCTCGAATTATTGGAGTTGGTCGGCCAACCACATCTGGGTCAATTAACCATAATCCGATCCGATCCGATCCGATCCGATCCCAGCCTAAGCCATTGGCCTCATATATGAAAGAACAAAATGATATTAGCCTATAGGCATATAGCTAGCTAGCTCCCTCCTCTGACTATTTCCCTTTTGAGTACAATTCATATTATGTCTCTTCTTGTTTTATTATCAGATTTTATCAAACAACAAGATTACCATCATATTCCACACCCACAGCCACACACACACACACACACACACACACACATATATATATATATATATATATATATATATATATTTCCCATTACCTTAATTATAACTAAGAGTCGTGGCATACACTTGCTTGTATGTTCAATTCAAAATTTAAAATAAAAAAAATAAGAAAATTTAATGAAAAAATTATGTTTAAAATAAAATTGGTTCCGGGGACATATATACACCGAAAGATTTAGTGAAAAATTAAGAGAATGATTGTAACACGGGGTGCAAGAATTAAGTGCACTTAATAGTACTCGTTCATATAGTTTTTGAAATGATAATAATTAAGAAGAAATAATAAAAAGAAATATGCATATATATATATATATATATATATATATATATCCATTTACTTGAAAAAGATTTTTATTTTCAATTCTTAGCAAATTTTCGATAGTAATCACAAAATTGTGATGATTAAATATATTTCGTACGGATTAGGTGCAAAAACATTCTTTCCTTTTGCATTTTGTAATTTTCACAATATATATATATATATATATATATATATATATATATATATATATATATATATATATTCTTCCATGCACAAATGCAATTTTCCTATATGCCTGCAGCCAACCAACCACAAATTAAAGTGGAAGCAAAGAGTAGAATTAAAGAAATTGTCACACCAGCACCACTTGCCAAAAAGGAATCAGATGTGAGTTTGATATATCAATCAGTATATTATAAAAGCACGCTCGATCCATCTCAGCTTCTAAATCAACTAGTCTTTGTTTTAACAAATCAATATCAGAATCTTTCTTTATTTCTTTTTTATTATATTTTCCTTCTATATATGGATATATAACAATATCACCAAATTGGTCAACTTCTAAGGTACGTACAACATATATACATTATACATATTATTGCTCCAACACTTCAATATAACCACACCGTCAATCATGATTAATTCCACTTCTATCACCATATAATATTATGGTTTATCGATTTGTCGTTACGTTCGCATGCATATAATATATATATATAGTATTATCTTCGTTCACTAAAAAAAAAAAATTTATTCATAATTTTATATTCCGTCGAAATAAAGCTATTTTCGTCGAAATTCCTGTCAAATATAAATTGGTCAGGAATAAGTCGGTCGAACATTCCATCAGAAATGCGCAGTATCGACGAATTTATGTCCGACGGAAATTCAATCGACATTACATAAATCTCAACGGAATGTATTCCCGTCAGAAATATCATGACACGTGTTTGCTTTAAACTGAATCTGGAAAGATAATTTTCGACGGAATTTTTCATTGGAATTAGCTTATTCCATCGAAAATAATTAATTTTTTAATATTTTTTCTTCTTTACAATTTTTAGATTTTTAAACCCTAATTTGTACATGCACCTATTTTCAACTAGTTTTTTCAACAATAACACATACATATAAATCGCAATGATCGACATACACGTTAAAATAGCTAAGCATCCAAACAATTCTCAACAATAACACATAAATATAAACATAATTACCTTTTTACACTTCATACATGCATGGCTAATCATCGAAACAACACCGTGCTTCATAAACTTTAAACTAAAAATTAAATTGATTTGAAGCCATGGTATATATATTAAGCTAGATAAAATTAATAGACTAACATTCTTTGCCCTTACAGCAGCAACCAACAATGGATAACAGTAGTTACAGCGACAGCGGAGGTGAAGAGGGCCGGAGGTGGAGGGATTTGATAGGAGGGACAGAGATGAGAGAAAGCAACTGCGCCTAGAGGAAATAAAATTCATTTAGGGGTTTTATAAGATATTTTCGACATAATTTTCGTTGGAAATAAGTCTCTCGAAATTATGTTATTCTCAACGGAAAATCAGTCAAAAATATATGCACTTCCGTCGTAAATAATATTGGTGTTGGCGGGAACGTTGGTGTCAAGGGGCCACGGAATTCCGTCGGCATTACGGTATTTACAAGTTAAGTAATATTTCGTTAAAAATACCTTAATTTTGAAGGAATATATCTCGTCAAAAATTAGTCAATTTGGTTGTAGTGGTTTAAAAATGAGTCTTGCCTTCTCTCTTTTTTTCGTTTTTTTTCTTTTTTATGCATGTCAACTTGTCAAGGTACATTGAAATAAGAATATTAAATAAAGTAGTGATAAAGTACCTTATTTAGCATCGACTTGATTTTACATATGTATGAAGGGTTGCCACATACTAATTAATTAATTAATTAGATTCTTTGGTAATGGAAGTTCAAATTTTTTGTATATATTTATGCAGTACAATAGTATGTATGTATGTATGTACTGTGACGCTCTCAAATTCGGGTCCCCAGAACATCGGTTATGGTACGTTACGATATATCATTTCTATAACTACTGCGGAAGATATAAACATAAATTGTTTATACAATAACTTTTATAACATAATTTCCAAGGTCTGTAATCTTAACTTAATACCTGCATTCAATATCCTACACAACATACAATGTCATTTGTATCCTATACTATTAACATTTTAACCGTATAATAATTTCATCCTAGAACTTGTCTTTGCCTTTGACTGTGTCCGAAGTTTCGTCTTTATCTGAAATTTTTATCATGATATAGCAAGGGTGAACAACAAGTTTGTCTAGCAAGTTTAAATTCAAATGAAGATATATCATGATTGAAAAGAATAATAAACTGACAAACTTTCAACAATATAAGAATTGTGAAAGAACATGAATCAATAATACTGAATAGCCAACAATGAACATGAATAATTTAACTGAACAATATGGTAATGAAGGTGATCAGCCTTTCATACCTGATGAACACACTACAAGAAAAAGGTTTATTTTTGACGGAAGTAACTCCGACGGAATTAATTCCGTCGATCTTAGTCTATTTCTGACTGAATATTCAGTCGATACTAGTTCAGTCGTACATACGGCTTCTCCGACGAAATTCTGTCGAAAATAGTGCCTAGCGTGGCGCCAAAGTTTCCCGCCAGCTCCAACGTTAAGCTCGACGAAATTCCCTGTTATGACCGACTGAATTCAGTCGAAAGTATATATTCTCGACGGACTTAATATCGATGGAATTCCGTCGAGGTTAGTTTTAAAACCTAAAAGTCTGCTTCGTTCCCCCATTTCATTTCGTTGCCTTTCAATCTCTCCTTTCCATCTCTGACTCTGCTCTCACTCTCCCTCTCTCACTCTCCGGCCGACGCCACCTTCCGGTCGCCTCAAGTTGCAGCTCCGGCCTCTCTCTCTGACTCTGCTCTCTCACTCTCCCTCTTTCACTCTCCGGCCGACACCACCTTCCAGCCGCCTCAAGCTGCTGCTCCGGCCAGCTCCGGCCGATGACTCCTTCTGGCCCTCCGCGCGATTTCTGACTTTCCTCCGGTGGATTTCTTCTCAAATTGGTGTTGAACTTTCATTTGTTTGTTAAATATTCAAGCTAATCAGGTATATTTGATGAATTGTCATTTGATTTTTATTATTATGCTTTTAAATCCATGCCCTAATTTTGCAAATTGAGTTATATAAACTGCTATATATATGTATTGATCTGTTGGCTCTTTTGGGTCTGAAAATTTATGGGTATACAAGTTTGTTCTAATGCAATATACAATCCATGCCCTAATGTTGTAATGATATTGATTTGTTCTGAAAATTTGTGGGTATATATGTTTGGGTCTGAAAATTTGTGGGTATGTTTGGGTCTAAAAATTGTGGGTATTTTGTTCACACATTCATATATTTTGTATATGTCCTTCAATTGTTTGTTCTGAAATTGGTTATATTGGAAAGATATAAAATAGGATTTCATTAATTGATTGCAAATATTTCTTATTTTTGACGGAATTCCCGACGGAATTTCTGTCAAGATTATTCAATTACAAAATTAATGGGTCTTAAAACAAAATAAAAATTAATAATAATTTAGAATAATATAAATAAATTGAATAAAACTAAATAAAATAACTTAAATCATATCTAATAAATAAATAAATATAATATAATATATTAACTCAATGAATATAATATAATATAAGACCGACGGAATGAATTCGGTCGAAGTTGCTCTAAGATCGACGAAAATAAAATAAAATAATATATATATAATTTGATTTGATTTAATTTAATATAATTAAATTGAACTTAATTAAATTTAATTAATTTAACATAATACAATTTAAATAAATTAAATTAAATTATATAATACAAATTAAATTAAATTAAATATAATAAATAATTAATAATTAATAATTAATTAAAAGTGATAAATAATAAATAATAATAATAATTAATAATTAATTAAAAGAGATAAATAATAATAATAATTAATTAAAAGAGATAAAATATATATAATAAATAAATAATACAATTAAATACAATTAATAACTAAGTAGCATTTGCTTAGTTGGGATGCAATATTCAATAAACTAAGTAGTACTTACTTAGTTTTTTATTGGCAAAATAAACTAAGTAACATTTGCTTAGTTTGCTGCAATATTAAATACAATAAAATTAAATATAATTAATAACTAAGTAGCATTTGCTTAGTTGAGATGCAATATTCAATAAACTAAGTAGCACTTACTTAGTTTTTCATTGGCAAAATAAACTAAGTAGCATTTGCTTAGTTTGAATGATATGATCTGGTTCCCATAATAATATATGGGAACCAGATCATATCGTTCAAACTAAGCAAATGCTATACTTAGTTTATCTTGATGAAGACATACATGCTTTGGAGGTGTCAACTTAGAAACCCGTTCGACATTCACTCATTAGGAGTGAATGTTGAATAGTCCCCAGTTTGGGACTGTTACTGGATGTTATGTCTTTCACTTAGGTCGGTGCCAATGCACATGGTGCGTTTTTATAAATTTTGAGAAACTTTCAGCTGATGTCTCTGCATGTTCTCCGAGTGCATACTTAGACTAAGTTTTCTTGGTCTATTTCCTGTACTTGGAGACCATGGGGAGGTGCTGCTGAAATTTTTTGAAAATAGTAGAAACGTGCTTAAGATTGGCACTAGTGAGGAGACGCATCCAGGAACGGGATAGAAGCCTAACCCCTGTAGAGTGGAGATATATACTAGGTAAACTAAATTCATGCTTGGACCACATTCATGATTATTCTTGATCTAATTGGGTATTGTCTTCAATTAAAGATGGATGCCGATCGGAGTTGGATGTACCGTAGGATAAAGATTGATGGGAGGGGATTAGTTGATGCGTACCGTGACGGGGTATCCAATTTTAAGAACAAAGCAATAGAACATGCTGATGATCCGAACGAAAAGATGAGATGCCCGTGTCTCAAGTGTAAGAACATAATATGGAAGACTACCGATGAAGTGAAATTTGACTTATATTCACATGGGTTTGTGGATGGGTATTCGATATGGATTCATCACGGAGAATCAGTTGAGTTTAGAGAAGTGACAGACAATACTGTAGACCAATCAGATAACTATGATGTCGTGGAGATGTTGGTAGATGCGTATGGCCCTACGAATATTGACTGGGCTGAAAATGAGCATTCGTCAAGCAGTGCTGATCAACAAAAGCCAAATGATTCGGTTCGTCTGTGTAGGTTTCAACTATAATATATCACTTATGTTCAATTAGAATGATATTATTATGTGATTAATAAATTAAAATATTCTACATAAATTTTGTACTCTAGTATTATGGATCCTGTCGGTAAGGCGACCGTACACGCCATCTGCCTGGCACATCTCCCTACTGACTGCATGCGATTTAGCCAGTACTCGCGCTACGATGCCGGCTTTATGGTGACAGTGTTGTGGGAGTTTCACGTAAGTCGAATTACATATATTAAATCAAGGTCCATGTTATTTACATATTGTTCAAATAATTAATTATACGTATGTTATGTCTGTTTGATAGAGATACTACAGATACGAGGCCGGCATCACTGAGGCGGATGGCTATGCCGTTATCATTGCCCACATCTCGAAGAATTATGCCAGCTGGCTGTACGAGATACGACAGAGGGCAGTCCGGGCGGTAGAACAATCGCCCAGGACTACTTTGCGAGAGCATCAGCCGCCAACAGTATCAGATGCAGCATGGGCTGCGATGTATACGTACTGGGATGATGCTGCGTTCAAGACCAAGTCGGAGCAGATGAAGAAGAATCACGACAAGCTGCGAGTTGTATATACTTCTGGCTCGCAGTCGCTTCAGGAGGTTAAGTCGGTATGTATTTCCCTTTAGTTTAGTTTAATATTAAACTGCAACTATAGTAAATTAAGGTGATATTATTTAATGTACGTATATGATTTAGGCCATGCGGAGTAGCTTGGGCCGACCTCCTACTATGATGGAGTTCTGGGATAGAGTCCATACGCCGAAGGGCTCTACTTCGGGGTCGACGATATCTCCAGCAGCACTAGCTATACGGGTAATACATTTACTATAATAAATATTATTTAGGATAATATTACGTAATTTATATGATGATACCAAGATAACTCACATGTACATATATCAAATTACAGGAGCGGTTTGAGAAGCTCCGCAGCCAGCGTATAGCGGAGTTACAGGCTGCTAGGGGCGATGCTGAGACGTTAGATTCCACCGTCCCTCTGCCCGAGATTAGTTTATCTCAGGACGATGAGACGGCTCTTTGGGTCTCGTCTCAGGATACTCCCACTAGTACTACCGGCCGGTATCGAGTGCTGGGGTTACCCAGTATACCAGCCTATACACTGCCAGGAGGTATAATATTTTAGTTTATTTATTGTTTATGAATAAAGTAAACTTATAATATTATTCATGTTATATTTATTTTTGTAGGCTCTAGCCAGCGTCTGCGTTCGAGTGCCCCAGTGGGACCATCACATACGGGCGCTGGCTTAGACGATGCTTTGTTCCAGCGTGTTATGGCTGCGGTGTCGGAGAGGTTTGAGACCGATTCGATGTTCCATCGTTAGGACCTGCCCAGTCGTTCTCGGCTCCATCAGCTTGCGCAGGACGTTGCAGCTGGTGCCACCGCCGAGGGTACGGGTATCCCTCCGGAGAAGTGGGTCGCGATACGCGACGAGATTGTTCGGATGGTGGTTACCTTAGTCGAGGACGCGTTTGGACCGATGTTGAGTCAGCCCTCGACTACTCAGGTATACTATTCGTTTTAAATATATTCAAGTATATATATTCTGCATGTTATTTAATTTTCATTTAGTTAATTATCTTTAACTGTATCATATATACGGACTAATGAGTTACATTATATTGTATCAACAGGGTGACCAGCGGGCTGACGAGAGGACTGACGATGCTGAGCGGTCGGACGACGACGGTCCGTGACTTAGTTTTGTATATATGATTTGTACATATTTATACTTTAGTTCATTGATCAGCTTTATGTGATGTAAATTTATATAGTTTAGTTTATTTTTGACGTATTGTAACTTGTAATTATCATTACTTTAGTTTGAGATCTTTACTTTAGTTGATTTACACTTTAGTTGATTTGATCTTTAGTTGATTATCATTATCGTATTCATGTTGGCCTTGGTAATTCATATTCATGTTGGTTTTGATTATTATTGGGCCTTATTATTGGTTGATGTGCTTGTTGGATAGTTAGTTAGCTTATATGTGTTGTTGGGAAAAATGAACAGGTTTACAGGTACAAAAACTGTGGGTTAAAACCCTGGATATTGCAAAAACAAATAAAAACTTTTTTAAAAAAAAGGGATAATCTCGACATAATAATACTAACATTGACGGAATTCCATCGGAAATATTCCCTTTCCATTTTTGGTAACTGACACGTGGTATATTTAATCTCGATAGAATATTTATTAATATCGACGGAATTCTATCGAGATTAAAGATCATACTTATTTTTACCAGTCTGCCACGTGGCACGATTATTTACGACGGAACATTACCGACGGAACAAGTTCAGTCGAACTTAACTTAAGACCGACCGAATATTCGGTCGAGATTAATTCAGTCGGGTATAAATATCCCCGACCGAAATTTCGACGAACTTAATTTCGACCTGCTTATATCCGACTGAATTTTCGACCGAATATTCCGTCGGAATTAAACATAACCTCGACGGAATATGCTTAATGCCGACAGAATATTCCGTCGAAAATAAGGTTTTTTGTTGTAGTGACATATACAATATGCACAACGTGCGAATCAATAAATCATAGATGTGATATAATCAACAATGATTAATCACGAACATGCTTTACAATAACAACTCGAGTTCGAGTTAGGAAACTTGCCTGAACCGTCGATTACTGCTACGCAATCTAATTTAATCGCTTTATTGGAAAGACCTATCAGTTATAAGATTGATCTTTCAATTAGCATAACATACCTTATAAGTAAACTATCTAACATTTAAACACATAGTCAAATATTAGATAACCTTAACACTATACATACACAAGTCTAAACCTAGCACACATCCAGTCTTTAATAATATTCAATATAGTATACTAAGTGGTTTCTCACAAATAACTAACAAATTAGTTTCCGTCTCGTCTACACTGTTTTCACAGTGAATTAGATCGGTTACTAATTCGTAGATACCTTCCTCATATGAAGGAGTCGTTTTGCCCAGCTACTATACATCAATCATTAAAGAGTACGACTGTACTACCTTAGACTTAACACTGATTTGTCATATAACTTGTGAATTAACACTTAGTCTTTCATTTTATAAGTCCATTTATAAATTAGTAAGCCGAATACCTAATCTAGCAACATGGATTCAGACTGAATTTTAATTTAGTAAACTATTTTTCAATCCAGCAGACTGGATTCAACTGACCTCCAATCCAGCAAGCCTGGATTCAAACTGACATCCAATCCAACAAGCCTAAATTCAACTGACCACCAATCCAGCAACCTGAATTATCTAAATAGATCAATCCAGCATCTTGAATTATCCAAACATACCAATCCAGCATCCTGGTGGCCAATCCAGTAAACCAGATTGAAATCCAGCAACCTGGATTCCAATCCAGCAACCTGGATTCCCCTTTTTTAACCTAATCATCTTATTATTTTTTTATCTTTTGTCCACACATAAATACATATATTCCATGCATAAAAATAATTTTTCAGGAATTTTTCAATTTCCTTAAGTATTTTTCAAAAATCCATTTCTAGTTAATTCCTTAAGAAATTTGTTACATCACGCTTAACTCCAGAAATTCCCAATTCTTGGCGGGATCTTACACATATTAACGTGGACCTCCAGTTTAAATTTTGTGGCCATTGGAGTTATACAACTCCGGTTATAGCGATTTTCGTTGAAAAAAACGTAAGTATTGAAATGGTCATAACTTCCTCAATTTAAGTCGGCATGAGTTCATTTTTGGACACAAGCTAGTTTATAACATATATTTTGATGTTCCAAAAGGCCGGAATTTATTTCATAAAATAAGTGGACGAAACTGTCCTTTAAAAATCCGGACAGCCTACTTTTTGGGTTTTTCAAATTTGACGTCCTTTGTTCAAAACAGTTCACACGGAAATCTACATGGAATTTTTAAGTGATTCCACTTGAAAAAGTTAGAAGACTTCCAGATCTAACTCCATAAATTGACCACACTCAAAAATTCAAAACACAATGAGAGATATGGTCGTTTTAATATCATGTTCCGTTTTCTCAAAAATCTGATTTTAAAACTTTTGTGTTTTCTAAGAAATCTTCCTAGATCTCTTAATTAACCCAACATTAAACATCATAAACCATCATAACACCTACTAATACACCTTAAGATCAAGGATCTACCATGATCCATGATCTATTACACCAAACATATACTAAATCCAAGCAAAACATAATTTAGGCTAGGAAAATCAAGATTTTTTAACTTTTAAAATATAGTTTCCATTTTCGTATTTTTGATCTAACTTTTTATCATCAAAAGTGATAGATCTACACATAACACACTTATATACATATAGATCTAGAGTTTTTAAGTTTGAAAAACATAACTTGATTATTTTATCAAATCAAACAAAATAAAAGGAATAAACTAACTAGGATTTTATACCTAGATCATGTAGCTCTTCTCCTTCCCTTTACACCATATAAGATGAAGCTAAGAAACATGAAAATTTTCTCTCCCCCTTCTTCTATAGGCTGCCGAATTTCTTCAATCTCTATCTCTTCAATTTCTTTTTGGCTATTTGCAATGAGAAGAAAGAGAATGAAAATTGGTTTTATTTGGGAGAAATGAAGCAAATGAATTTCTCTCTCCAATCCTTACTAAATCCACCACCATATCTCTTCTCTTCTCTCTCCAAATGATTATGTGGTTGTTTGCACTCTTGGTTAATGTGAATGGCTTGGTTACAAAGTGACACATGGAAGAGTAGGTAAAGAATTGGTAAATCAAATGATTACATCAGATGGCTCTCCTTCTTCCTTCCTCTTGGGTCGAAATCTAGGCCTTTATTCTCCCAACTTGGTTTGTTTTTATTCTTTATTTAGCTTATCAAATGTCCAAATAAATTCCTTAACAATTGGGCTAGAGTCTTGGGCTCCCATTAAAAAAAAATTGGGTTTGCTAATAAAATAATTGGGCTATGTAAATTAACATAGTCCACTAATTTAAATTCTATCCTACCCTAATCATTTAATTAGGATTTCTATTCACTCAATTTGTAAATCAAATTCTTACTTATGTACATTTAATTACTTAACCCAATTAGACTTGCTTTAATAAAATTAATAAATTGAGATAATAAACTTAATCTCTTAAGTTGGTAAAAATTTTAAATACTAACATCCTTACATCTTATAACTTTTAGGTTATTTAATTTTCATATCTAATATATATATTAGATTACAAAAATTTATTCTTAATTCTCTTTATGTGTTAAATAAATATATAAACAATACACAAAATCATATAAGTCCTTCACAAAAATTTTAAATTCATACTCTATTTTCAGTCTAGGTCCTATTATTTAACCTTTATTTAATCATTTAAAATCTTATAAATTATCGGGTTGTCACATGTACACTACATGAAGTAATGATTAGTGATCCCCAAGCCCTAGCCCACTATTGAAATTATACTTTTCACTGAGAAAAAAACGGATATAACCGAATTACTAAACCGAATCGAAATAATTTAACTGAAATTTTTTGATAATTCGATTATTTTTAACAATTCGGTTATACCCGAAATTATTTTCAGTGTTCGGTTAGTTAATACGGGTTTTAATTTTGAGTTATTCGGTTTAACCGAATAACCGAATAAAGGCCCTTAAAATATCATCTCCTTTACTCTTTACTCTTTACTCTTTACTGTCATATTCATCTCCCCATCTCAAAGATCAGATCTCAGATTTCTCTCTACTCTCGTCTCTCTGAACTCTAAAGCCTCTCCGCCTCTCCGTGGCTCTGTCTACACAGCTACACTCCTTCTGTTGCCAGAAATTGCAAAATCGGCTTCTTCTTCATCTTCACCTTCACCTGTTTAGCAACGGTTATCAAAATCAATCGTCGTCCGTCGATTTAGCAACGGCCCTTAAATCGCAGACTCGTTATCAAAACAAACCAATCGCCGATTTAGAAACGGTTATCAAAATCGCAGACTCGCAGTCCTTCGCAGCCTATCTGCTTCTTTTTCATCTTCACCTGTTTGATATATATATATATATATATATATATATATATTGGTTTATTCAGAAAAAGAAGTGTTGTTGCCTGTTGGTACTTGGTAGTTGCTGTTATTGTTTTCCCTTTTACCCCCAGTTATCATGAAGCAAACTTTATGTAATTGTTCATTGTTTTTCTGGTACTATTCTTCATTCCAAAATGAATTTTCAAAATGAATCTATATTGGAATTTGGAGGCCTGTTTGGCTGTTTCTTCTCTATAAAAGAAACACAATCCAGAACATTTCGGTTTTTAACCGAATAGTAAATTCGGTTGTTCGATAATTCGGTAATTCGATTATCTCCTAATTCGATTAATAGTTTGGATATTAAAATTGAGTTAATTTCGATTTTCGGTTATAACCGAATAAATTATTTGATTCGATTATAACCGAATGCTCAACCCTGCTCTTCAATGTCATTGACTGTACTATCGGCCAAATGATTGATAAAACTCATAAAAAAGTATGGAAACCTCCAAATCAATAACTAATTAACACGTCCTATAATATGATCAAATAAACTCGACCACCAAATTATGAGGCTAAAAAGGTAAATTGAGAAAGAAAAGAACTTATGTAATGGGTTAATTTGAACTTGAGCACCATTAACACTTTGAAGCTAATAATATATGAACTCATGAATGGGGGGACGGACGGAATTAAGAGAATATGACCTCCAAAATGAGCTAGAGCTAGAGCTAGAGCCGCGAGGAATATATATAACCGTTCTCCAACGGACAGATCGATCCATTACACAACATTTTTCATATGAATGAACTAATTAACTAAACTTAATAGAATCAAAAATCTCCCTTTAGCACCACTAATCCAACTTGCTGTTGACTATCTTTTTTTCCCTACAGAGGGAGTGTGAGAGCCATCTAGCCTTCGATTTTGTCTCGACTCGTACCAGTTGGAGTATATAACTGCTCAGTCCCATCCCTTGTTTTGCTAGAAAAAGGGTATCACTCTTCAATTCAATATATACCAAAACCATAGATTTGATCCTATAATTTCCTCTCACCCCCACCCCCACCCCCACCCCCACCCCCCACAGTTCTGTTTCTGTCCCAGTATGCGTATATATATAAGTCTGCGCTAGCTAGCTAGCTGTTGGCTATTGTTTTGCTGAAAAACCAACACAAAATTTAATCAACAAACCATATACTATTTCTTTACCCACGTCCCACGTGCATCCACCACTCATTAATTTCATTTTCAAGTTCACGCATTTGAGATTATTACTAGGAGGAATATTTGTGTGCATGTCTACATATTTTTGCTCAATAATTTTCTTGCTCGTTGTGTTGTCAAGAGATCATCATTTGCTAGCATCATCAACCCAAACTATCCATCTCCATCTGCCTGAATTGCTCTTTCAGTCCATGAAAATGTCCATGTTCTCGTGCAAACTAACTCATCCCTCGGTGCACATTCCATCCGGCAGACTCAATTTGCCGTTTCTCCACTCCCGGCCACAGCCACAGCCACAGCCACAGCCACCCAAAGAAAAGGTTGTGGTTGTCATGGGAGCAACCGGAACCGGCAAAACCAGACTCTCCATCGACCTTGCCACCAGTTTCCGTGGCGAGATAGTGAACTCGGATAAAATGCAAGTTTACCGAGGGTTAGACATAATCACAAACAAGATTACCGAGGAAGAATGTTGTGGTGTACCACACCATCTCCTAGGAATAATACATCCTAATGCAGAATTTACATGTACAAATTTTTGTGACAAGGCTTCCCTAGCCTTGAGATCCATCGCGAGTCGTAACAAGCTTCCGATCATCGTTGGGGGCTCGAATTCTTACATTGAAGCTCTAATTGATGGCGAAACTCACGAATTTCGATCAGAGTACGAGTGTTGTTTCCTTTGGCTGGATGTCTCGATTCCGGTGCTCCATCAGTATGTATCGGAGCGAGTTGATCGGATGGTTGAAAACGGGTTGGTGGACGAAGCGAGACAAATGTTCAACCCGAATGCCGCTGATTATTCAAGGGGCATAAGAAAAGCCATTGGGGTGCCCGAGTTTGACCATTATTTTCGTGCTGAGGCATTTGCAGACCAAGAAACTCGAGCAAGATTATGCAAAGAAGCTATAAATGAGGTGAAGACCAACACGTGCAAATTAGCTGGTCGCCAGTTAGAGAAGATTCATCGACTGAAAAACGTCAGGGGATGGAAGGCTCACAGGCTTGACGCCACGGATGTGTTCCTTAGAAACGGTAAAGAGTCTGACAAGGCATGGGACGAGCTCGTGGTGGGACCGAGCATGGTGATTGTTAGTCGATTTCTTAAGAGTTTCGGGCCTAACATATATTTTGAGTCGACAACTAATAGAGGGGAGACGGCCATGGCAACTGCAGCTCGCTAGAGTCGCAACTCCACTTGATAATAATGCAGCAGCAGCAGCAGCAGCAGCAGCTTTGGGCAATTAATTTTGGCTCTGCTGACTACAATGTTGCATTTGAAAGAATCAAATAATTGAGACATACAAGTTGAATAAGCATATAGCTATTATATGTATGGCTCTGTTGACTACAATGTTGCATTTGAAAGAATCAAATAATTGAGACATACATGTTGAATAAGCATATAACTATATGTAAAATACGAGTGTGAGAATAAAATATATAAGCAGCAATTTCTCCAAGGATTAGTATCACTTTTACCGACAATTCTCCTTTGACTATTTCGTATTACTTTTAGTTTTAGCTAGGCAGACCACAAATGTTCAGCCGTGGTACGAATAAATATGAATCACACGACTGCATACCAACCAACCAACCAACAATCATTCCCTGAAAGTTAGCAGATTAGCATAGAATAAAACTTCCATCAATCAATCACTATCTTAGCCTATTGGTAAACCACTGGCTGGCCTTTATACGCCTATAATTCTATTCAAAGTCTTCTTTTCAAAAGAGCTCCAATAAAAAATCAAATATCAAAAAAAAAAATCTGCATCTAGACCGTTACATCGTTGACCATTTTCATTGACCTAAAAACCAAAAGGAATCCGTCAATACAAATATCTAAACGAATTTTATCTTTTAATCTGTAGAGGAGTTCAAAACTTTTCATATAACATTAGGGAAGGATTAATTTCCAAAGCCAGAACCTTCATAAGCAAGCTATAAGATAGCGATAGGGTGCAATAGAAGATAATTCAGTGGAAAAGGCAGATGACAGAACTTAGCATTACAGATCCTAGACATAATCAAACAAATAGGAAAGTTATCATTCCTCCATATAGATGCATCATGCTGAAATCAGTCCCCCTGAGCACGTATAACTAAGGCTGTAAACAGAACCAAACAGCTCCCCTCGATTCGGACTCGACTCGAAATAATACGAGCTTGACTCGGATTCGTTAATATGATCCAAATTTGAGCATAAAAAATAATTCGAAAAAATATATGAGTACGACTCGTTCAAGATTCAAACTACTCGAATTCTGGATTGTGATTCGATACATACTCGATTGAAACAGATTATATTAGATACTCGATACATTCTCTTATAATATATACAAAATTAAATCAAATTAGGATAATTAATTATTTGTTTTGTTTTGTTTTTAATTTTAATTATGATTTTATATTTGTAAAGTGTAATAGTAAATATATTTTCTCATTTCAAATTCAATTTATAATTATATTTATTATAAAGCTAGTTATTATGTAGAGACTCGAATTCGAGCTTGAATTTGAAGTTTGTGAGTAGTTTGAATATAATTCGATTCGAGTCGAGTCGAGTCAAATCTGAGTAAAAAATTCAAATACAATTCGAATTCGAGTATGAATTTAACGTTTCGAGTCGAATTCGAGCCGCTCTCTGTTCGCTTCGGTTCGACTTGTTTAACTAAGATTGCACGAAGAATCAACCATAAACACAGTCGTTGTCTATTTCTTGCAACCACCGGCAGCACTTCTGTTCGATAGGCGTTGCTATGTGCTCAGAGTGCATGTGTCCATGTCTATGTCTACGCCCTGGTGGAGGAGAATTAGGAGGGAGGACGGGGTGATGGAGGGGCGGGAGGAGAAACTTGGGTGAATGGCAGCAGTTCACATGCATGATTTGCCAGCACAAACTCGGACATACAGAGCGGAGTAGGTTGTATAGGAGGCGAAGGCGGTGTAGGCGGTAGTATCATCTGGCACTCGATCTTGGGATTCAGTACTAGGAACGGCAAGACAATTGGTAATTTAGGAATGCTAACTCTAATATCCATGCTTGTTAACTGTTTGGCTAGTACGTGAGAGTTGAGAACACAGGTAGGTGTTGAGAAAATCTTGCTTCTACTTAATAGTAATATTTCATACAAATTACTAGATCACAAGCTTCCCATGTTCGTAGTTAGGTATTCTAGCGGTGATAAATAAAGGAAGGAAAAAAAAAACTTGAATGACCAACCGAAGAGTTAGGAAGACGTGGTGGCTGATTTTACAGAGATGATTAGGTTTGAGATGGTTTAGAATGCCTAGCTCATTCACTCTGTGTGAGTGAGTGCTTGTTGCTTCAGTATAATTTGCTGCCCAGGTCAACCCCCCATGTTCCTACCACATTAGGAGAAAAACAATTTCCCATAGAACGTTTGAAAAAATAAAGTAAACAACACAGTATATAGCTTGGTTAATTACCATGCCATCAGTCCAATCTCCAATCACCAAGAGTTTGATCATTATATTGATGAACTTAATTTTTCAATAATAAAGACAACTATCTAACAATCACCAAATTCAAAGATGTAACAGTATAAATATAATATTACAGCTAGAACTATGAAAGTATGAATTATGCAGCAAAATATAATAATCCTGCTGATTAGCTGAAGGACAGATGTAAAGTCTATTTTGGTGGTAGTGGTGGTGGTAGTAGTAATAGTAGTAGTAGTAGAATAGCTTGTAAACAACTCAACTAAGATTTAACTCCCCAACTCTCTGCTCGGCTAAATGAACCAAAAAAACAAGTTAACGCTGCGTTTGGATTAAAGGAATAAAGGTAGGAATGGAATGACTCATTCCTATGGAATAAAAAAAATTATGTTTGGTTGCGATTGGAATGAATTGAATTATCCTTTTTTTTGCTATTTTCGACTAAAATTTAACATTCTTGCCCAAGATTTCATGTCCAAAGCCTTATAAGTAATTTTTTTATCATTGAGTCATGAGGGTATCGGGGGAGGGAGAGTATGGAATAACTCATTCCAACTCCATTCCATTCCTTCAATCCAAACGCAGCCTTAACCACAAAATAAGAACTGCTTTTATACCAAGCCGGTTACCCACAAGAAAAAAAGATGCAATATCTTGCGAACTCACTGCTATAACTTGGGAATACAGTACAAATGTGCATCAATATAACCCCTCGTTACATTTATTACAGTTGCAACAATAAGAACAACATAATTCATAGTTTTTGTACAATAACAACTTGATGCATCACATATATTGTCTACTATATCCTGCAAAATTATGCCACATAAAACTTATTGACACCAACTCTTAAGATGATAAACGATGGGAAACATGATTAACCCAGATAAAATGTCAGGTTACATTCAAAGAATGACAAGGAGGACATTCATAACCTAAAGCACAACTATCTAGAGCAGTTGCCTTGAAAGAATGTTTAACCATGAGCAGAAATCACCTCCCATTTATATTAAATTCATGAAAGCTTCAACAAAATATATCAAGGGGCATTAAGCCATTGCAATATTTTATTGATGACATGCTGCTGGTTACTTCCTTAAAAATAATCTAAATTCAAGCATTAAAAGTACATGTGGTGTTTACTAATGAGCTGTTTACATTTCTTTTGCACAAATTGTAAAGGAAACTCGTACCGCGCTCCACTTGTTGCACGGGGTTGCAGAACTTAACTGTGTTTACATCTTGTTTTATAGACTCGGCCAACCCGCTACTTCCCATAAGTTAATCAAATTGGCAATCATTACCAAGAAACCAAGTAGATACTGATTTGTATACTGAATACGCTTGTGTTGATGTCTTTATATGGAAATGGGATAATCCCAGTCAACGTAGAACGGCACATTTAAAAGATCTATTCATCTGGCAACCTGTACTTTCCCTTTAACAGTGAAAATTCAACATTAAACAGTAAAATACATGCAACTCTATCACATCATCTGCTTGCTCCTTCTTCATGCATCTTCTCTCGTCAGCACTGAAATATCCTCCCATATTTGAAAATTTGAAACAAAAGAGACGAGCAATTGGTAGACTCACAAACCTTCTTTGCACTCGTGAAAATTTAATTTGATGTTCCTTGTTGCCATCGTTTCCATGTCTTTCTGAATCGCTTCTCTTTGTACCCTCAACTGCTCTGCCCTGTTTCTGTGTCCCTCATCCAACAACTCAACAAACTTATCTTTAATCTCTAAAAGTGGATCTCGGTCAATCAACTCGTCATCCTTGTAAGCTTCCCTCAGCATAGCCGTCTTAATTCCACCTTTCAGTGATATATAGAAGATTCCCGAATGCCTTGTGAACACAGAAGAGAACGCATTAGAAAACCTATACTCTTCGCAAAACTTTCCCAAAATTGGGACCGGAATCCTCTTATAAAGAGATAGTGAAAGCAACTCATGAAAAACCCCAACTGTCCTCTTCTCCATTTCTTGAGATGCTTGATCCAAATTCGAGGCATTTTCATATGGAGATATATACGGGAGCTCCATCCAATCCCTAATCCACTCTCTCATTTCTTTCTTCAGAAAATAGCCTGGTGGAAGCTTCACATTGAAAGACGGCCTAACCCTTATCCCTGTCAAACTCGCCTCCACCTCTGCCATTTTCTCTCTCACAGATTTTGCAAACTCAGAATTCCATGAAGCCAATTCTAGAAAAGATTTCCCCTCTACTGGACACCCAACTAGCCTAAAATACTCTGGATACTTTGGCACCAATCTCACTAACAAATCATTAGGAAATCCAAATTCCCTCTTCACATTTATTAATTTATCAGCACTAACAACCCTATCTTTCGCCATCATTAACAATTTACACAATTTTTTGACAATTAACGGCTCATTTTCAACATTAATTCTTTCCTCTTCCACCAAAAACCTTTGAAGCCCTTCACTAGGGCGAATAAAAGGAACCGGCTCCGATTTGGGTCTGATTCGATCCAAGTAGGTATCAAAAAGACTAGGGTTTCGTGTGAGAAAAGTTTTGATCTTTACAGGAAGTCGCAATCTTTTGCGGCGTTTCTCTAGGTATCGAAGTGGAATTACTTGACCCGGTTCGTTTAAAACTTCTTTGACGACTCTTGCACAGAGTCTCCATTGTTTATCGTTTTCAATGGCTTGGTCTAGCTTCTTGTCTTTGCGCCAAGCTACTTTAAGGCTTGAAATGGGGGCTGTGAATTGAATCCAAACCCTAACCCTAGAAATTGAGGATTTGTTTTTGAGAGTGCTCAAGGAAGAAGACAGAGTAGCGTAGTTGGTGAAGCGCATACCTGAAAATTTTGGATTTAGATGTCGAGTGACAGATCGATTGTTGTCAAGTTGAGATTGCTTTGATGGATGTACGAGAGTATCTGAATTTTAATGGCGATTGGACAGAAACATTTTCCCGCCAACCAAACAGTCCTTAACACTATGTTTGTGGGTTTTAAACGGAGAAATAGGAAAATAAATAAGTTAAACTTTAAATAAAGGAATTTCTTAGCATGTGCCCTTAGGGCTCATGCTAAGCACACAATTCAAAGAAAATATTTTTTTGAATTGAGTGCATATTTTCTTAAATTTAGTGTAAATGCAGAAATCAAAAGAATATGCACAAGTTCAAAAAAATATTCTCTTGAACTGTGCGCTTAGCATGTGCCCTTAGGGCACATGTTAAGAGGACCCTTAAATAAAATCCTCTTATAAAAGTTTGAATATTAATTAGAGTGCAAGAATTGTTAAAACAATAAGTCCAGAGCGACCGCCCCTTCCGACCGGGTTAGCGACCGGTTGAATTTTTTTTTTTTATTGAAACTGAAATTTTTACAAAATGCAATAATTTGAATGTCATTTGGATATATGTAAAAAATAAGATTGTACAAACTGTACAATCTTATTTTTTACATGTATCCAAATGACACTCAAATTACTGCATTTTATAAAAATTTCACTTCCAATAAATCACATTAATTATTTGGGAGACAAAAGCAAAAAAATAAAAAATAATTCCAACCGGTAACTAACCCGGTCGAAAGGGGTCGGTCCCCATAGAAGGATTCTTGTTAAAATTGATCAATTTAATATAAAGCAGTATCTAGTCATATATTATGATAAGGGAAATCATTTTATTTTATACTGGCGGTCGACCCTCCTGTCCGTGCTCAGAAACGACTCTAATAACAATAGAATGGAGTGGTGGTTCGACTTAATAGCTGTAGTAGTACATCGTAAAATAGTGTGATAGTAATTGTATTGAAAACTTAAAATTTTAGGTTCGCTGTTTGGCAATTTGAGGAAACGGACATATTTCGGCGTTAACAAATTTAATTTATTATATATATTCTCCAGTTGTTTTCTAGTTATTTACCAGTAAGAAAATATTTTATTATGAAATATGTCTAATCACGTACAAATTCCTTTTAGATATGGTTGTGCATATCCGTTTTCTGACTATATTTTCGAGTACTACCTATATAATCTTGGAGTATGGTTGAAATATAATCTTCAGTTTGACGTGATGAAAATAATTATGTGGAAAGAATATGCATAACAATAAATAAGACAGTATTCTACTCTTGTTTCTTTGGGGACTAATAGGTCAATCAAGACTAATTATTCATTCCAATGATATTTATTCATAACCTCCAATGTACAAGGATTTTCTTGATCATTTTCTAAATATTTTGATTCCTAAATCAATTATTGACCTTACTTAAATGTAGGGTATTATTGGTTTTGGGTGTGAATATTGTCGTTGTAGGACCCCAAATTTTATGAATAAGATTTAATTTTCTTTATATATTATTTTGAAATAGTAAGGTGTTAATTTGATAAATGTGATAAGTTATGAGTGAGATGTGCAAAGTTTACAAGTAAGCAAGTGACTATAAAATATTCGTTGTATCGGAGAATATTCGTTTGGTAGAGGAATATTCTTTTTATCGGAGAATATTCGTACGATGGCGCGGTCATTGGTGGACTCCACAACGGAATGAATGTCGAAAATAAAAAGCGACAGAAGTAACCTTTTTATAAAAATAACGGCAAAACTTTTACCGTTAAACTGTTGAAATATCCGGTGGTTAAAATACAGTAATACGCGGTGTTTCACAGTAGCACATGGTATTGCACAGTATTTTGAATTATTGGTTCTTAAGTAAGAAGTCACTCATTCAATAATTGTTACAGTAATTACTGTTCAATGTTTTATATTATTGATCCAATAATTGCTACATTGATATTTTATATTAGTGATTCAATAATTGTCATTGCACAGTATTTCAAATTATCAAATCAATAATTCATATTATTTGAATAATATTATTAAATAGCATTATTGACAATGTCTAGAAAGTTCTGTAGAGGAAAGGGGTTAGGTTATATAATTGCGCGCTAATGAGGAGGAATCCTTATTGGAAAGCCCCCTCTTTCCTGGGAACGACCTGGTTGTTAATATTGTAGTTCTGTAATATTATTTATGAATAATTAATTTTTGATATATATGATAAGAAAATATTTATTCAATATGGATTTAAACGGAGGAATTTTTAACATATGACATTTGTTAAAAGTTGATATTTTATCTTTTTCAATAAAATAATTTATTCAAATATATTATTATAATATTACATTATAGTAGTATGATGTGTTTATATAATAGTATGATTTTTATAATTTGAATAGTAATATTATTATACTAAATTCATGGTATAAAAATAAAATGAGATAGAAGAGAACAAATTGAATTTGAATTCTTATGATATAAGCAATGATGTCATCGGAACGATGAGGTAAGTAATGATGTTATCGGAATGATGAGGTAAGCAATGATGTTATAGGATCGATGATGTAAGCGATGATGTCATAAATTATGACGAAAAGACTATTTTACCCTTAATCTGTCGAGCCTATAAATAGAAGCTCATTTCTTCATTATTTCTCACTAATTCACTAAAGCTATAGAGAGAGAAAGTATAGAGAGAATAAGAGAGAAAGAAGAAGAGTATTCTGTTATTACACTAGTGCAGTCTCTAAAATTTTAAGGTAAGGGATATTATTTCTTTCGTATTCATGAAGAGAGTTATTTTCTTTCAATACTCGTAAGGGTTGTTATTCCATTATTTATTATTCTGTTGGAATAACCTGTCTACGCGAACTACCGCATGCATGGTAAAATTCTATTGTTATTCCATTCTTTATTATTTCGTGGAAATAACCTGTTTACGCGGACTACTGCATGCTTGATGAATAACCCTTCGTATTCAGCTGTTATTAAATTGTAAAAATAATCTGTCTGAGCGGACTACCGCCTGACGGGTGAGAACCCAATTGCAGTTTCGTATATTGTTTCATTTCAGATTCTTAACTCTAAACTTATTGCGATAAATATTGCTTCTATAATTCCTGAAATGATCAGAAATTCTTTGAGTTTTGCGCTTCATCTAATATCATTTCACTGTAATATTGGTCTGAACTTTCTTATAAAATTTTATCTTTTCATGTCGAGTTACTATTCACGGGATACTATTCACAGTAAAATAATAATAATAATTTTTTTCTTTCCAAATTATTTTTGATTGGATCCAAGTTTTGAACTTCATTATTGAATTTTGCTCTACAATTGATTATTATGGAGTATTCTTAAACTTAGATAAACTAAATTACGAATCTCTAATATTTGTCATTTATCTCACTGGATTCGTTCTTTAAAATATTTTTTATCATCCTCAGTCCTAAATGGTGATATAACTGAAGATCTTTGGCCTGTAGTGCAAAGATGAATGATTACTTAATGAATATATTTGGCCTGTAATGCAAAGATGATACCTGATGAATGATTACCTGATGAATATCTTTGGTCCGTAGTGCAAAGATGGACAGGTGTTGAGATGAACATGACCAACTGGTAATACAAATGAATATCTTTGGCCCGTAGTGCAAAGATGAATATTTAGTTTGAGATGTATATTGATTGATGTTACAGGGATAAAATATTGATAATGGACTTTTAACTCATAGAAGATAGTAGACTTCATTCTCTACTTAATTAACTCTTATAATGAATTGTTATTTCTGCTGCAGTTGTTGATCTAAAACTTGTTGTCCATAATATTTTATCTAATTTGTTGAAGGCTAACGATAATTTATTCTTTATTATCTTAGTCATAATATTCTTTACTGGGCTAGTTGAGCTCACCCTTTTCTTCCATTGTTCTCTTCAGAAAATGAGAATGTTGCAGGGACTAGTCGGGAATCAGGGTGATGGTCAGAGTTAGAGCAGTAACAGTCCTCACTATTTTGTAGAATATTGTGATAATGATTGTAATTAGTGAGGATTGAATTTGAGTATTTATATTTCGTATTATATACGATTTGTATTGAAACTCACAGTTTGCGTGGTCGTATTTTGCACGACAGTATGTTATAAAATATTGTATTTGAATTCTGTACCATGTATTTGGCGACTCAGAATGGATTGGTATTGAACCTATTTTGGGGGCGTCACAGTCGTACTATTTAAGATATTGTAATAAATTTAAATAGAAGAATTTGTGTTTATAGTATATATTTTGACTATTCAAATTGGTTGGTATATACCCGAATTTGAGACGTCACAAAAAGAATATATTTTCCATCTTTTATTTGATTCTATTTCATTTAAAAAAATATTCTTCAACATTTTTATTAGTTAATATCATAATTATGTACTTACCATTATATTTTATTCTTATTTTTTAAATTTAATTAGTGTTATTTAAAATTCATATTCTACTATTTCAATTATCTATTTATCACTGTCTCTTATTCTCATATAATTTTTAATTAAATTAGTGTTCTTTAAAATTCATATTATTGATAATAATAATATTTAATTATAAATAAATTTTAACTATTAAATTATATAAGTATAACTATTTGAGTTTAAATAAGATTTTAATATTACATAAAAAGATGAGTATTAGAATATATAAACAAATAGATCATTAAATTAAAGATAAATACTAGCATTTATATTATATAAATAAATTTACTATCATCATAAATTTTAATTTTTTTATAATTAGTTATACATTATTAGTGAAATAATAAATTTTAGAAGGGAATAATTTTTCTTATAAAAATCATTACACAATACTATTATATTAGTATTATAATTAATATTCTATAATACTCAAAAATACAAATTATACAATAATTTTATAAGGAAATCCGTCCTTAGCACATAATCATGAGCCAGTTGTATCTAATCGTAATAAGGATATATTTTTTGATGGCTACGTACGTATATAAAAAGACAATTAAACATAAACCAATATTTTGAATCTTGTATCAAAAATTGTAAATTGTAAAAGGCATGGGACGACACTGTCACGTGACTACTTTTTTGAAGTATAAACTATATATATAGTTTTTTGTCTCTTCCGCTCACAGCACATACGTACGGTACAACTATTCAAGCGACCAGAGTCATGTCACTCTTCCTCAGTCTCTAATCTCTGCACATAGACGGAATCGGAGAGCCAAGTCCGATGAAGTTGATGAATACCCTAACCCTTGCAGCTGGAATCGCAACCAGCTTCATCGCATTCGATGCTCAGGACATCCAATTCGGATCCGCTTGGTGGTTCATTTACGCCGGAATTTCATGCTTTCTCGTGCTCTTCGCCGGAATAATGTCCGGTCTCACCTTAGGTTTAATGTCGCTCGGTCTCGTGGAGCTTGAAATTCTTCAGAGAAGTGGCACCTCCACCGAGAAGAAACAAGCCGGTCCAATTTATTTATTTGTTTATTTTTATTTGATCACATTTATATATATGATGCTAGTATTAACGCTTTGAATATGCGTCCACTGTTCTTTATCCTAATTTTGACGTTGGATACAATCGGCTAATGATTGGAAATCTCTATCACATTTAATTAACTAGTTTTGATCCACCTCCTCAATGTTGGGGTATTAAATTTCAACTTCTGTGCTAATTTATTATGTTATGTCTTCATGTTATAGATCAATGAATGTGTGTGTTTTTTGTTAGCAGCATTCAATTTGGTTGTTGTTCTAGTTTTAGGTGTGAGGTAGCTATAAGACAATCCTGAACACTCTCCATTTGTGAATTAATTTCAGAATATATCCTTATTGATAATATGACCGCCACTCTTTTGCTATATAAGCCATCTTTGACTTGCTTGATTTATGATTTTACTTTCTTGTTTTCCGTGTACTTGGCTTTCAACTCTGGTAGCCATAAATGATCTTTGTCATTTTCCGGTCATTGAAAAGCCTAGAGCCACCACAAGCAATGGGTTACCGTAGTGATTCCATAAAAAAGGAAAGCCTTACTGTTAATATATATTGAACACAATATGACTTTCAGTTTTCTTGTTTTCAGCTGCTATCCTACCGGTTGTTCAAAAGCAACACCAACTTCTGGTGACCTTGCTTTTGTGTAATGCTGCCGCCATGGAGGTACAAGTGGATACCTATTTTTTTCAAATTACATTTTTTGATAAAGTGTTCTAATTGCTATCTCTGTTTCCAGGAGAGCAACAGTTCAGCAAGAGAAAAGTTAAAAAGGAATATATGTGTTTTATACTAAATTATTTGAACTTTCAATTTGATTACGACACTTTGACCGTCGCATTAATCAATAGTATGATAATCCTACAAATATATTTTTTATAGATTAGACTATACTTTGGAAGTACATTGATAAGTATATATCATATATGATCTTTTCTTTGGATATCTGATACATAAGTTCGTATCTAGTACTCCCTCCATATCAGTTTGAGTGTCATGTTTCAAAACCATGTTTGACGCATGGAGTTTAAACGTGCAGGTAACAATATAAAGTTTTCATATCTCTTAGTTTCAAATTTGCTTTAAATGCTGTTTTTTAAATAAGTATATTAAAAAAATATTATTTCTAAATATGTTTTGTTGAAATTCATACCACAACCATGGTTGAACCATGACACCCGAACTGAAACTAAGGGGTGGCGGCATATATATGTTACACAACTGAAACTGAGGGAGTATATATGCTGTGCACAGAGTGCTAACTTATGAGGTTATACAGAAGATAACTGAGAAGTGGCTGATAGCGTGCAATAATCAAGCAACCTTAGATAAGCAAGTATCTACAGTGCTTTACTAATTGGATAAAGAAAAGAAGATAAAATTGCATTTATGGATTGGAATATGTTAATAACATATTGCGAAGAGAAAATTGTTACGAGGAGATGATTAAATAACTTGTGATTGGTTATTTAATGCATATATTGAATATTCATTTGGTACTGCTAAGGTTACTCCTCAGTAATTTACTAATTTCAGGTCTGTTTATGTCAATGTTCCTTGTAGGCTCTCCCAATATACCTGGATAAGATTTTTCATCCATTTGTTGCTGTTGTGCTTTCTGTAACTTTTGTACTAGTTTTTGGAGAGGTATGTTTGGTTATTAATTTATAGAATTTACTTTCTACTAATGTATTTAGAGATGATTCTCTAATTTGTGACAGACTTTCCATATAACTACCGTTTCAGATTATTCCACAAGCCATATGCACCAGATATGGGCTCGCTGTGGGTGCAAATTTTGTGTGGCTTGTCCGGACTCTGATGTTCATTTGCTATCCAATTACATATCCTATTGGAAAGGTAATTTTTGTAAACATGTTTGCTTCACATAATGATACAACCAACTTTAAAAGTTTTTTATGTCCTTCGAAAATTTATATGACCTTGCTTTGACACATATAGTGATGAATGGAGTAAGCTTCTAGTGAGCAGATAGAGTCTAATTAATCCACACCTCGAGGAAATATCTAGCATGTGCATTTCTTTAGTTATGGACAATCAAATCCCCACCCCTAATTTTTTTTATAGACAAACACGGGTAGGCTTAGGCTTGAAGGTTAGTAGGATAGACCTGGTATATGAGTTTCTCTAAAAACTATAGAGGTTGTTGTTTGAATTAAGAGTTTTGCAGCCTTGTTTGGTTTACTTTTGCCAAAATATACCATTCCAGCATCGGAAGTGTAACACACATGTCAATTCATCCAACCTGTTAGACACGAACTCACTTCTGCAGAGCTTTAGTTGGCAGGTTTTTTCCATCTAGTATTTTTAACAGTACAACGATTTAACTCTTAAATAAAGCTTACGTGTTAGACTGTTTGGTAATGGTGACTAATAACTTCAGTCTCCTTGAATAATTAACTTGATGTTGTTTCAGGTTCTAGATGCTGTACTAGGACATAACGATGCTTTATTTAGGCGAGCTCAGTTGAAGGCCCTCGTCTCTATTCATGGTCAAGAGGTAACGATGTAGGGCAAGCCACTACATTATATACTTTATTTTTTGTTGTTGTGACATTATTTGACAAGTAAAACTAATTCTTGTATGAAAGTATGTGAAAGAATGCTTCCCTGCTGGATCAATTGGGCATATATTTCATTTCTCTCTTTTTTTAGTTTACTATGACACATTGATTCATTCGTCTATCATAGGCTGGTAAAGGGGGTGAACTCACACATGACGAGACTACCATCATAAGCGGAGCACTTGATTTAACCTTAAAGGTTTGTATTCAATAAGAGGATCATCCAAGAGCTTTTCTTTTACATCTGCTTTTGCAAGTTTTGGCAGTTAAGCGCATTATGCTGAGATGAATAATATGGAAAACCTTATAAAAGGGAGATTTAACAACTTCTCACCTGTTATTGTTAAAAAGAAGCAACCTTTCTAAAATAGATTTGAGATGAGCAATTCCTTTACACTTCCCATTCTTGGCTTTGAAGACAGGAAGTGCTAATAAATAATTCCTTCTGAAATCATTATTAAAGTAGCTCCAAGAAGAAAAATAAAATTTGAATCTTCATTGCTTTATTTTATGAGACGATAAAATTATAAGTAGAAAACATTAAACAGATACATTTTTATTGTTAGCCTAACAAATTTGTTATAAGTGCCATAACTTAGAGTTACTCTTGTTTAAAATTTACTGTAATTTTATAGGGCCTTCCAAGGAGTCTAAAGTTCCCATCATAAGTCATGGTCTTATCATAGCCTTATTAAAGGCGTGTTCACGTCATGACAAATTTAAGATGTGCTTCACATGGCTTTGTTTAATAGAACAATTTCTAGTTGAATATTCTTGGAATGTATGCAGACTGCAGAGGAGGCTATGACACCTATTGAGTCAACATTTTCACTGGATGTCGATTCGAAATTAGACTGGTGAGTATAGTTATATAATGGTTTTCATTTGCTGAAGCTGTTATATCACCTGAAGTTATTACCTCGTTTTTATTTTTTATCTAAACTTTCTTTTTCCTTTTTCTTATTTTTTTCTTTTGTATCAAGCGTCACTACTAATAATTAATGTTGAGAAGTATTTATTTAGCAAAAGTTTCTTTCAGGTAATCTTGTTGTATTTTTTACTTAGGGAACTTTCACTGTTTCCCTACCCTGCCATAGCTTTTTTTATTCATAAGTAATAAAGTATTATATACTTATATTCAAAAAGGCATCAGCGGGGTTTTCGTGAGCAAAATGATATATAATATTGTTAGAAATTTGTGGAATGTGAGAATATGCTAATTGGTGGAGAGTGTTACTCCTGGATTACCAATCTGGTAAAATCCCATTGGAAGAAAATCCTGCTCTCCATCATTTAGCTTATACATAATACATGTATGAAGCTGTTTAAGGGTTCATGGCACATATGAATTTCCAAGGAATTATGCCCATATTGCATCAAGTACCGGAGCCTAGGTATTCTAATGCACTAATTTAGACCCCAAAACTTTCAGTTAAGATATGGATAATATATCATCTTGAGTTTCGGGAAAAGTATATGTTAGAATTTGAGCAAAAATTGAAATGAGTTTCATTAATCATTTGAAATGAATTCACATATCAATGTGTTTTACTCCATGAGTAGATTAAAATTAAGTATTTGGAAGCTCAAATCCACGGATTAATGAATGAGAAATTAACTCCCAAAAATCACTCTTGAAAATAATAATAAATATTTGTGAGAAGCTAAGTCCCACATCGGTTAAGAACTAAATATTAAATGGTTTTATATACAATAAAGTTGCTCTTGGGTTTGGGCTCCAAGGGGCACCCTACTTTTGTGGAAGAGAGAGGACCTAGCCAAGGCTTGGTTTGAATCTACACGCGCCGACGACCGGCTCGGGCTCGTGGGTCTGTGTATATAATTTTTTGGACAAAATTTATTTAAATATTGTTTATTTTATTTTAGTTCTATTATTCAAAACTGTGTCGTTTTGAAAAATGTTATTTATTATCAAAATTGTGTCATTTTGGAAAGCGTTATTTGCTGAACGGATGCCCCAAAACTACGTCGTTTTTGTCTGAACGGACGCGCCCTTTCTGCTAAGCCTAAAACTACGTCTTTTTGTTATGCTAAGCCTAAAACTACATCGTTTTTTGCCCGAACGGACGTGCCCTTTCTGCTAAAGCCAAAAACTACGTTGTTTTTGACTAAAGGTGTCTTTTCAAAGGGTTGTGCCCCATCTGATGGGTCACTAATCCCTCCTATAAATAGACTAAGGGGGACTGACATTCAATTCATCCAAGTATTAAGCATTCTAAGTTTTCAAGTCTTCATCATTTCATAAATATTTCATAGTTATTTTTTGAGAGAGAGTCAAAACATTTATTTTGGTTCATTGAATATACTATTTGTAGTGCTACTATAATATACGTTGTCATTGTATACTGGGAGACAAGTGCTATTAACTCTAAGCACCGTAAGTAGGGCATAATTGTCTTAAGGACATAATACCAAGTACTAGCCTTTACAAATTCACTTCTGCAGTTTTGAGATAAGTTTATATATATATATATAGTGTCCATTCAATTTTACTAACAGTATAGGCAACAAAGGGATAATTTTTGTGGCTTAATTTCTATATCAGTATCAGTAGCTTGGTTTTGGATCATTGTCACATCATATAGAATCAGTCAATTAATTGTTATACTATGTCTTGAAAGCTTAAGCTTACTGTTGATATTCTCAGGTCATCTTTTGATACTTATTGAGAAAATAACTACTAAATACTAATAAACACTTGTACATTTTCTAACAACTCAAAATTAAATGAGTTTGGTGACATCGGATGTCAAGAATTGTGTTGGATCATTCGAAAACTATAGCTTTAGAGAAATGAATGTCATTTTTGTGTACAAATCAGGTATAGTGTTTCCCCCACTCTGTTTCCTTCTTTCAATCTTCTGAAGCTAGGGATATATGTAATTTATTTTTATTTTTTTTCTTGAGGCTCCAGATTTGAATATGCAGTATGCTGTAGTTTTGGTGGCAAATATTAGATGCATACACGATTACACATCAAAGATCAAATTGATGCTTGTTTATGGAAAGCAATAATTGAATCGAACTGCCCATTAAAAAAAATGTGAACAACTTTTTATGTTTTTTACTTGCTCTTATTTAATTTGAAGATGACTGTCAATGACAATTAGTTGATTCTTTGAAGTCTGGGATATTTATTTATGCTCTGAACTTTTAAAAGAAGGCTCTCTAACAGGTTTTCCCGTATCTTATTATGCAGGGAAGCAATAGGAAAAATCCTTGCACGAGGTCATAGTCGCGTCCCTGTCTTTTCTGGGAATCCAAAGAACATCATCGGACTTTTACTTGTCTGTCTTAAAACACTACAGCTATTAACTTTGTTGATATAATCTTGCTGGTATTCATAGCTGGCTGATTGTAAAGTTTTTTTTGTTTCTTCCCCTTTGTTGGGAGATAGGTGAAAAGTCTGCTAACAGTTCGGGCAGAAACCGAGACTCCAGTTAGCGCTGTTTCCATCAGGAGAATCCCTAGGTGTGTTTGTTACCCTCCCATTTTCTTTTGATTTCTTTATTAATCCCATTTGCCACATTATAAATTTTCTTGGATTATATTGCAGAGTTCCGGCAGATATGCCTTTGTACGATATCCTTAATGAGTTTCAAAAGGGAAGCAGTCATATGGCAGCTGTTGTGAAAGTGAAAACCCAGAACCCTGTGCCTGATGCTGATGTAGAGAAAGTCGTAGCAAATAAAGTTACGAAAGGGTTTTACCAACTAACTATCCCCTTGCTATCGGAGCATGATGAAGAATCAGATAGTGTTGTTGTCGATTTTGACAAGGCTTCAAAGTCTGTAATAGTGAATAAGCAAACCTTTCTGCAAAATGGCACCGCAACAAATAGTTTGACCAATGTGCCAGAGAATATTGAAGATGGTGAAGTCATAGGCATCATTACCCTGGAGGATGTTTTTGAAGAACTTCTGCAAGTAATGTCTGCTTCTTTCTTCAATTTAGAATGTCCAATTAAAGTGCCTGAGTTGAACATGGAACAAGAATGGATTGTAGTGTAGTTGGTTAAAGGACTCTCCTCCTGCTGTGAGGGCAGACGTCCAATTCTCATCAGTTGCATATGTGCTTCCCCTTCCACCCTCCATTCCAATCCACCAAAAAAAAAAAACCTCGAAAACACACCAATATTCGCTCTTAAACATCCTGTTAACTCACATAACTTGATCAATTAAGACCCTTCTGCAGTACAGTTATTTGCTTAGACTGCTCTTTCTTTTTGTCTTATTTTGTGAGAGAAGTACTGTATCTTTCTTTTTGTTATGCAGGAGGAAATTGTTGATGAGACGGATGTATATATTGATGTTCACAAGAGGTATTCAACATACCTTGCTTTCCGTTTGCAACCACTCTTCTGAAGTGCTTAATTGATTGATATGAAGTTATGTTTACTTTACTGCAGGATACGTGTAGCTGCTGCTGCTGCTGCTTCATCTGTTGCACGAGCACCTTCAAGTCGAAAGCTGACTGGTCACAAGGTCAGTGTAAGCTAAATAATGTTATTAATAATAGCATAAGTTAATAATAGTAGTATATCTGTTCATTATGCATAGGAACACAAAAGAATATTTATATGGTGAACTGTTGGCCTGAATTGTTGCTATTTTCAATTCAACATTATCAAAACAATCAGAATAAATGCTAGAATAATAGTACAAGGCAAGGGGCATGCATGACCTGCACAATTCTATCCTTCAAATGGCTCATGTTTCGGACATCCCATAATCCCGTAACTCAAAATAATTGGACAACAAAAGTATTCTACATACAATTTGATTGTAGCTGATCGAAGACTTCAACTAATCTAAATATCTAATACCATCATCATAGAAAGCATAATGTAATACAGAGAGCTGGTATTTCCTTTTATCATTGTTATTTATGTTGCATATTTTTTCTTTGTGAAACTTCAGGGTGGCCAAGGGAAGCAAGGAGAAACCCTGAAAAAGTCTACTGAGGATAACTTACATTCAAGGCCACCGGGTAATGCTAAGGAACCCCCCCTGCTCGGCAACAACAGATGATGTCATACATCTGTTGGCCAAGATAGCTGTAAAGTTGGATGTTGTATCTCCTTCTCCTTGATCATATATTTAATTTTTTTTTTTCGCTTGTAATTTCAAAATTAAATTTATAGATTGTAGTGGATAAATGTTGTTGCAGTTTTACAATCGATTTTTGTCAGTTTTGGGGCGTGAAACTGCAATAGAACTATTATGTGCATTACAAAGGAATGCCATTGAAATTTTGTGACTAATATAAATGAAGATGACTGCAAGTTGGACGTGGTTGTACCAAACGCCTCCTAAGTTGTACTATAACCTAGCAGTACCTTGATAACAATACCAGACAATTTGCAGTTATCGTCTTACAAATTAATAATCATAAATTATACTATTATATTTGTCTTACTAAATTTTATATTAAGAGAATTTTAATCAATATAGTGTTTTAGCAAGTTAAGAGTTCCAAGGATAATGTATAAAAATTGGGGTTATATCATTTACCTAAAAATTAGACTGGAACTAGAATCCAAATAGGTGCCACCACTCGTATATAAAATAAAATTATTAAAGAAAGAACATGAAAGAGCTACTCCTCGAAGAGTTTTATATATATCTAAAATAGAAATATGCAAGTAATTTTTTTTAAGGGTGATTTTACATTTGTATGATAAAATTTCAAGTCAAGATTTTTTTTATTATATTTATTCATTAATTTTGAATTATTATTATTTTTAATTTATTTTATGCACAACTAATTTTTTAAATATATTTTATACTAATATTTTAATGATTTTTTTTTACTCTCTATTATTTTTATACTGTTTTTGCTAATTTTCAATGCGCCAGGAACTCAGGAAGTACGTATTTTCTCTCCTAATCCTTCACATGCTGTTGTAACAACTCTCTATAATAAGTACCGCAAATAAAAGATCGGTATTTTCTCTTTCAAAACCCCAGAATCGTCTTTAGGGTTTCTCTCCTTCCCGTTTTATAGAACAGATTGCAACAAAATCATCGATTTTCCTTACCATATTGTTGAGCTCTGTTAGTTTACTTGCTGATCGAAAGGTAGGGACCGATCTAACAATTTTAAACGAAAATTTATATTTTGATTATATATTATTCGATTATAAATAGCGTAAAGGCTTGATTATTTCCTTTTGCATTGAACTCTGCTTATTTTCGTAATTTTTTTTATAAATGCTACGCTATGCGGCTATAGTACTCTTTATTTTGGTTTTATTTATTTATTTTTGTTTAATTTTGGAGATGTTCATTATTGGTTTGTAGATAATTTTCTGATATTTCTGCAGGTTTAAACTATAGGTTTAAACTATAGCTGTTGAAGATGGGTTTCAATTCAGTTTATAGGGTTTTACTGGAAGTTTTTCCACAGGTATAAGTCTAAAGACCTAATGTCACTTTATGAAATGCTCCATAGTTTTCTTGCTATTTTTGCCTTTCAACTCAATAAGTAATAATTGGCAACTAATGTTACTTATTAATTAGGTTAAAATACTTAATCCTGTACATAAATTTCATATCATCATCTGACCACAATTAATATAACTACATTTTTGTTTGGAAACTAAAAATTTTATATTCTAGCCAAACTTTATTGTAATTGTGTAACATTTGGATCTATTCTCTTTTTCAAAATTTCTTGTGCACGAAGTATTCATAGTTAGCTGGAGCCTATTAATCTAAGAAAAATGCAATTTTGTATTTATAGGTTGACTCACGTGTACTGAGAGCTGTTGCTATTGAGCACTCCAAGGATGCTGATGTAGCTGTTGAGGTTGTTCTCGTGGATGTCATGCCTTTTTTCCCTATACAAGTAGGATCACATGCTTCTTCAATTAAGGGTCTGAGTTCGCCAAACTCATCTGAAGGTAATGCACGTGTTTACATGGCAAAGTAGTAGTTCTACTTGAATCCTATATATATATAACCTGTTTTTGCTTTTGCATCTGTTGTGCCACCACATTAGAAATTTCAGTTGTGTTTCTTCTTTGGCGGTCGTTTACCTTGTATAACTGATAAGGTTTTATTGAATTTTGATCTCACTAGCTGTGGAAGCTGCTGATTCAGCTGTTCAGATATATGATGTGTTTCCATATGCAAATGGTGGAAATGTTGGGGTAGGAGAAAACAGAAGTAACGAGCAGATTTCATCAGGGAAGTGTGGAGGCACAAGTAAAGTTGGGTCTGATCTGTCCCATATTGATTCAACTTCTTTGATTTATGAAAATGGTGCAAATGATAATCCTGATCAATTACATGAAGATCCTGTCGGTGGAAAAGTTATTTCATCACAGAGGTATCAAGAGAGCAGCCCGGAAGAGGATATGGAAGTTTTGAATAGGTCAACTAGCCTAACTAGACTTAATGGTCAACTGCATGCTAGTATTGAAGATATTAATTGGATTGTGAAGTATTCAAGTGTTCATGAAGATCAATCGAGTATTGATGTCAACCCTTTGGAAAAGATGCATACTGTGCTTCAGGTAGCTTCATCACCTGTTCAAAATTGTATAACGGATGCTTCAGAAAGAAGCTTGCTGTTAGTGGCTGTGCCTTTCACACAAATCGTTGATGTCGAGGAACCAGAACCAAATAATTCTTTAATTTGTCTTTTAGAGAAAGACATATCCTCTAGTAAAATGGTTGATTGTGAGAATGAGTCTACAGTGAACACTAAAGTTTTGCATGAGACACCAATCCTGGATGTAGATAATCAAGAGCCAAGTGATTCTTGTGTTGGTGCTACGGAGCAATACTTATCCACTAGTGAAATGGATGATCTTGATGACGAGAATACTTTGAACGCTATAGTTAGAACACGATCTGGTCAAATTTGTAGTACTGAACTTCTTGCGGATATTATTGAAAATGCAAAAAGTGAGAAGGTATTATAAATATTTACTTTATTATTTCTATCTCTTTCTCCCCCCTTTAATAGCTGATTTCAATCAAATTCAGAAGGTTATGAGAGTAGGATAACAACACTGTGAGTGCTAGCCTTCTGAACTTGATCTTCTTCTAGTTGTTATAAACCTCATACCCTTAATTGTATTCCTGATTGTGCGTCCTTAATTATAATTCTTCTAATATTTTAATATTCGTTCTCTACTTAGTAAAGTAGAGGTTGAAGTAAGTAGGGAGAAGTTTCAGTATCCATGTAGCCCATACGTAGATCTATCTAGTCTTGATAATTACAATAATTTTTCTGCCTTAATGCTGTCATTTTCAGTCCTTAGTATCTTTTGCTAACACTATCCCTGAGAGTCCCTTTTACCTGTAAGTAGGTTCTTGTAGCTTTACTATTTATATATATATATATATATATATACTCATTTTACTGCTCTCATTTTGCTCCTTAGTCTTTTTGCTAACTACGACTAGAATTGTTCTCTTTCATCTAGAGGTATAGGCAAACTTCGGCCTTTATATCAGGCAAATGTGGTGATTTTTTTTGCTTAATGAATACTTTTAACAGTCTTGGTTGCTGTTGTAAGAATGGGATGCTCTAGAGTGTCTGTAGTTCAACTTTCTTAATCATTGAGTTTCTGCTGCTGGTTTGTTTCAATTTTGATATCCACTATCTACTTCTACAATTTGTATTAGAACTCGAGAAAGCACACATGCTGGATTGAGGGAATGCAGTGGCAGTACTTTTTGTATATTGTTCTTTTCTGGACAATGTTCGACTTTATCTAATAATTTTATAAATGGAGCAGATAGCCTTACGTTCAGCAAGGGATTCACTTATCAGCTTGATAAAAGAAGTGGAGCTCAAGGAGAAATCTGTAGAACAAGCGAAAGAAGAAGCTGCTAGAGATGGCTTGGGTACACTTGCCAGGGTACATGAACTGAAACAAATTCTGGAACGTGCAAAGGAAGCAAATGACATGGTTGTGTGAAGTTGTCATAGAATCTTGACTTGTGATATTAGATATTAGACATTTTTTGACTGACTAATGTTTTCCTCTTCTCTTTTCCACTATGGATGCAGCATGCTGGAGAAGTATACGGTGAAAAGGCTATTTTAGCCACTGAAGCGAGGGAACTTCAATCTCGCCTGCTCAGCTTGTCCGATGAAATGGCCAAAGCTCTTGCAATTCTTAACGAGGTTTGTCACAATCAGCTCTTGCTCTTTAGAATAGATTTTCTTCGAGTCTAGTTTTGCCTCTTTATTTTATTTATTTTTTTTTATTTTTTTTTTTTGGGGGGGGGGGGGTGTTATTGGGAGTCTGGGACTTACATTATTAGCTTTTCATTTTGAGTGTTGTATGATAACGTTGTTATATAACACAAGGTGGATAGTTTTGTTATTTTTTTGTTTTTATAATTTGTGGTGTTCCCTAGTAGTAATACATGTTGACTCTTTACTTTATTTTGAAGTGAATTGAGTTGCTGCTGGTTATAATATGGCCATGATACATTTGATGGTTCATTATTACTTGCAAACAGGGACTCTTTCTGGCTAACGGACTTTCTAGTATAGATCTTGGTGACTTTTTATGATTACCTGTAAGATTGGTGTTTTCAACCTGGTGGGTAGAACAATGTTGAGTGACCTCTAGAGGTCCTTGTGTACTGAAATATTTGTCTCATTCAAGCAATGTAAGAAGCTGTTTACTGAGCTAAATATTAATTTTAGTATTGTCTAGTTACGTGGTGGTTAATTTAAGTTAATAGTAACCCTAGCAAAAATAGCTCTTTGGGGTTGTGCCAGTTGTTTAGAAGGTTCTCTCTCCTAACTAATTGCCATGAGGTGGACTGAACTCGTAATTGCCTGTTCTTGATCTTCTCTGTGCACTTGAGCCACTATATTTAATTACCTTCAGTGGCTCCTCCTATGCATGGCGTGTTGTTTGGATTATCTTGCCGATTTGAGGCAAATATGATAATAATTAGTTAGTTTATATAATATATCTTAATATTTTCATCTATTTTTCCTGCAGATACGTCAATCACTCGAGGTACGATTAACTGTAGCAGAAGAAGAGATCAAAGCAGCAGAGCAAGAAAGGCTAGAAAAGGAAGAGTCTGCTCGAAAGTCTCTTGCATATGAAGAAAGTGTCATGGAGAGGGTGGTTCAAGAGGCAAAGACACTGAAGCAAGAAGCAGAGGAGAACTCCAAAGTAGTAGTCCCTAGAAATTTTAATTGTTTTGTTTCCAATATTTTGGTTGGTGGGCCGCCCACCTGGAAGAAGAATTACTCTAGTGCCTAATTGATTTTTTTAACTGTTGTTGTATTGTAGTTGAGCGAGTTCCTCGTGGATCGTGGCCGATCAGTTGATATGCTACAGTATGTTCTTTCATCACCAAAAAACTAGCTAATCAAAGATAATCTACTCAAGTTATTGAGTTTCTGTCGTGTATAGATCTAAAAATATAAAAAAAGTAATGCTTCTGTTTTAATGGTTACAAATTATTATTGAACCCATACATTTTAGTTATGAAAGTCGCACTTCTTATGTAGAGGATTTGCAGTTGAAAAGAATTTGAAACTAAAAAAAAAAGTAGAGTATTTTGAGTAAGCACGTATTTTGAGTAAGGTCAACTTCTTTTAGTTGGATTTTATTTTTAATATTTCAAAATGAAATTTCTGCTTTGGATTGAACACAATTTATATAATTAATTGTCCATGTCATACTCTCTAGAGTTGTTATAGGATGTGGCTTTTCACATAATTTTTTTGGGTGAGAGTTTTGAATTGTTGAATGTTCCAGATGATATTACTAAAAGATTATTAATTTTTTTGTGCAGAGGAGAAATATCTGTTTTATACCAGGACATTAAGTTAATGAAACAGAAGTTTGACCAGCGACTTCCACAAAGTAAATCCTTAGCTTTGAGCCAGTCAACCTGCGTCTTAGCAACTTCAAGTATGTCTTTAACAAGTACGATGGCTGAGCAGATTCCAGAGCTTGATGATTCACCTGAAAACTCAAAGGCATTTCCAACACCTTCTAGTGATGATCAGCTTTCTTGTGGAGAGGACTCGCTAAGCCATCACAAGGAACTTACGGAGGATGGATGGGAGTTTTTTGATAGCCACGAATTTCGCATGTGAATTACGTATATAGTGTGGATACATATAACTGATATAAGCTAGAGGACTTGTTTGTTAAGCGTTACAAAGGTAATTGGTGATGGTCTCTTACTTTTTTGATAACTCGAGTTTTAAAATAAATAGATTTATTGGGATATTCAGCCTCATATATAGTTGTTGGTGCAATGAGATTCTAAGGAGAGATCATCATCTGTAAAGTGCAAGTGCAGAAATAATGGTGGTACTATTTTTGTGAGGGCTTAGCTCTTTGCACCAAGTGTTTTTTTTCATAAGAAGTTTTTGTTTATGATGATGGTGCTGATCCTTTTGAGCGTCTCTTGGTGATATTTGAATGCTAGTGTACTACTACCTCTATTCCATAATAACCGTATTTTTAGAAGAAAAAATTTGTTCCAATTTATTTGTTGTTTACAACTTTCTAGGAGAATAAATTATTTATTTTCCTATATCATCCCTAACTTTTCTTATTGTCCCAAAAAAAAATTCTCTTGTATTAATAGTTTTTAATTTCCTATAAAGGGGGTAGTAATGGATTTTTTTATAAATTTTAATTTTTAAATGATAGTATTAAATGAGTTTCTTAATTCATGTGTATGAAGTTAAAAAGACAGTTATTATGGAACGGAGGATAGCAGTGATTATGTCCCTAATTTGAATTTATGACAATTATGCAAATTCAACTTTCTGCTATGTAAAAAACAACTTGTTTGTGACTATCTAAAATCCAGATCCTTTTACCATTTATTTAAATTTTGCCAAATTTATAGTTTATCATGAAAGTGGAGTGGCAAGATTTGAAGTCTAATCAGTGCTCCTACTTCCTACTGGGGCAGGTTGGTTCTCTAACTATCAACACAATATACTTGGGATGCGTGCAACTGCGATTTTATACAAGTATGTAGTATGCAATTGCCCCTAATTTCGATAATTAGTTTCTTAAAAAAAAAAGACTGAATAAACATGAAGATATTCAATGGAATGAATTGATTTTGGTTTCTCAACTTTAACAATTATTTTGTTTAACAGAGGTATTTCATTAATGTTGTAATCCTAATACCGCTCGTGTGTACAATGTTCATAAACCCTTCCCTTTTAACAGTTTTAAAAGCAAATAATTCTCTTGTGCCGACTAGACACATGGACAAAATTGCCCGTAAATTATAAATATTTACATGTTATGCCGGATTGTCTAATATATCTTGGTGCTGGTGCAAATGACTAGCCAGTTTAACCACAATATTATTGTTTCTCAAACATATACATATACACACCCACACACACACACACACACACACATATATATATATATATATATATATATATATATATTTACAACTAGAAAGCACAAAGATATAGTAACAATTTGCAAACATTGAGCAAAAGGAGTGTGCACTGTCGTATTATTATCTACATATAAACTGGATCTAACATTCTTGTGCAAGACATGTAATAATATTAAAGATCACCCTGAGTTTTCTGCATGCTTCAGTAATTTAACTTCTTTCTCTTCTACCCATAACTCCCTAGTTTTGGTAATACTTTGAAGAAGAAGCAGCAAAACTCCAGCTAGCTAGCTGATCTATTAATTATTAATAAATTGTGGTGTGCTGCTCAATCATGCCAGTTCAAAAGAAGAACGGTGCATCTCCAAATGATATAAAGTCTAGCCCTTTGCTGTCGAATTTGCTTGGAACATCTTTGCCACGACCGCCCAACTGGGAAAGAATTCAGCACTGCCATATATATTAAGGTTGAAATATCTTATTATTATATACTCTAGCAAGTGATCTTTGTTGTGTGGGAATGAAGGGGTTCTTTGGGGGGACTAAGGCCTTAAATACATGGAGGAATTGGGGAGGATATGTAAGAAATGGAATATGTGGTGGTGCATTGCATGGAGGCTGGGTAGATAGGAATTAAAGAAATTGGGCCCTCATCTCTCTTAATTTAAATGCATGGATGGGTCCTTTAATGCATGTATGAGAATGATCAAACAAACAAACAGACAGACAGACAGACATACGTGCTTGTCTCCCTCATTATTGCTTATCCTTGTTGAAAAAGATTTGGCTTCAACTCCTTTCTCAAGAGGCTCATTACCGCATGTCTCACATTAATTGCCACATACTATACAGATAGATAGATAGATAGATATATGTATGGCTTTCTTCTTCTTCGAATTAATCCATATTTGAGATAGATGGTGTAATAAAAATATCATGTACGGATATGAATATATGCCACAACTTGATCATCAAATCAACCTTGTAAGCTGTATTATTCATTCCTCATTAGGAGGTTTGAATTAAACTGTTGTCCAAGTCAACCCGACATAGTGCTTGCCACTGATGATTGCCGGCCGTGACAAACCAGTTTAAAGTCATTTCACACACACACACACACACACATGTGCTGCAATTACTCTCATGTCATGTCCTATATATATATATATACCAGTAGTATCTTTTCTTACAAATGTTACTTCACGCGACCCCTTTACCCCGACACATTTGGCCACAATTAAGGATCAAACAAGTCCATGGCGTGACACGTCTTCGTCCTCTCCACGTCCAAGCCCATGTGATAAACCATTCACGTCCCTGTTTTGGCCATAGCCCATAGCTAAGTTGAATTGTATTCCCTCCTCCCTCGCTTCATAAAAAAGAGTAATCTTTTTCAAATGAACACAAAAAGAGTGCTTTTTTTTTTAAGTGACAATATTTTAAAATGACACAATATTCTTAAGTTTGTCATCATCACGCACTTAACATCGACTAACAACTTGTTATTTTTAAGGGTACTCGTATGATGGATATAAATCCTTAATATTTGCAAATTTTGCGAATGAGACTCTTTGTGAGACGAGGAATATATGTATAACCTTTATCTAAATGAGGAAGAAGAAAAGATTATCATGTCTTTGTTTGCAGCGAGAAAATGTGACAATTTGTCCATACTACTACTACTAGGGGGAGAATAAGTTTGCCTGATGATTGATTGGGAAGGGAATAGTAGTCAGCTAGTGCATGTGTGCACAATAGAGATTAGTATTATTATAGGTTAGTTCAGTTATGAGATTGTTGCTGTTTCTTCTAAACTCACTAAATCATTGAAATACATAAATATCACCAAGGTAAAAAAGGAGAACCAAAAGAAGAAGAAGTAAACATACAACATTTAACTCCCTAAATCATTATTCACTCCAACTTACCTATCAAATCACTATTCACTCCCACGTAAATTAACTCATGATACAACTAAACTAAATGTTTCTCACACTTGTCCCAATGCTTTCTGGATGTCTGCCTGCATCAAAAATTACAAAGGGACAGAGCATGAAATACATGGATGGATATCTAGCCTGCCTGCGTGTGTGTGTGACTGTGTGTGTAATAGAGAAGGATAGAGAAAGACCAGGAGGGGTCTTACCTCAATGGCTAATGGTGAGGTAATTGTGGCATACCTTTGGATAAGGTGCCCTTCCTTGTCAACAAGAAACTTGGTGAAATTCCATTTAATGCTAGACCCAAAAATTCCATTTTTACTACTAGCTTTAAGGAATTTGTAAATGGGTGCTGCATTTTTACCGTTGACACGTACCTAGCAATGAAAAGTTCATTATGGAACATAATAGAAAAAGGACAATTTTGTTCAAACTTACTAGCTAGTAGATTAAAGAAAAGCAATATTACATGAGCTGCAAAATAGGTAACAAGACTGAAAAATCTTAGCAGTCTAATTGTAATAACTTTGAGTTCTTCAAGGGAAACATCCAGTAACAATTCTTTGAAGTTATATAAAAGTTACAAAAAATTTATTTCTATAAATGGACTAGGACTTGCTATCGCTTATGAGTTGTGTCATAAGATATATCTTGATTGGCTAGAGATAAGTTGGGTACATATTTGGCCCATGGGGCATACACAGAGTTCAGAATGCAGATGTAGTATCAAAGCTACAGGTCCTCCTTTTAAGGTGAAGCAACAGCCTCTAGGAATAAGATGCATGCCATCTATATATGGTGAGCTTACTAATTTTTTCGTTAAATTTCCAAGGACAGTTGAGGGAACTTCTGAAATAAGCCACAGGCTAGGGAAGCATACAAAATAATGAACATGGAAATTAAGTGGCCAGATTTACATTTCTATTATTCTAAAGAAGTACAAAAGGACAATGAACAGTCATACCTAACATTAGACTTGACATTTTCTATTTGACTTCTGTGATAAAGCTTCAACTTATAACTAGAATATTTTTCACATATAAGCCAGTCTCAAATTGTATGCCTGCCAGAGGATCATTTACTCCATCTCCCTACCAATTTAAATATGTAAAAAATCAAAACATTTAAAGTGAGTAATCATTAGGTTGCAAATTTGCAATGGCCTATTTACGTCGAACTTACGCAGGTTTAAAACAGGGCAACAATCCCAATTTTTGACTGAAAAAAAGTGCAAAAGGAAAATGAATAGTCAGTTAACTAAAATCGTGAAACTCTTGCATACTTGCATAGCATTTATTTTCTATTTTCAAGCAGATGCATCACAGTAAGTTTCAACAAACAGTATTCGATTTTTCTAATCACATTTTTGACTGAAAAGTGCACGATAATATATATTCCACTACAAGCATGAAGCAGAAACTTCAGCATCTTAAAGTTATCACACCTTTTGAAAGACTGGGTAATCTGCCTTAAATCTTGTACAAGCAAACTGTTGTGCCTCCTCAGCCGTTCCCGGCTCTTGGTTCAGGAATTGATTACATGGGAAGGCCAATATCTCAAAACCTAAACTTGCAAATCAAACTTATGTACCTTGAAATAATGAAATCTCAACAAATCTATAATCAAAAGAAATAAATCCTAAATAGTGAAGTAATTTTTTTTATCAGAGTGCGAAAACTGATTTTAGCACAACAGAATATTTGGGTCTTCATTTCCACAACAAAAGAGGCTTTTTTGGAAAGTTATGCTTCAAAGTCTTATGATGTTTGAGATTACCATCCATAATACACATTCTTACACAAGATGTACTTGTATTATTTATGATACTCCCTCCATTGACTTCCCAATGAAAAACTGAAGAAAGGAGTATGCAATGTAGATGTTAAGACGAAAGTAGCATGGGTAAGGTTATATAATTATTGAACATATCAAAATAGCATCTGTAGGAAAAGCAAGAGGTATCTGGAAAAAAAAATTGAAAAATCGAACCTTTATCCTTGAATTTGTTGTAAAGCTCAGTCAACTGGGTGTAGTTTGAATTTGTGAAACTACTGTTCTTCCCCACATATGTAATTTTAAGAACATAAATAATCAGTAGAAGTAACAAAAAAGAAAATAGCTATAAAAATGGTAAAGAATTGGGAAAAGGGGAAAGAACCATTTTGAAGCAACATTAACGATTAGAAGGACTTTCCCTTTGTAGATGCTGAGGTCCACCTCCCGATTCTTGCTATCCTGCAACTCACGAGTAAACCCTAGCTTTCTGAGAATCCAAAGCTCACATAAAAATACAAGTGAAGAAATAGAAAGGAAAGGGTATGTATAACTTGAGATATAGAAAATTGGTACCTTGACAGTGAATTCATGGACAGATTTTTGAGGAACTGAACAAGAAGCACCCATTTTCAGCTGAAATGTTGAACAGGGAGGGAAATGAGAGATCCAAAAATAAATGAAGGGAATGCTTGAAGTTTCCTAAAAGTTTCAAATTGTTATTATTAATTTATTAGTAGTATTTGAGTTAATTTCCTCCCAGTCAAAATGGAATACGTGTAGCGTGTGAAATGAGAGGACTTTATTAGTATACCACCAATACTTAAAACCCTAATTTATGGTTAAATCATCTTCTGATTTGTTGAAAAGTTAATCCAAAGGATGAATGGTCTCAAAATTTACCCACGATTAAGCTTTTACAAAAGAAAATGTAAATTCACTTAAGATGGAAGCCAAAGCAAAAAGGTTTGAATTATGAGAATAACTGGAATGCTTCTGTATTTTCCTAAATGAGTTAGTTTTTATAAATGGAATTTCTTAACATGTGTCTTTAGGGCACATGCTAAGCACACAGTTCAAGAGAATATTCTCTTGAATTGTATGCATATTCCCTTGATTTCTGTATTTGTACCAAATTCAAAAGAATATGCACACAGTTCAACAGAATATTCTCTTAAACTGTGTGCTTAGCATATGTTAAAAGGACCCTTTATAAATGTACTACTACTACTGCTACTATTTTACTACTCCTAAACTGCATCATAACTGACTTTAATGCATGCTTCTGTATTTTCCTAAATGAGTGTCATGCATCATAAATATGAGTATTACATAAATTATACTACTTATATTATAACATAAACACGATTCATAAATTGCTAATTTGCTATGAAGGTGTTTAATATGGATTTAACATAAAACACTGTCGAAATACATTTCACATACAAATTAAGAAAAAGTAAAGTAGAAGAAATAGAGTAGTAAAGTTAATTCAAGTTTATTTTTAATAACTCCACAAAATTACATTAAATGACAAATCTTTTTTATTTTTATATATTAGTAGAGCCCGTTTAATGACATATTTGCTTTTTACTCCATCTATCTAATTATTGGGACAAATATATATATATATATATATATATATATATATATATTACTCCATTTTATATATTAGTAGAGCCCGTTAAATGAATTAGTAGTGAAACTTCTTTTTGCTTAAATTTAAAAGTCATTGCATTTATCAGTAATATTTAATTTGTTACAACTAATGATATATGAAATATAAAAGAAATTATTTTCTCCACATATATTTGTAATGCATATAATTATACCTTTGCAATATGCATATGTGAGTATCATTTTAGATTATGATTGCATTAGAATAAGTTTCCTCTTTGTGAATGAGCTAGGGTGTTCAAATCAAAATTACCATATTTATTTGTGGTGCTCTTAAATCTAAAACAAATCATGTGTGGATGTAAAGTAATAATAGTAGAAATACACAATCTTTTATATTTTGATTTTTTATTATTTTAGCAAAGTTTAAGGGCATCAAAACTATTTATAAAAAAAAAGAATATTGGTAATTGTAAAATGAAATAATATTATTCAAATTAATTTTTAATTAGGAATACTAGAAAGTTGATGCAGTGTGAGAAATGTTTGGTTACTGTTGGGCCGTCTTCAAAGCATTGTGGCATAATAGGCCCATTCTCTTATCCAGTCAACTATAAATATAAAGTACTACTTCTAAGCATGACAGCCCATTTAGCCCAGTCAAACAATATATATATATTGTTTCTCGTATACTAACCATTTGGCGCGCAAAACGCTTCTGATATATAAATTATTTTAAAAAATGTATTATCAAAAAAAACAAAGAATTGTATTAATGAACTAATTATTTTTTACGTAGGATCTCATGAAAGTCATATTATTCCGGATAAAAAATAAAACATGAAATAATAGGGGAATAAAGTAATGGAATTTTTTAATTGTTTTTTTGATTTGTTTCAGGTGTTATTGTGGTCAAAATATTATATATAACTTTAACAATATGGTGCAACACAAAAATGGCCTTAACAAAAAATTTTTTAGAATATTATTATAATACAATATTTAACAAGAATACTATGAAAATCATTCTTGCAATTGAATATTATTTAAAAAATAGCTTTTTCGATAACATAGCTAACAAAGTATTAATTTGTGCCAAGTAGAGTCCATAGCACAACTCCACTCGGCCTACATTTTATTGAGACAAATGATTTATCTAATTTTATTTTATTTTTGAAAAAACTGAGCTCAAATGTCTTAATTATTAACATGCATCTTTTCGGGATCAGGTTAACATGAAGTTAACTTGATGACAAGTTGATCGATTGACCAATACAATACTGGCACGCAGAGAGAAATCATCCCCCGGCCTGCGTGTCGACACTGTATTGATCAATTAACCAAAGTTAAATTTATGTTAATCCCTCAATCTTTTCGTTATCATACTTAGGGGTGCTCAAAATTGACGTTTTTTTTCGATTTTTTACCGAACTAGTTGATACCGGTACCGGTTTTTTTCGGTACCTATTTTTCAGTATTTTAACACTTTTCGGTATCAGTAGCGGTAAAGAATTTTCTGAATTCGGTAAAAATTGAAATACCGAAATTTAATAATATAATAATTAATAGTTAATGTTTTGTAGTTTTATTAATTTTTTTTATATATTAATAATGTTTTGTAGTTTTATTATTTTATATATTAGTTATTATTAATAATTAATGATTTCTTAGTTTTAAAAAATTATTAATATATTAAAAAAATTATTTATTATTATTAATAATTATATATATTACTATGCGGTATAATCAAAAACCGAACCGAAAAAACCGATACCGATTTTGTACCTAACCGGTAATGAAACCTAGACCTGGCAAATAAGTTTGGGCCCGCGGGCCGGCCCGCTCGCAAAAATATGGGCCACGGGTCTTAGAATTGCAGCCCATGAAAAGCTAGGCCTTTTTGGCCCAGGCCCGGCCCTATTTTTTTTTTCTATTTTTTTTACCAAAAACAATATTGCAAAGTTATGCTACAAAAAGTTATGCACTTATTTATCAAGTTGATATATCATAATTCTTAATGAAGCATTTGTGTTTTACTTGTAAAGAATTTGGTAAGTTAGGAATACATGTTACTTTGTCATACTAAAATAAAAATATATCTCTTTTTTATATATAAAAAGGATTAAAAAGGAAAATATATTAAATTAAGAAGAGAAATAGGTTAGAAAGTTTGAACATGCATTTGAGCGAGTTTTTTTCATTTGCTAATTCTCATTGATTTTTAAAATTTGGCGGGGCAGAAAATGTAGTGCACATGTGTTTCATCAACTGTGAAATAATTATGTAGTTTATGCCGTTTGACTACTCAATTTTAGGAGGACAAAGATGTTTCACTACAATCTTTGCAAAAAAAAAAGGCAAAAGCCCGCGAAACGGCCCGGCCCAGGTTGGGACACGGGCCGCAATATTTTAGCCCAGTAAAAATGCGGGCCGTTTTGGTCCGGCCCGCCCCGTCCGTTTACTAAGCTAATGAAACCGGTGATTCGGTACCGATTTCGATTTTTATTTTTTCGATATTTTCAGATCGGTAACGGTTCGGCCTAATAGTACCAATCATAATAGCCATATAATAGACAAAGCCTATGAAAGTAAAACCTGTGTAACAGTGTTTACTAGGCAAACAACTATCTAAATAGTTTATGCCGGTTGCGACAAATGGCCGGGAACATTTGCATGCATGTTGCCAGAAGAAAACTACAAAACACAAGATGGTTATATGTAGAGAATTGCTCTTGTGAGCAATAAAATGACAAGGATCTGTTATAATCGTATGTGCAACAAATAACAATTTGATCTGTTATAATATTCCATTTTTTGTCCAGGTTAGTTTAATATGTTATTTTTGTAAATTAAAATGAATAGCCCCATAAAAATTGGAGTACGTGTGCGAGGGCAATTTTATATATTAATTTTTTTTTGTTAAGAATTACTTGAATAACTATATTTCTTTTGATTGACTACTTCTATTCCCGTTATGCCCTCATTTAATTGTTTTCTCTACTAGTTTTCATAACTTTCTTAAATCGGGTAATATTTAATGATTACCTGTGTCCCGTGCCTCCGGCACGACATCGACGGTGAAATTTATTCCAAACTTTGGACGACCCAAATGATTTATTGAGTGAGCAAAAAATTCAAAATTATTTGTATTTTGTTAGATAGACGTGTTTGATATAATAGACAAAAACCTAAAATTTTGTTAATATACGCCATAATATAATTTGGAAAAACAATTTCGTATTACATAAGGTAAGGACGAGACTCATTTGTTTAGAACTGATAGGGTATTATACTACTAGTTGTACCCGTCCGTGCCTCCGGCACTAGTTTTGGACGGTGAGATTTATCCCAAACTTTGAACGGCCCAGATGATTTTTGAGTTGAGCGGAAAATTTAAATTCAGTTGTGTTTTGTTATATAGATTCATGGATGATTAAAAATCTATATTTACATATGGGCTAATGACAAAACTGTCCTCCCAAGTTTGGACGAAAATCAATTTGATACTTCAAGTTTGGAAATGTTCAATCAATACCTCTAAGTATTTTAAAACAACAAAAGTGTTCCTTTTGGCCGGACCGACCAATTTTTTCGCCGGAATACGATTTGACTACCTTTTTTTGTACTTTAACATTCTCAATACATTTGACTTGTATTTAATAAGTATTTTCTCAAATAATGTTTATTCATTTCCCTCAATATTTAAATTAAAAAATAAAATCTTAACATTATTTATAAAATCAATGACAATAAATAATAAATTAAATATAAATATAATTTCTCTTTTGAGTGACACATTAGATCTACAAATAAAATATTTGCATGAATCTATAAATACAAAATAAATAAATAAATTATAAAAAAAGAAATATTAAAATCACAAAATCTCTTTAAAGAAGAAACTAAATAAAAACAAATTAAATAAATAAAACATCAATGATAAGAAGACAAAATTAAAAACAAAATCATAACTTACTTATAAAAAAAGCAATTATAAAATAACAACAAAATCATTTATATTTAATTACAAAAACATCAATGGTAAGAAGATAACATTAAAAACATCAATACATTACATAACATTATTTGAGAATTACAAAATAATGATGAAATATTTATCCAACCAAAGTTTTGTATTTGAAATATTTACAGAATAATTATCTTTATTTTTATAATTTATTTATTTATTTTGTGTTTATAGATTTCATAAAAATATTTTATTTGTAGATCTAATGTGTCACTCAAAAAGAAAATTATATTTATATTTAATTTATTATTTATTGTCATTTATTTTATAAATAATGTTAAGATTTTATTTTTTTTAATTTAAATATTGAGGGAAATGAAAAAACATTTGAGAAAATACTTATTAAATACAAGGTCAAATATATTGAGAAGGTCAAACTACAAAAAAGGTAGTCAAATCGTATTCCGGCGAAAAATTGATCGATTTTAAAATACTTAGAGCTATTGATTGAACATTTTTAAATTTTGAGTATCAAATTGATTTTCGTCCAAATTTGAGGGGTTTGAGGGGACAGTTTGTCATTAGTAAGGGGTAAATTGGGAAAACGTAAAGATTCAAAAAGGGTGCCCAGTCTGTATATGAAATAACGATACAAACTGGCAAGGCGTGAATTGTCGCGCGTCGAAGGACGGGTTTCCGAGCTTGTTGCCGCCCTTCCTCACCGACCTTCACGAACTTCGATGTTCCCATCGTCCCATCTAACCGAAAAGAAAACCCTAATAATCTCCGTTTCTCTTTTCAGTACCAGCTCTTATCCACATTATTCACATTTTTTCTTGAGCTCTTTTTTTAGCTCCATTCAAATCCGAAAGTCGATTATTGCTAGGTATTTTCTCTGATTTCTCTTGCTTTTGTTTTTATACAAACAGTTCGATTGGTTACCGAGTAAAAGGTGAGAGAGAGAAAATTATGATTTGAGGAACCAACTGTTAATTGACTTCATGCAAGATTTTTGATACTTTTAGGAAAAATTGGAGCAATTTGAGAGTTGATTCGATATGACTTTTCTGTATTTCCTTCTACACATGTCATGTCGAAGATAAGGATCAACATGGAAATCGAATTTTTAACAGAAAAATAATGTCAGTGATTTTGGCATTTTTTTTAATTGCCTTCGTTTATTTCATCTTATTCAGGCATTAGAAAATCACATACAGTTGTTCAAGAAATGTATGATCCTTCGTAATCTGAATTTTAGTTCAATTTTAGCCTTGAAGGTCATTCCATCTTATTAGGATTAGTCAAGCTTGCTTTGAAGAGTTTTGGAATCACTTACTTAGATTCTAAGAGCTTACCCGCTGTAATAAATTTTTTATTTATTTTTAATTATATATTTTTATCAGTTAATCACTGTATAGCATTTTTAGTTATAATTGTGTGGTGCTATAAAACAATGTAATGGTGTTGTTGGTATGAATTGTGGTGCTGGATAAAAGCCACTCGTAATATTGTTTCGGGAATTAGTTAGGGAAAATAATAGTTTTTGGAATTTCATAATAATTGATTGTCTAAAAATATGAAACAGTTTGGTAATTTGGTTCGACACAAGTTAAGGAAGCAAGATACTGGAACATTTTGGTGGTCAATTTACAGTTCAAAACCGAACCTTTTGAGAAGCATAGTGAGCAGGACAAAACACTATGTTAATTTTTATTACTAAATAGAATTCACAGTGCCAATCCCTGGATGTTCCAACTGACAAATGAACCATATGAGAGATTGCAAGATATCCATAACAAGAGAATATTAAGATATATCTGAGTTCTCTTCCAGAATGAAACAAGGCGATAAGTCCCAGATTATCGTCCATTGTGGCATGTCTCACCTGTTTCCTCTCGATTGTAGGTAATTCTAAATCTTCAAGGAAGAATATGGCTGGCCTTGAAGATATAGGTGTTGCAGCTGGAATTAATGGTCTATCTGCACTTGTATTTCTTGTGGCATTTGCGATCTTAAGACTTCAACCAATGAACGATAGAGTTTACTTTCCAAAATGGTATTTGAAAGGTATAAGAGCCAACCCAGTAAGTTCTGGAGCATCTGTAAAGAAATTTGTCAACTTGGATCCCAAAACGTACTTGAAGTTCTGGAGCTGGATGTATGCTGCATTGCGAATGCCAGAACCTGAGCTTATAGATCATGCGGGGCTTGATTCTGCTGTATATATTCGGATTTACCTTCTTGGGTGAGTTTAAATGTTTTGATTTCTGTTTATAGTCATTTTCCGGACCACAATGAATTACTTTTCAATTACTCTCGTAAGTAAAAATATACTTTTTAATTGTTTTGGAACAACCAAACAGAGAAGGTAACTTGGATGAACAAGCTGGTTAAACAGTACTATCTCCGTCCCACAATAAGTGATTTTTTAGGCTTCACATTTTTTTTCAAAATAAGTGATGTGTTAGAATTCCAATACAATTTTTACAATATTTTTCCATATGTGCCCTTATGCAACCAATGGTATTTATTGCGTATTTATTGGGAAGTTGAAAGGTTGAAGAAAGAGAAAGAGAGACCAAAAGGCAATAAAAAAAGTCGCGAACAAAACAAAGAAAGTATATTAAGGGTATTTTTGCCATTTTAGCTTGCGTATTGGTATGTGTAATTTAAGCTAAAAAAACACTTATTATGGGACGGAGGTAGTATTACTTATTTTTGCGATTTTATATGGACAATCTAATTCTGAAACTTTTCTGCAGATTAAAGATATTTGTTCCCATAACTGCACTTGCTTTTGCGGTATTGGTGCCTGTGAATTGGACTAACAACACGTTGGAGAAACTTAAAGATATAACATTCAGTGACATTGACAAGCTTTCAATATCCAACGTTCCAGATGGATCCTCAAGGTGAGATTGATGAATTATCCTTTAATAACTTTTTTGCCTTTTATTATAAGTGATAACAGTATTATCAGTAGTATAAAGATGTAATGATTTCCATTTGTTATGTTGAAGGATCTGCTTTTACATGCAGAATGTTCCTATTTGGTCCCAATAATGTTAAATTCATAATAAACAGTACTGATATGTCTTGAAACATGAGTCATCAAAACTTGGAACATAGTGCAACAATTTTATGACCTCTATCAGATACTTGTCCAGGTTGAAATCATTATGTATACTGTTTTAGTTTATACTGTTTTAAACTGTGGAAATGTTCTTATGGTAGATAACGATATTATTTTTTTCTTCATGCACATAGGATCCTAGCAGAGCTGTGTGTCATTTAGACTTCATATTACTCTTGGATCCTGCTTCATCTATACAATTTTTATTGACAATAGTATTGGTTAATCTGTCATACTTATAAAGAAACTATCATTTGTATACAGGTTTTGGGTTCATATAGGAATGGCATATGTCTTTTCATTTTGGACATGGTATGCACTCTACAAGGAATACAAGATCGTAGCCAACATGAGGTTGCATTTTCTAGCTTCTGAAAATCGTCGTCCAGATCAATATACAGTGAGTGTATCAATTTTCTTATTGGATAAAATCTACATGAGGTTCATACAGTATCATTTGAAAATCACACATCACGATCTAGAAGAAATTTTGGGACTGTGAGTATGTGACGCTCCAAAAGAGCTGAAAGAAGAAAGTAGACCTTATAGAAAAACATAGTAGAAGCTGAAAAAAATATGGAGAGGGAAAAAAACTAAAGTTTATTTGCAAAACTAGATATTGATGAAACTGTAATCCTATTTCTTCTTTGGTGAAGGGAATTTGAAGAGTATCAAGGACCTTAGGACTTAAGCCCTCCCCATTGAGGAGCTAAAGATTATACATAGTCTTGGTAGAAACTTATTGTTTTAGATTTTTAATCAATTTCAATTCCTCTTGCAGGTTCTTGTTAAAAATGTCCCTCCTGACCCTGATGAATCAATTAGTGAGCACGTTGAGCACTTCTTTTGTGTAAATCATCCTGATACTTACCTTTCTCACCAGGTCTGCTGTCTGCATATCTGTTATATGACCGAAGTTCAATATTCTTACCAGTGGATTAATAGTTGGAGTACTATTTTTCTGTAATTCTTTAAGAAGCACGGATCTGCTTGTGAAATATATAATGGGAATTAATATTTCCACAAGCAAAAGTGATAGTTCCACAAGGTCTCTCTCACATGAATGTCCCACACTTATGTGAAGGAGACCCTGTGAAAATATCAATTTTTACTTGTGAAAATAACAATTCCCTATATATAAATAGACGTAAGTTCATATTTTTGATATAGCTTTTCTGAACTCGAAGGTAGTGTACAATGCAAACAAACTTGCAAAATTGGTGGAAAAGAAGAAGAGTTTGCATAATAGGCTTACCTATTACCAGAACAAATATGAGAGAAACCACCCTGCCAAAAAGCCAACTACTAAGGTACTTATATCCACATGATAGTTGTCAAACTCTTGATAGTAACTATTTAACATTTCCTTTCAGTCTTATATCTTAATGGCTCGTGATTGCTCTTCGATAACTGATGATAACAATTTAGGTAATATTTGCTATGTATAGACAGGTTTTTGCGGTCTTTGGGGAACGATTGTGGATGCGATAGACTACTATACAGCTGAAATTGAAAAACTGAGCAAAGAAGTAAGTTTTCATGAGAAGACTAATCATTATATTGACTACTGCTTCAGCATTTGATATCGTATCACCACAAACAGCTTGTGGAATTAATAACAAATGACTTTTTGTAAGGGACATCATCTTGTGCGTGTGCGCGCTCACACTCACACGTGTATGTATTTATGTGATTCATTGAAATTTGACCTTTTCTAGGATTACAATGATTGATAGTAGTATGTTGGGTTGAGAAGAAAAAAATAGGCTATATTTTGTGAAACATAAGGAACTTTCATCTTTTCTTCTCTTGCTAAGTCCATTTCACGAATTTCTAGACCTTTAGTATTATCTACGACTACAATTGGAAAGGGTTAATAGATTAACCTTAGGTCATGTTTAAATGAGGGTCGCGACGTATCTCTGACTTGAGTCATGGAAATGAAGGATGAATTATATAGCAGCTGTTGCAATCTTACATTTAAGCTATTAATGTAATGTTCTTCATGTCCAAGAGGGGAAAAAAATTACATATAGAATCCATTAATTATAAAATTGTATAAATCTTTTTCAAGTTTAAAAACTTAGAATATAAGGAATACTCAGAATACTCACTTGTAAACTAAAAGAAAATAATACAATTTCAAAGAAATATGTGAAAAAAGAATATATGGAGAAGAGGGATCAACCGAATTTAAGGGACTCACTTTGTCTTGAATCTTGATCTGACCATTTGTCTACGTGTTTATCTCCTTCTCTCTCAGCACTTCAGTCTATGAGCTTTGGGTTATTTTATCACTTCTCCCCACAACTTGGCTATCATCATACAGGATAAAGCTTACTGGGAATCATTTCCTTCAAAGGGTGTATATTTTATTATTTTCTCCAATTTTCCTTTCCGGTTGGCAATTGAAGGAATACTCTTACATCTCTCTCTCTCTCTCTCTCTCTCACACACACACACACATTTCATCATCATGGCATATGGCCTCGGTTAAATTTCCAGGCACTAGTTACACCTATGTTAACCACGTCATTTCCAGCCATCAACAAATGAGTTTGTCCTCCTTATTGTGATTGATCGTTTTAAAGCTATTAATTATCTCGACTTCAATTGAGTAATGTGGTTGCACCATTTAGCAAGTGTTACTAAGCAGTATTAAGACCCTCTTGGCTCAATGGTAAAACAACTACTCATAAAGCTTTGAGTGCAAGAGGTCTTGGGATCCATTCCTGCCCAAGGCAGGAATGTTAAGATTTCAGCTAAACCTAGCAAAGAAAAAGAAGAAGAAAAAGTGTTACTAAGCAGTTTTCCTTTTGAACAACCCTACTGATTTTGATATGGTGTCCTTTGCTTGACTCTGATTGATAATTTTTATTCGTAGGAAGCTGCAGAAAGAGAAAAGGTTATAAGTGATCCTAATGCTATAATTCCTGCCGCATTTGTTTCATTCAAGTCACGATGGGGAGCAGCTGTTTGTGCTCAAACCCAACAATCAAGTAATCCTACCATTTGGTTGACAGAATGGGCTCCTGAGCCACGTGACGTTTATTGGGATAATCTAGCTATACCATATGTTGAACTCACAGTCCGAAGGTTGATCATGGTTGTTGCTCTGTTTTTCCTTATATTTTTCTTTATGATACCTATAGCAATCGTTCAATCCATGGCCAACATTGAGAGCATTGAGAAGGTTTTTCCTTTCTTGAAGCCAGTAATAGAAGCGTAAGTTATTCTTTTTTCTCTGAACAATTTAGACATTAGAGTTTTGGTATGACTATCTATTTTCTTTCTTGTATGATATAGTTGAAGAACTTTTAAATGCTGAAATATTGTGTTTATGACATATGTTTGAGCCTTTTAATTTCATGATAACATTGTGCCATTTTAACTACCTCGCGTTCTTAAATAGTATAGTTGTTAAGGCGTCGCCTAGGCGTTTAGTCGGTCCGAGGAAGGCAAGGCGACTTGGTGGATGTTTGCAAGTCGGGCGCCTAGGAAATCAAGTCGTCACCATGGATGATTCGTCGACGGCTTAAACGAGCTGAGCGAGCGACTTGAATTTGTTGTGTTGGGTTAAAAAAAACGACGTCGTTTCGAGATTTGTAGCTGGCCCTAATCATAGCAGTAGAAGAGAAATCGCAGCAGTAGAAGAGTAGAAGGGGGAGAGCGAGAGCGAGAGCGAGAGACTGACGAGTGGCTGACAGCTCCGGACGACGACTACTACTCACAGTTCTGATATCTTATTCTTGCTCTTTTTTCTTCTTCTGTTGCTTTTTTTTTTGTTTCGTTACATTTTACCCACAACTATGATTATATAATATGTATACTATTATTATATAATATGGTTACAGTTTACCCACAACTATGATTATATAATATGTTACAAACTTAGGATAATGGGTTGGATAGCTGGTTATTTAGTACATAACACCTGTCCCACTATGGTGATGAGCGGAAGGATAATCTCAGACTTGGGATAATGGGTTGGATAGCTGGTCATTTAATACATAACACCTGTCCCACTATGGTGATGAGTGGAGGGATAAAAATAATGTTATTTATTCATCTACATGTGCATATCTAAACTTACTTTGGTACTATCACTATTAGTTACATTACATGACATGCAGTTAATATTAAATACTTTGTATAATATAATATTTATTTGTTACTTATACTATAATATATTATATTTATTATTCATAAAAATTAAATATTATTTAAGATAATCAATGATAATTTAACTTTTAATTTTGATTTTTCTATCAAATTATTATATTTATTATTCATAAAAAATATATTATTTTAAGATTAACAATAAAAAATAAATATTATTGTTAATAAACATGTTTTGAGTTTTAATGTATATAAAATTTCATTGTTAAATGTACTTTTAAAGAAAAATAAATAATGTATAAATTGTACCCTGTGAACGACTTGTCACCATACGGATGTCATGATGGGCGTCTTATCGCCTAGACATCCTGGCGGTCAGCTACCGCCGTGCCTCGCCGAGGCGTCGTGACAACTATTAAATACATTAATTTACTAATTAAACAAGCAAAACATAAATATGGTGCCTTCTTGCTTGATATTGAAATGTGCTATTAACGAATGCTGATTCCCGGCACCGCTACTGAAGATTAAACCGAAGAAATGATGAATGCATGAACTTTTACCAAACTACTCTGCATATTAACTAGAGTTATTAGAGATCATCTTAAGAGTATACGTATAATATCCTCTCCTACGTTCCACGTTCCGAATTGTGGTACGGGAACATAGATACCTTTTGTATTTAACCAACTGGTAGCGTTTCTCATACGTGATTTCGTTTTGCGTACCGAATCGATCATTGTTCCTGGTAACCATGAAAGACTAATTGGGTTTGATGTTTAACTTTTGTTTTGGCTATTATGAAAACTAAATCATGCATAAGACAATCACCTTAAAAGATGCCTTATTAACAAAAGGAAGCAAACATCTGAACATAACATTCCTAGAAGATTATTGTCACATATTTGGATTGGATCTTCTCTGTATGATTTATTACAAATCTTACGTATAATTGTATATATGCTGCATACAAATGCAAAAATTTAGCTTATCTTCTTTTCTGTCAAATATTTTTTAACTTTCTTGGTTGAATTTTTTAATGATCAGTAACTAAACTTCTTAATATTGAAATTTTCTGTTACAGAGAAACTGTTAAGTCTATTATTCAAGGCTTTCTTCCTGGAATTGTATTAAAGATATTCCTTATTCTTCTTCCAACAATTCTGATGATTATGTCCAAAATAGAAGGCTTTACATCGCTTTCATCTTTGGAGAGAACATCTGCTGCCAAGTATCATATGTTTTTACTTGTTAATGTGTTTCTTGGAAGCATTATTACAGGAACTGCATTACAGCAACTCCATGAGTTTTTGCATCAGTCTCCAGCAGAGTATGTTCCTTTGCCTAGGAACTAGCTTATCTAATTTGAATTATAATTTAGTTTTATTAGCCACAAACTAAAAATTTATATTGAAACTCAATTGAGAACATAGATTATAGTGTTTATGATGGAGCTCCTTAAAATCTACACATTCCTTCAGTGGAAATGGAGTAATTTATTTCCTTAATTCACAAACTCATGTTGAAGGTTTTTATATTATTATATATAATTTTCACTTCTTGGGAGCTAAATTCATACACTTTTCTTAGAGTATTCCTCCCTCCTGCTCCCCCACCCCCTTTACGCCTAGGACACTAGAATATCAAACCATGAACCATGCTCCTCCCCAGTGTACTCATTCGGTTCCGACAAAACACATGAAAAAAATAGAAGAATATATGAGGTCATAATAACAATTAATTTTTTGTTAAGATTTTCTTGATAATGAGGGAGATATTTTAATGATTTTTGGTAATATAAAAGTTATTGCAGCTTTAGTGCCAGGTGCAAAGTGTCACTACCATGGGCTAAATTACATTGGTTTGAGTCGGTTGTTAAAAATAGGAAAATAATAATATTGTGTGCTCCTGATTGCATACAGACCCTGTATTATTTTGTAATGTTCCTTCTTTCATGCATTTTTTGAGACTAATGATTACCAGATGTGATGTAAAGGCTGTCTATATCTCCAACTCCTCTGTTATGGTTTGAAATTTAATAATTTATAACTGAGTGCTCAATTCACCAAGTTGTGCTCTTCTTGCAGGATTCCCAAAACCGTTGGTGTATCTATCCCAATGAAAGCCACATTCTTTATTTCTTATATAATGGTTGATGGTTGGGCTGGAATTGCTGCGGAGATCCTTAGATTGGTTCCATTAGTAATGTTCCACTTAAAGAATACGCTCTTGGTAAAGACAGAAAGGGACAGGGAGCAAGCAATGGATCCTGGTTCGTTGACGTTTGCTATAACAGAACCTCGCATACAGTTATATTTTTTGCTGGGACTTGTGTACTCACCTGTCTCTCCTATACTGCTTCCCTTCATCATCGTCTTCTTTGCCTTTGCCTATTTGGTTTTTCGCCATCAGGTATATTTGCTTTGATGACTACCATAAGTTAACATTTCAACAAGACTGCATATTTGCCTTAATAGAAAAAGGAGATAGATTTATACTGAATGAAGAAAATGAAAGGAAGTACAAATGAATATATGCAGATAATAAAAAACAGAGAGTAAATCATACAGCATAAACTCTTCAAAGTGTACCTGCCCATATCCTATGAAGCACGGATACTCTATTTTGGGCTCCGTATCGCGTCCGATATGCGTATCCGATACGGATACGCTCCGGATATGTATCGGATACGGATTTAGAGTATCCGTAATTTAAATTTAATTTTTATTAATCGGATACGTTACGGATACGTTGTGGAATACGCTCTGATACGTTACGGATACGTTTTGGATACGCTCCGATACGTTTTGGATACGTCTCTCTCACTCTCTCGTCAGTCATACAGTATAACTCATACTCATATACTCATATATATATATACACATAATCTTCTCATTTTAGGTTTTTTAAGTGTTATTTTTTATTGTGTTGTAAAAAATAGACCCATTTTGCTTTTATTGATGGCTGGTAGTTGACAGTTCGCACTTGGGCAATATTTTGGATGGATAAGGCCAATCTTTTGACTTTTGATAATGTTAATTGCTTTTTTGTTTTTGAAATGGTGAACTTGTGTAATGAAATTTTAGGAATTAAATATATAATATTTTTATTTTATATTTTTATATTCAACGTATCCCCCAACGTATCGTATTTGAGTTTTTGGAAAGATCATGTATCCACGTATCCGTATCGTATTGTATCCGTATCCAGTATCCGTATCCGTGCTTCATAGCCCATATCAAACTGTACACTATATATGGCTAGATACAGTAATGTAGAAGTGTCTAGGAAATTGCTTTCCACTAATTTTTCTTCAAAATTGAATTAATGGGTAGATCGAACTTCCGCTTTGGCAGTTTGATTTACTTCCTCTGATAGAACACAGAGACATCCCCCGGAACAAAACTTTGTACCGTGAAAGAGAGATAAATAGTGCTTTCTTGCATCTACAACATATTCGGTGACTGAATCAATTCTTAATGTTTATGTATTTGTATTATATATTTTGAACCACACATCTAAGTTTACCTTGTTTAGAACATGCACGCTAGAGTGCAGTGATTTCAATGTAGTCAGTCTATGCTGGAATTAGAAGTGCAGGTTCTAGCCGAAGCATTATGGATTGGCAGTATAGCTTCAACTTAAAAGTGTAAAAGAAGGAAACACAAAGATTTTTTGTAAAAATGCTTTGGCACTTTCCTTTAGCTCTCTTACCGTAAAACAGATTGAAAAAGAGGAAGATTAAGATTTTTATGGACCTAGTGAATCAGGATATCTTTATAATCAAGGGGTTTCACATGTTATACCACCCCGGTAACATGTTATAATCAAGGGGTAACATGTTATAATCAAGTGATTTTGGATGAGTATACATTTTTTAGATGTTTAGTACTTTGGTTTAGTACATTTTTATTAAGCAGTAAGCACTTGAAGGATGACCATCTAGTGGCGGAACCAGGATAATTTCTGAGGGGAGGCAAAATACATCATTAAAAAAAATAATTATTGACGCTTGAAGTGCTTCTTTCGACGACTGAGAGGAAACAACTGTATCCTGCGACTTTGCATAGTTTGAAAACGTCTCAAAATTTGTTCGTTTCAGTTATTGAAAAAATATCCTTCTCAATATAAACTATCAGATTATCATTTATCCACTCGTCTCTCATTTTATTACGCAAGTCGGTCTTGACAATTTTCATCGCAGAGAATATTCTTTCAACAGTAGTAGTCGCAACTGGTAATACTAAAGCCAACTCGATCTATCGATATACCAATGTAAAAGTCATATTTCTTCTTGTTTCATTCAACTTCTTAACAAGACTTTCCAAATCTTCGAATTATTCCTCTCGGTATACAAAGGACATACCAATAAGTAGAAGTCATACATATCTGTTTTTTACTCTTGAAGATGAAATGTTATTGCCCACACGCTATTACTGCACAGCACGTGTAAATTATTGAAGTTACATATTTTAATACCAAATGACATATTTTCAATTTTAGCGTTAATTATATTTATTTAATTTTATTAGTTATGAATTTTATAGTTAAGTATACTACCTTGACTTCACACACAAATTATATTTAGAAAGTCTAGAAAAATTAACAATGATTTTTTTGCTCCTTATTTTGTTCCTAGAAATAGTAAATAATTATTTTTTTGCTCCTTATGAATTATGAATTGTATATACCTATCCCCCTTCCTCCCTCGCCAGCCTTGGGGGGCATATGCCCCCTCCCTCCCCCCTCCCCCCTCCCCCCTCCCCCCTCCTTCTCCTTCTCCTTCTCCTTCTCCTTCCGCCTCTGTGACCATCACTTAATTTCTTACATGATATTAGCATTTGGCGAACACTTGCTTGTTTAAGCTAATAATATCTTACTTATTTAAATGCCTCTTGTTGCAAGATTATCAATGTGTATGATCAGAAGTACGAGAGTGGGGCCACATTTTGGCCAGATGTGCATCGGCGTATAATTATTGCTTTGATAATATCACAACTTCTACTGATGGGATTATTGAGCACAAAGCAGGCAGCCAAATCAACGCCTGTTCTGATTTTACTCCCTTTTTTAACAATCTGGTTCCATGTTTTTTGCAAGGGGCGGTTTGAATCAGCATTCTTAAAATTCCCATTACAGGTTAGTAGTTGAGGGTAGTTGGTTGTATTTAGGAATTTGAGAGGATGGATGGATGGTATCATAAAAATAGATGAAAAAACATGAAAATTACTTGCCACTCAATTAAATTGCCATTGTTGAATGGCTGGCAGGATGCAATGGTGAAGGATACATTAGAGAAGGCGACGGAACCAAACCTAAACATGAAAGCCTATCTTGAGGATGCCTATGTTCACCCAATCTTCAAGGGTGATGAGTTTGCAGACGACATTGACGACGACCAAGAGAACAACCCAGTAGTTGTTGCAACCAAGAGGAATTCCCGGGTCGGTAGTAAATATGGTTCTAATGAAAGCAGTCCTACATTTTCTTCTTCTAATTAAATGATCTCTCTCTCTCTCAAATTACTACTACTATTCATTCTTTATTCACTTTGTATTACACCCCCCCCCCCCCCCCCCCCCCCCAAAAAAAAAAAAAATATAAAATAAATAAATACTACTATATTCTCTCTGTACTGTACTAGTCTAGAAATGCCAATATTAGGAAGGAAATACAACGGGAGCTGAAAACTTTAAGCTAGCTGCTGAAAATTAAGAGCCGTTGAATCTAATATCTGATTTTTTTTTTATTTTATCCTTATAGTTTTTAATAATTATTTAAAAATGTAAAACGAAACACATACTATGATAATCTAAAAAATATATTATTTGTTAAACACAACTTTCATAATATTTTTAATGTATCTCAGTAAACCTTTTAATCAGTTTTACGATTTGACATACTATATAACTATTTTTTTTTCAATTCTGTTCGATACACAATTTGTTTATCTTAACAATTTTATTACTAATAATCCAACTGTGTTAATAGATACATAATGAGATCAATTCTATAAGAAAATAAAAGTATTGAATATATTTTTACCATAGAAATTTAATAAGATTTTTTAACCATGAAAAAGGTTCATATTTATCGAATGGTGAAGAAATTATCAAATCATATTCAGTTTTTGCAATAATTATGCAAATCAATACTATAAATTACCAATCATTATACTTTATTAAAAAATATAAATATTTAGTCTAGAGAGAAGGTATATTAGAAAAGAGTCAAATCATTGTTTTGGATACCATACCACACTACTAAATTACTCCATAATTTATTAATTTTACGAATATACATAAAGCAAAATATTTATAAATTTTATAAATAAAAGACTTTTTTTTAATTAATCACAAACAATATATATTAAAATAGTACTAATATACAGCTGTTACCCTAGTCCTACCGTAATCATACTGATTCATTGATTCCAATGAGAAAAAGAGGAACGGACGAGCGAGGCACACCGCACACCGCTCACCGCTTTGTGGCAACATATAATAATAGATTAATGGTCATATTCTGGCTACAATAGAAATTAGAATAGACATGGAATTGTCTTGAAGCTGCATAACATAATAGTTCGACAGAACTTATTTGCAAATCTCAAACCTATCTTCTCCAGCTCCTTTATTAGTTTGCCTATGCTACTCTTCTTGAATTTGTTAACCAGATTGTCAAGTGGGTCTTCGTTTGATTTCTCTCCCTTCGACATTACTCAAAGATTCAGTCCAGCTTTATCTTACCGACAAATCCCCATGATGTAAGTTTAAGTTCTTCTCTCACTATTCTTGGATTTGGGTTTTCTTATTTTGATGATTTGATGCTCCACCATACAAGTGAGAATTGCAGTTCACTTGTTCTTCGACATTACTCAAAGATTTGATTCTTCATTTCCCTCTTTCCTCAACTTGGCATTCTGTAATTTTTGTTTACTTGGTTGAGAATTAAGATATGATTTTTTAAAAAAGTTTTCTCAACTGGGTAGTGTGCTCAATTATAATGCTATTATCTTCATTTGGACACAATTTTCATTTATCCAATTTGAACTTAATCTTTTAATCACCTTTAAGGGAATTTCTGGAAATTACGAGTTACTGTGGAAGTTTTTGAGTGAAAGCCGTTATATCTTACTTTCTTAAAATTATAACTTTAGAAAAGTGATGTGAATTTCCTTCTTGTTGTTAAAAGATTAATTTTATTTATTTTTTAACTTGTGGTATATATTTGTATTAGAACTTGCTTATTTTGAGGTTTCCTGATGTCACACGACGGTCAGTCAGTTTGTTTTGGTAATGTACAAGGATAAAACATGAGTTAAATTTGCTTTCTTCTATAAGTTGTTTGGGCTTTTGCTAACAATTGTTTATAATTAGTGCGCTTTAAGATTTATACTGTTAATATGTTGATGGTACACATTTTTTATATAAAAATTTTATCATAAATTCTGCAACCAGTACTTGCTGAGATCTTTATACAGAACATAGTATTTTTGTTTGGTGCCTATTAAGAATTATATTGGCATAATTGATACACGACAAGTCATCCTTAGATTTTCCTTCAAAAAACACTGATTTTTTCCTGGCGCTGCTGAGTAAACTAATTGTGTTTATGTTAAACAGAACCAGAGTAAGAACCAAGTAAAAGAATCCTGTTGTTGCAGCAAGTTTTATGTCCATATTTGTAGTTTTATCACCTCTTGCATCAATAGATGGCAACGTTTCCATTATCCTCTGTTATGCAATCCAATGGCTTAAGCTGTGGAGCCATTGAAACAGCCAAGTTAGTTTCTACTATTCATGTTACTTCTGAAAAAAGAGTGACACGAAGGTTAGGGAAAATGGATGTGGAAAGAAACCTAGTTTTCAGGGGAGTTGCAATAAATGCAGCAAAAAGTTCTTATCCGGATCATAGGTTGGAAGTGTTAGCCACATCACATTCTTTTGCTGTTCAAACTCCAGGAAAGGTTTCAACATACCTATTTAGGACTGAAATTGGTGGTCAGGTGAAGGTACTTGTTGAAACGAAAAATAACAAGTACAGTGTGTATGTTGAAATTTCATCCTTGCAACTTTCTGACTGCAAAGATGAGCTGCTTATGAGGTGGGGTATATATAGATCTGATTCATCATCTTTCATGCCTATAGACTTTCAGAGTCCCAGTCTAGCTTCTGCACCCAGGACAATAGAAACCCCACTTCGGCAGAAGTCTTCCGGCCAGATTGCAGTTCAGTTAGATTTAGAAGCAAATTTAGCCCCCTTTTATCTCTCATTTGTATTGAAGTATCCTTCAGACAGTGATTCAAAAATATCTGTAATCAGAAGCCACAGAAAAACAAACTTTTGTGTGCCAGTTGGTTTCAATTCAGGGTATCCCGTACCTTTGGGTCTTTCCTTTTCTGCTGATGGTTCCATGAACTTTTCCCTTTTGTCACGAAGTGCGGAAAGTGTAGTTCTGTGTTTGTATGATGAGTCAACGAAAACTGAACCTGCTTTTGAGATTGATCTAGATCCATATGTCAATCGATCAGGTGACATATGGCATGTCTCGATAAACAGTGCAATTCCTCTTGTGAGCTATGGTTATAGGTGCAAGGGAACTAATAAGCAAAAAGGAGATATAATTCATGCGGAATGTGTCCTTTTGGATCCATATGCTAAAATCATTAGGGATTTCATTCCTGTAAAGCATGGGTCAGGTTTGCTTCTACAATGTCTTGGACAATTGCACGGGGAACCTGCTTTTGATTGGACTGGTGACATTCGGCCTTGCTTACCATTGGAGAAGCTTGTGGTTTATCGGTTAAATGTGATGCTTTTTACCAAAGATAACTCCAGCAAGTTGCCTAGTGACGTTGCCGGGACCTTCTCTGGTATCACTGAGAAGTTACAGCATTTCAAAAGTCTTGGCGTGAACGCAATTTTATTAGAACCAATCTTCCCTTTTGATGAGCAGCAAGGTCCCTATTTTCCGTACCATTTCTTTTCGCCAATGAACAAATATGGGCCTTCTGGAGGTCCTATGTCCAGTATTAACACTATGAGGGAGATGGTGAAGGGGTTGCATGCCAATGGGATAGAGGTTTTTGTGGAAGTTGTTTTCACTCATACTGCTGAGGTTGGATCACTGAGAGAAATTGACAAATCTTCCTATCATTATGAAAAAGAAGGTGACAATATAGGTAGAAATAGTTTAAATTGCAATCATCCTATTGTCCAACAGATGATTTTGGATAGCCTTAGGCATTGGGTGATTGAGTTTCACGTTGATGGATTCTGTTTCATAAATGCGGCTTCCCTTATGAGAGGGTTTCATGGTGAGAATCTTTCTCGCCCCCCTTTGGTTGAAGCAATTGCATTTGATCCTATACTCTCAAAGGTCAAGATCGTTGCGGATTCTTGGAACCCCCATGACATGGAATCCCATGACATGGAATCCAAGGCAGTACGTTTTCCTCATTGGAGGAGGTGGGCAGAAATAAATACACAATTTTGTGCTGATGTGAGAAATTATCTGAGGGGTGAAGGTCTGCTTAGCAACCTCGCGACAAGGCTTTGTGGGAGTGGGGATACCTTCTCGGATGGTCGAGGCCCTGCATTCTCTTTCAATTTTATTGCCAGGAATTCTGGACTTTCTCTTGTGGACTTGGTCAGTTTTAGTGGCAGTGAGCTAGCTTCGGAACTAAGTTGGAATTGTGGAGTCGAAGGTACAACCACTAGTTCTGCTATACTTGAAACACGACTTAAACAAATCCGGAATTTCCTCTTCATCTTGTTTGTTTCTCTGGGTGTTCCTATCCTCAATATGGGAGACGAGTGTGGCCAATCTTCTGGGGGTTCTCCTGCATATGTAGACAGAAAACCTTTTAATTGGAATACTTTAAGAACCAGCTTTGGAATTCAGACCACAGAGTTCATTTCATTTTTGAGTTCACTAAGAATTGGGCGAAATGATCTTCTTCAGAAGAGGAAATTCTTGAGGGAATGAGAATATCGACTGGCATGGCACTGACCTGTCTCTGCCAAGTTGGGAAGACCCATCAAGTAAATTCCTAGGCATGACATTGAAGGTTCACAAAGAAGAAATCCAGTCAACCTCAGAATCCCCTTGTCTGAAGGGTGACTTGTTTGTTGCTTTCAATGCTGCCGATCATTCAGAGAGCATTACTCTACCCCCGCCTCCGGCAGACATGGCATGGCTTCGTTTGGTTGACACAGCTCTTTCCTACCCTGGTTTTTTCTCTATGGATGGTGAACCTGTACTTGAGCAGATGCCTGAATCCAGTCATGTACGAGATGAAGTCTCATAGTTGTGTTCTGTTTGAAGCCAGAAGCTTAAGTGGTTGATATCATCAAGTAAATTCCTCAATGTACACTAGGTATATTTTCAGTGGGAGGTATTAGCTGGTTAGCACAGAAGATGTCCATTAGGGGCAATAGGTATATTTTTTAAAACCATGTAAGTATTCCTTTTTCCTTTACTAAGGGTCTGTACGTTGCCTGTGATTTGAATTTTTGCAGAACATTTGACCAAAAATAAAATGTTCATTTTGAGGAATAATTATTGACCTACTTGTTTTGCTTCAAGTGGTTTAAGTTCTAAAAGTGCTTTTGTTGCATTGCATCTGCATATTCAAATAAATCCATCATATGCATTTAAACAAGGGAAATATGCAGAAGAATAGTAGGAAAAGAAAAGAAAAGAACACTGCAGAACACATGGAAATACTGGAGCTGAAGGCAAACATACACCTGAAAAAAGAAGTTTGTTTCCATTACAATATTCAGAACTATATTCCCCACATCTGGGAAAATTACAAGGGCTTTGAAACAATAAAGAGAAACAAAGAGACCAAGATTTTATTAAAAAAAACTGTGTACGACTACTACTACCATTGTAAATTAATTGCCAAATCCAGGATAGCTTCTACTTGACGTATAGCCTGCTGTTTCTCCTGTTGCTTCAACCTAATTGCAACAGATTCAGGGTCAAGCCCTTGTTCAGTAAGCGCTTCACTTTGTTCGTACCGAACTTCTTGTAGCAATGCATCAATCTCTCTAACAAAATCTACTCTCAGAAGAACATCATCAGCTTCCAGTGGAGGTCTCAGTGGGCCTTGATGCTGAGTGTTGGAGAAAGAAAGGTCATTTATTGCAAGTCATTGAATCAGACATAGTTATTCAATCAGAGGCTAACATATAGCACACCTAAACATTAAACAACTTTACTAAACATCCAGGCAACTTATAAACTTGGCAGTATATAGTGATATGTGAGCAAGGCCTTGGGAAGAAAATTACAAACTTGGCCATTCAACTAATATTTTTGTCCACTCTAATACCAGACATAAATTCTCTCCCAACCACTACATAAGGCACCATGAAGTAGAAACTGAAGCCTACCAAATCAAAAACGCTGAATGACTTGAGGATGTTATGAATAATCATTGAGACTTTCAGGTATAAAAAAGTGACACCGGCTATGACCATGTCTAGAGGTATGCGCTGAAGACTGAAGTCGTATATTGCATTTTTTATGTACCTTGTCAATGTCAAATCCTGCTGGGACGAGAATACTGAATGGATCTTCTCGTGGAAAGGTATCAACCATACGCTTTTTGCATGCCTTCAGCCACCCTTCCTCATCAAATCCATCATGCATATTCAAAAGCTCGTTGAGTAGTCTCATGGCAGGAGTAGCCTCCCGTTTCAAGATCTCTGTCTAAACATAAAAAAACACCAAAATTGAAAGGAAGGATAGTGCAAATGATGAAGATGGTGGAGTTTTTTTTTTTTTTGCTAACTGAGCTAATTGTTAATGATTAGGAGGATTGAATTTGAGGGTATTGGAAAAGAAGCTTAAAAGTTTACATTTTGCATTGAAGTTAAGAACTTGAGCCATTTGTAATTTCATGTTGAACCTGGAGGTACTTTCCAACTTCAAGGAATTTAATCAAACACTACATAAAAAAAGTTTGTTTTCTATTCCAAATTTCCAACCAAGAGGAGATGATAGTAGTGTGCATACAAGCCAATCATGTATGATGATAAAGCACGTACTTTGTAAACAATCTTATTTATTTATTAATGAAATATTCATTTATTACAGGCATTTAATTATCTACATGTTGCTGTTTTTATAATATGTAAATAACCCATAGTTTTAAGCAATGCTTTTAGAATCATGATGATGATCATGCTAATGAGATCTAAATTCTTAGAAAGTTTTAAAACTTAAATAGTTCCCAATCGTGGGATTACTAAAAAGGGGATTAGTAAATCCGGATAGATTGATACATATGTTGCTTGCTCATTGGATGAGGATGATTGATCTCATGATCATTTGTGTGGAGACACTAAAGCAAGTATGTAGGTGCTTATTGAAGAATAAGTTCAGTGAACGTGATTCGCTATGGAATACCTAATGGAGTTTTACTCGCATGTCAATAGGAATTCCTAATGTGATAGTAGTACAAGTGATCCTTGGACTTGAGATCATCATAGTATCTTGTATGTAACAAATTATACTTTGACTTATTCCTTAAGACCTTTTAAGGCATATATAGGGTATGCTTCCCCTTGACTGTTGATCAAGGTTTCTATTTAAATTAAATAGTTTAATGTAATAAGAATAGTTAGAATTATCTTGAAGAAATTGGAGACCAAGGAGCAAGGAGCGCGTGAAGACCTGTTTGTATGGAGCCCGGGTTTAAATGTAATAGTTATATTTAAATTTAAATTCTTGCACTCCTAGGTTTGACCTTTTGGTTCACTTGGTGGCTCTAGTGAACCAAACTAGAATAAAAGTCCATAATCAATCCGAGTAGAATATAATATTCTATATTGCATGCTAAATATTATATATATTATATTTTATGTAAACATGCTTCGCATGTTTAATAAAATGACGCGTATTTTATATATATATGTGCATGCGCGCTAAACAAAATGAGACAAATAATAACAAACCCCTCAAAGAAATAATATTAAGTCCGAAGCGTTCAAATGATATTTGGAATATCGAACGTCGCCTTCTAGCATGATAAATTAATAGAGTATTAAATATTTAATATGAGCTTGTTGTGCTATCCACAAGGCGAGTATTGCGTATTTAAGATGTTAATTAATCACATTTGATGCTTATCAAAAAAATTGAACGATCTAGTCTTGTTGTGCTATCCACAAGGACGAACATTTTTCTTTTTTGAATTTATGGAAGTGCTAGGCTGGACTTAACTTAAATCATTTTAGTTCGGATGTGCACACACTTGACCATTATGATTTAAGAGGCAAAATAAAAGGAGTTATATAGTGTTGTAATTGACAAGAGTTGTCTACCTATTTATTTGTATATCGCTTGTTGTGCTATCCACAAGGTTATATACATTTGAAATGAGATCCTTATTCTCACTAGCAAATCTTTAATTAGATGTTGCCGAACTATATAAGTGAGGGTAATATAGTTTGATAAAAATAGTGGGAGATACCAATTTAAAATAAAGACCTAAATTTATTTTGGTATGCAAAATTAATAAAATGAATGTTTGCTAAAATGTTGTTTTTCACATGCAGAATTTTAAAAATGTCAAAATCACTAATTTCACTGCGAAGCATACTTGATGCTAATAAGCTTACCGGGCCGAATTATACGGACTGGCTAAGAAATCTGAGAATAGTTCTCACTGCTGAAAAGATTTCTTATGTCCTAAACTCACCTGTCCCTGGAACTGTTCCAGAAACAGTCTCTGAGGAAGAGATTGCCACCATTGTAAAGTGGCAAGATGATGCATCTGTGGCTCAATGCATCATGCTCGCATCCATGAATAACGAGTTTCAGCGTCAGCACGAAAATATGGATGCTCCTACTATGCTGATTCACCTCAAGGAGTTGTATGGTGAACAAAGTAGGACTGCTAGATATGAGATATCTAAGGAGCTCTTCCGATCTCGGATGACCAAGGGCAAAGTGAACATAAAGGAACAAAAGAAATCTGATCCAGCTAGCAAAGGAATGTGCTTCCATTGCAACGAGCCGGGTCATTGGAAGAGGAACTGCAAGAAGTTTCTGGCAAAGAAGAAGCTTGGAGAAGCTTCGACTTCCAATCAAGGTTTGTTCATGATTGAAATTAATTTTTCAGAAAGTCAAAATTCTACTTGGGTATTAGATACCGGCTGTGGTTCTCACATATGTAATAATGTGAAGGGACTGGTCAGAAGTAGAAAGCTGAACAATGATGAGGTGATCCTACGAGTGGGGAATGGAGCAAAGGTTGCTCCATTAGCTGTAGGAACTTATTATTTAGCAATGTCTTCGGGCAAGTTCATTTATCTTAATAATTGTTATTATGTTCCGAATATTATTAAAAACATTATTTCAATTTCTGTATTGGATATGGAAGGATTTAACGTTGTTATAAAAAACAATAGTTGTTCTATTTATAAAGACGATGTTTTATATGGTATTGGAAATTTGCGAAATGGACTTTATACACTTGACTTACAAGAAAATATTTTTCAAATTGAACAAACTAAGAAAAGGAAAAGAGATGATATTAATTATACTTACATGTGGCACTGTAGACTCGGTCATATCAATGAAACAAGATTATCCAAGTTGCATAAAGATGGGCTCCTTGAGTTATCTGATTATGAATCATATCCAACTTGTGAATCTTATTTCATGGGTAAAATGACTAAATCTCCTTTTAGTGGAAAAGGAGAAAGAGTTACAGAGTTGTTGGCATTGATTCACACAGACGTTTGTGGACCTATGACAACAAGTGCACGGGGTGGGTATTCTTATTTTATTACTTTCACTGATGATCACTCAAGATTTGGATATGTGTATTTAATGAAATACAAGTCAGAATCATTTGAAAAGTTCAAAGAGTTCAGAAGTGAAGTAGAGAAACAAACGGGCAAGAGTATAAAGATACTTCGATCAGATCGAGGTGGAGAATACTTAAGCGGTGAGTTTCTCTATTGTCTCAATGAAAATAGTATAATCTCACAATGGACTCCTCCAGGTACATCACAGTTAAATGGAGTATCTGAAAGGAGAAATCGAACACTGTTAGACATGGTTCGATCCATGATGAGTTTTACCGACCTTCTAATTTCCTTCTGGGGATATGCCCTAGAAACGGCTGTATACCTACTTAACAAGGTACCTACCAAATCCGCCCCAAAGACTCCATATGAGATGTGAAAGGGGAGGAAACCAAATCTTAAGCATGTTAAGACTTGGAGTTGTCCAGCTTATGTCAAAAAGTTTGAACATGATAAGCTACAGACTAAATTCGAAAAGTGTAGATTTGTGGGATACCCTAAAGAAACTGTAGGGTATTATTTCTATCATCCAACTGATCAAAAGGTGTTTGTTGCGAAACATGCTGCCTTCTTGGAAAAGGAGTTTATCCATGAAGGGGTCAGTGGGAGTAAGATATATCTTGAAGAAGTTCAAGAACCACAAATTACCACGGATCAAAGTCAGGTACCTGACTAAGTAGAAGAACCTACTATGCCACATCCTGTTCGTAAATCTGGGAGAGTACCGAAGATACCTGAGAGGTATGGATTCGTTATAAAGGATGACGATGAGGTACACATCATGAATGATGATGATCCATTGAATTACGAACAGGCTATGAGTAATAAAGACTCAGGGAAATGGCTAGAAGCCATGAAATCCGAAATGGACTCCATGTATGAAAATAAAGTATGGACTTTGGTTTCACCACCTGAAGGCATTAAGCCTATTGGGTGTAAATGGGTCTTTAAAAGAAAGACTGGAGCGGACGGCAAGGTAGAGACCTATAAAGCCCGACTGGTTGCAAAAGGTTTCAAACAAAGACAAGGAGTTGACTATGATGAAACCTTTTCACCAGTAGCTATGCTCAAGTCCATTCGGATTTTGCTTGCGATTGCAGCTTATAACGACTATGAGATCTGGCAGATGGACGTGAAAACGGCCTTCCTCAATGGAAAACTTGAGGAGGATGTGTATATGACACAGCCAGAGGGATTTGTTTCAAAGGTTGGAATAAATCAAGTCTGTAAGCTGCAACGATCCATTTATGGATTGAAGCAAGCTTCTCGTAGATGGAACATTCGTTTTGATGAGACAATCAAAGAGTTTGATTTTATCAAAAATGACGATGAACCATGTGTGTACAAAAAGGTTAGTGGGAGCGCAGTTTCATTCCTTGTATTATATGTTGATTATATAGTACTGATAGGGAATGAAATTTCTATGCTAAAATCAATTAAAATCTGGTTATCTAAACACTTCTCCATGAAGGACTTGGGAGAAGCATCCTATATTTTGGGGATAAAGATCTATAGAGATAGATCTAAAAGGATGCTTGGTTTATCCCAAGGAACGTACATTGATGCAATGCTAAAGAGATTTAGCATGGAAGATTCCAAAAGAGGACTCATGCCGATGAGCCATGGAATACATCTCTCCAAGAAACAGGCCCCAAAGACACCTGAGGAGAGAGACCGAATGAGTAAGATCCCTTATGCTTCTGCAATAGGATCTATCATGTACGGTATGATATGTACTAGACCGGATGTTGCTCATTCACTTAGTGTAATGAGCAGATACCAGTCGAATCCAGGAGAAGAGCACTGGAAGGCAGTGAAGAATATCCTAAAATACTTGAGAAGGACTAAGGATATTTTTCTTGTCTACGGTGGGTCTGAATTAAAACTCGAGGGCTTCACAGACTCAAGTTTTCAAACGGACCAAGATGACAGTAAATCTGTTTCGGGGTATGTTTTTACCTTGAACGGAGGCGCAGTGAGTTGGAAGAGTTCCAAGCAGCAAACAGTTGCTGATTCAGTGACAGAGGCAGAGTATATAGCTGCAAGTGAAGCTGCAAAGGAAGCTGTTTGGATGAAGAAGTTCATAACTGAACTTGGTGTGGTTCCTAGCATTGGAGAAGCAGTTCCCATTTACTGTGACAACACAGGAGCAGTTGCACAGGCTAAGGAACCGAGGTCTCATCAGAAATCTAAACACGTGTTGCGGCGATTTCATTTGATCAGGGAGATCATTGAAAGAGGAGACGTCACCTTGGAGCGTGTAGACTCTCAAGACAACATTGCAGATCCATTTACTAAAGCTTTAACACAACAGCAGTTTGATCGTCACTTAGAGAAGATGGGTATGAGATACCATGGCGATTGGCTTTAGTGCAAGTGGGAGATTGATAGTAGTGTGCATACAAGCCAATCATGTATGATGATAAAGCACGTACTTTGTAAACAATCTTATTTATTTATTAATGAAATATTCATTTATTACAGGCATTTAATTATCTACATGTTGCTGTTTTTATAATATGTAAATAACCCATAGTTTTAAGCAATGCTTTTAGAATCATGATGATGATCATGCTAATGAGATTTAAATTCTTAGAAAGTTTTAAAACTTAAATAGTTCCCAATCGTGGGATTACTAAAAAGGGGATTAGTAAATCCGGATAGATTGGTACATATGTTGCTTGCTCATTGGATGAGGATGATTGATCTCATGATCATTTGTGTGGAGACACTAAAGCAAGTATGTAGGTGCTTATTGAAGAATAAGTTCAGTGAACGTGATTCGCTATGGAATACCTAATGGAGTTTTACTCGCATGTCAATAGGAATTCCTAATGTGATAGTAGTACAAGTGATCCTTGGACTTGAGATCATCATAGTATCTTGTATGTAACAAATTATACTTTGACTTATTCCTTAAGACCTTTTAAGGCATATATAGGGTATGCTTGGGTATAATGAGTTACATATGGAGATAATGAATGATCAATAAAGAATCTACCACCTCTAGTAAAAGAGGAGATATGTCCCATGTGATTCGTTAAATGACAACCCAGGAATCCTTGGCCAAGGTGAAATGAAATTAGAAAGGAGTTTTTAATTTGCATTATTTGGAGTTGTGCATTTTCTAATCGAAATACATAAAATTAAATAAAATAAGACTTGACAGTAAATCCATGTCTTATATTTAATTAGGACATTGTATGGTGGAAGGATTGAATTGTATGGTAACTATTAACTCACAGGTTCTTTTATGATTAATGTTGAAATCTATATTATCTGGAAAGTCGTTGATCGCTAGGGAGGCTTATCCCTATTGTAGAATAAATATTATTTATTTAAATAAATTATTAGTTTAATTTATTTATTTAAATAAGATTAAAATTGTTTTAATTGATTTATTCACAACCGGTTTAATATGGAGAACCTAAAGGGTCACACCATAAAAGGAAGAATAATTATTTAAGAAGGTAATGGCATAATCGTAATAATGCATTAAGTATAATTAATTTAATCTATGGTGATAGAATAAATTAAATAGCTTAATGTTTATTATTTAATATTTTAGAAATATTAAATATAAATTAATAAGAGGAGTCTTATTAATATTATTACAATTATTATTATTTTAATTTCTAAAGGAGTTTAGTAATTAATTTAATATTTAGTACTCTCATTTATTCCTAATAAGATTAGGAGACAAATTAATTAAATGAATTTAATTAATTATTCCCATGTGGTGGGAAGCCTAAATTAATTAAAGGAGTTTAATTAATTAAAAGAAATCCCATGTCTAATAGGATTAGAAGGATTGACCAATGTCTATATAAGAGAAGTCTTATAATAGATATTAGATTGATGCAATTTCAATTGTTGGAGAGTACTCCTTTTCTATAGAGAATAGAAAACTAAGCCAAACACCCTCCTTCTTGATAATTCATCTTCCTTGGTGGATCACCTCTAGAGGCCAAACACTTGGGTGGCTAACGTTGATCAAAGGAAGGAATCTAACCCGGAAATTCAAGGAGATCACGAAGAACAAGGAGTTGAACTAGTACCTGTGGAAGCTTCGTTCTACAAGGGTATGATTCCATAACTTCTTTTTATCGTTTTAAATTAATAATTTGCATAAAGGATGATCCGGGTAATGGTTTTGTAGAAATTTTTTAAACTCTGATATACCATGCTTCCGCTAATTTTTGCAATTTGATTGCGTCACGATTTCGTACAAACCCAACAGTGGTATCAGAGCCAAATCTTTATGCAATTATTAATTTATTTTTGATTTCATATACATATGGGTATGTATTTAAAATAATTTATTGAGCATAATTTTATTGTATAAAATTATATTTTTTAAGAAAAAAAAAAAAAAAAAAAGAGACTTTTTTTGGGACGAATCACAATTTTTTTTGGTGCTAATCTTGAATTCTGCAAAGAAAAGGTGTTGTCTCTTTCTTACTCCAAAAAGAAGGTGATCCATCAGGAAAGGACTTTTTTAATAAACCTGCAGGACTCTTTTAATAAAAGAAGGTGACTTCCTTTTAAAAAATAAATATGATATATTTATATATTATATTCTAAATAATTTTATAATTAAAATAAAGAGTTTATTTTAATCTTGAAATTGGATTTCATGCAATTTAAAATTGCCCATTAAATGATACTCATATATATATGGAATGTTTTAATTCACGATTTCGTACAAACCCAACAGGAGAATGAACAGGAATCAATATAAATCTTCGCTAGATCATTATGCCATTGCAAGATGATCCCAGTAGGCTGGATAAGATGTATTCCTGAGGAGGGAGTGGGGGACACTTCTCATATTACAAAAAAATTAATAACAAAATACTGGTAAGCTTATTTTATTATGGATTATCACTAATTAAGCTTTGAAGTGTTTTGTAAATCAAGCAAAAGCAAAAGCCAAAATGTCAACTGAAAGTCATTCAACAAGAATTCAAGATCAGATGAAGTCATCAGGTACAATAGAATTTATGGACGCCTGAAAATAATTGATTAACACTCGCAGTCAAATAGGCAACTTTGTGCTTGATTGTGACAGTGTTGATGCAGTAACCAGTGCTTACCTCAGCACGCCTATATAAAAGATCAAGACTTCTAATCGCGTCCTTTTCATCCTGGAAAAATGCCATAGATATCTGAATCATTAGAAAGACATAAGAGGCCCTAAAAATTACTCCCAAAACAAGTAGAATGTTGAGTTAATTTTACACTTTTCTGAATCATGCATTTCTACTTGTATTCTTGTAAAATAGCTGGAAAATGAAGGATGAAAATGCCAAAGGTTTCCCGTATTACATTAAAGGAATTGAATATTTCAGAATTGAAGGGACCAGTTAATCTACATTTTGGATCATTTTCAAGAACAAACTTAAATACATGTACCAATTGTAGTCAAACCTTAACAACTACGGCATTCTGGGAACAAGGTGACATGAGCAACACAACTGTGAGGACCCAAACTCTAGATACCTGGTTTAAATCAAAGTTAGGCCCTGTAATTTACTTGCCTAAAGACAAGTCCCGAGTGTAAGCCTTAAACAATTAAATGCTTATGCACAACTGCATTGTACATGGTCAAACCAAGTTCGTTGTTGCTACAAGCATTGATACCAGTATCATCACAACATCAAGAACAAAACTTGACTTTGCCCATTTTTTGGTTCCTAATTCCCCATAATGAAACTAGAGATTTGAAGTGACAAATGCTTCTAAGAAGGAAAATACTAGCACCTATTTACATTTCCATACGGTGCAAGTTCTCACTTTAAAATTGGCATTCAATATAGTAAAGCAACTGATACGCTTACATACATCACGCCGAGCGAGATCGAGCCGATTCCATATGACCATGAGTACAAGTTCAGTGAGTTCGCCTCTCTCAGCAGCTTCCTCAATTTTCTGCAAGAAAGGAATTGAAACAGCAAAACAACAATAGATTAACTGCAGAACAATTTCTCCTGAAGTTCCAAAGAAAAGTTGTGGAAGGGACTGCAAAATATTTAAATACAGCTAATGGTAGAGCAAACTACTAAGCTACTAACTATGGAAAGACTCGTTATTAAAACAGAAAAGTTTTTCATTGGCTGAGCTTCTAAAAATTGTTAGGCGGACCTAAGTGGCGGAGGGGGCGCCTAGCGCCTAGGCATTTCACTAGGCGGACTAGGCGTTTCCTTAAGCGGTCTCATTTATTTATTTTTTGTAATGTACATACATATTATAATATACAAAGCACAAAGTAGACTGTGGATGTAATGTTTTTAAATATTACATGAAACATTACTAAAAGAGCAATCTTTTAAGCTTAACAAATTCATTTTTAGTATTGTAAAGCTTCAAAGTAGAAGTCTGATTATGATAGGTGCCCAACCAAATCGAGGCGGTAGAGGACCGCCTAACACCTAGGTTGTGATTAATCGGACCTAGGTGGTGACTTTTAGAACACTGATGCTATTCACTATCAACTCCTCTATGGGGCACTTGTATGTGAGACTAGACAAAACTCCTAAGTGCAAACAAGCTCATGTCGACAGAACTCACAAACCATTTAGTGTAAAGGCTTACTATGCAATCAAGTTCTTACCACAAAAAACAATCCTAACATTTGCAGCCTAACCTAATGAAAATGCTATTGTAAATTGGTCTTTTATCAGCAATCTCAATAAGTTATTGAAATAAGAAACTGAGAGTGATTCGCAAACGTTGTGGAAACAGCAAGGAGATGATGAACTCAATTCAAGGTTTTTTTGGTTTCAGCCCTTCCCACACACTTCAGTGGACTTATGTTACTAAACAAACTTGTTGCACCTTTACAGGAAAAAAAACCTTGGTACAACACAAACTGAACATGCCTTGTCCCAATATGGTGGTTTTTATATAGCAAGCGGTCAATTGGTCCAGAATAATAACAAGAGCAAGTCAACTCGGCATGGTTAGTCATAAATGTTTTAATATTACAAATGGCGCAAAACAATTCTGATGGAAACAACTACTTTAAATAGATTTTTCAATAATATGGTATAACATTTCTACATATTGCTTGTTCTTATGCCAGGATAAATACAAAAATAACTTTTGAGGCTGCTTAAATGGGAAGACCTGAAACGAGGAAATAAACCTTAGCTTTGAAATTTATGATTACCTCTTCCACTTCTTCAGCAGATCTGATGAAGCCCGACACCAATTTCTTCGCTTTCCGTACCTCTTCTTCAGGATAACCCTTTAATCTCAAGCCAATTTCTTGATATTCTTCAATCTTTCTGTTCTCTTCCTCTTCTTCTTCTTGACGCAATCGGTGTAATTCCTTTGTCTTCTCCCGCTGACGGGCTTGCCATTCCTAATTCAAAAAACTTAGTGCTGATATTTCAATTTATATATTATATCAAGACTCAAGACATTGATCAACTCCAATAAAACAGCTTTTTGAATGCCAAATAAAGAATCTAGATACGGCTCTCAATTTAAGGGACAAGAAGTAAAATAATAATAATAATAAAATCTGAATATTTAAGAACAGAGTGAACTGTGCTCATAAGAAGGGATGAGCTAAAGCAAGAAAGCAATTTAAGGGACAAGAAGTAAAAGAATAATAATAAAAAAATCTGAATATTTAACAACAGAGTGAACTGTGTTCATAAGAAGAGATGAGCTAAAGCAAGAAAGCCATGAAAAGGAGTGACGTACATCATCATAATACTCTTTGGGAAGCCCATTAAGGTCTTTCTCTTCTACTTTCTTGTTCCTACACATAACTGGCAATTGAATCCACTGAAAATCAAGAAAAATAAAGGGGGTTTCTTTGAATATTCAAGAAAGTAAAAGAAGAGAAGATAGAGAAAAGAAACCTGAATTCTTGAAAGGAGAATGTCTCAGGGCTACTGAAGGAGTTCTCGGAAAAGTTGGAGTGAGAGGGAAAAGGGTTATGTGGAACGCCTTTGCCTCCATGTTTTTGCAGGCTACAGATACAAATGAAACGACCACACTGTCAATAAGATATTTGATACAATCCCCCTTTCATTTGGTCGATTTTTTCCCAAATATTATATACTCCCTCGGTCTTCCCTCCATGCTAAAAAATGATTAAATGTACTTTTTATTTTTGTACGAGCAAAGTTACATAAAATGAAACATGAGTATATTTTTTAATATGATTTATTAGTATAAAAATTATACTCTGCTTATCTTCAAGAAGGATAGTATGCGTCGACTTAAGTAAGAACTAACAAATACAATCTGTATACTAGTGTCTATCTTGTTCTTTTTGTTTTTTTCTTCTGTATACATTATTATATTCTATGTTTGTTTGGGTGGAAAAATGGGAGAAGTTAAATAATTAGCAAAGAATTTGAGTGAGAATAAAAATAGTTTTCCTCCCTTTCTGTTTACCAGTTTAGAAAGAGAAAAAAAAAATATTTTTCTTAGCAAATGTAAAAGAAACGTGTAAGCTTGCTACTTGTTTAGTGGATTGCGAATATTTCTAATATTTCAAGTATCCGATTAGTAGAATTAACTATTAGACAAATGTGGAATTATAAAACATTGGACACGTCCTTGTGGGGTTTTGAAGAGGAGTGCATGATATAGTAGTAGTAGTAGTCTATATATATATAGTCCTTTTAGATAAAAATGGTCCATGAGAACTCAGCTCACTTGTAAAAGCTGACTGCTATAATACTTGGTTAATGGAATACAAGGGGTCAAGAGAGACCTGTGACTTCCATCATCAAACTCCAGTATAGGCAGCAGCTCTCACAGTGTTACCCAGCAGCTAGGCCTCACTCTACTTTCCTTGGCACGCACCAGGGAGAGATTTGAAAGATACAATAAAATCTAATTAACAGTATTACTAAGTTTACACAAGACACTTGTCTTTATAATATAAAATTTTACAACTCTTTTAAGTTTACAGGATGATATTTTTGTTATAAAAAGAAAGAAAGAAAGAAAGAAAGAAAGAGAGAAAAGAGAAGATCATTGCTGGGAGTTACAGAAATGAAGACTATAAATGTACAGCTGGAATCAAATTCATCATAATCCCAGAAATAATTACTTCACCGATGGATGATGAGGATTTTTGTGATATCAAGTCTCCATTGCTTCTCCTGATGAGTCCAAACACCAGCATTTATAGTTTGATTTGGAAGTCTCAAAAAGCTCATCTGGCCTCATTTTCTCAAGCTCCATTGGTTGAAAAGAATTGAAAATGTTGGTGACAGCCAGGTAACGTTTAGCAGTTAATGTTCCAGTCACTTCCACCGGATGATCTTGGGAGCGCATTCTCTTATACAATCTCATTGCAGCCACACAATCTTCATAGGGATTGTGAACTCCTATCTGAATATCATACCTGTAAATCCCCCATGTCAAGTAAGTTTTCAACACTTCCAGAAGGAGATCACTTTGATAAACACTCGTCTACATGTTGTCATCACTAATCAATTATGACGAGTTTTGATATATCAATTTGCAAGAAGTGAAAGGCTTAGAGGAGTAAAAACCATCACTAAGTTATACAAACTCATAAATAGTTATACAGTAAAAAGTTAAACCTCGGTGCACATACATATATATATATATATACATGGAGAATGACCAAAGCCACGTTGGCTATGGCCTTTTTTCCAGTAACTCATCTTACACCTTCCATCCCTGACGGTCACCATCAATGACTTTAATAAATCTTCTGCTAAACAATCATACAATTTGGCAGACAGTGTGAAAAACTGTCTGCCGAATGATAACCCAAACTTTTCTACATGAATTTGAGAAAGAATAAACGAGTCTTTGACTGAACAATTTTTAAATGAGTACGAAAACAGAAGTTGTACTGAACTTGTACTTGGTGACAAGTCAACTTTGTGCCAAATTGTATGATTCTATAGATTCTGTGTTACTTGAACAAAAAGCATAAGAATTATAATGAGAAAGTAGAAAAACATATGCAGATAAACAACTCAAAGACTATTAAAGAACATCCAAAAAACAACCAAAAAGGTCAAGTAACTTGCCCTAAATATGTCCGCGTGAGGTATTTGAGTGAGTGGCTGACAAGATTCGTTTTCATCAGTGGATGGTACTTTGAAGTATCCCTACATGGACAAAACAGTAACCATGAGGCACAAATGACAAAAAATTCTGGCAGCAAATTTAAATTTTTCTTACTTCCAATACCAAGTTTTTTAGTTTGTTCAATTCAGGAAACTGTTGAGTTGGTGAAATCACATAAAAGTTCACACTTATCAAGTCAAAAATCTAATATTACCGACACCATCTACTACCACAATTTTTTTTTGGGTAATATTAGGTTCGAGTAGAGCAACTCGCGATGTCTCAAAGGACTGGAATAAAAATTACAGGCCTAAATAAAGCCTTGACAACTTCTATAACATCACTTCCAACATTCCCAATATAATATTGACTATTTAATGCAGAATTCTTCTCAGAAAAACACACTTATAGATAGCAGAAAATAGTTTTAAGATTCAATCGTAATATGTCCTTCTCAAAATATATCTCGTCTTCTAAATGAAACAACATACTGGCCTCATATAAAATTACTTATAATTAACAATGTTGCATTTAATGCCCTCATAATCAGTATCAAAAGGATGAGCCAAGGGGAAGATCGGAATAAAATAAGAGTAGCTACGTAAAAAATATAATTTAAATGTGTAGAAAGGAAGAAACTGATTTTGGGTTATAATTCCTTAATACTTCTGCTCTCAATTACATTGACTTATATACACAAGTTTCACAATGGTAATCTCTAATTTACAACAATGTATACATACTAACTATGGGATAAGATTAACTACAATTATGGGATAAGATTGTATTTTCTAACAGTATCTTCTGACACTCTCCCTCAAGTTGGTGTATACATGTCTTGCATGCCCCCAACTTGAAACAGAATGAATGAAATAACTTACGACTAAGGTGCTGTTTGATTACCTCTTATTGGCTCTTAATGAATTTGCCTCTGATTCGGTCAGAGGCAAATCTTGTTTGGTAGAATTTTTTTTGCCTCTTAATGGCTCTTAATCGGTTAGACAGAAAAATAAATCTAAAGTATCCAGAGGCTGTCTGAACGAGGAAATTTTTTTTGGGGACAATAATAACCTTCCGTCTTTTATCCCATCTATTGTTCGAGAATCTATCCTTCGTCTTCATCTATTGTTCGAGAACTATCCTTCTCTTCTTCTTCGTTGAATCGCTGCTGCTCAGAGGAGGGGGGAGGAGAAGTGGGTGCGTATTGCCTGATGCGTAGCTGATGGAGATAGGATATGCCCTCGAATCGACAGGGTCCGATTTCATCTGGGTGGTTCCTGGAAAAAATAATAATAATAAAGATGATGAGGATGAAGAAAAATGGTTACCGAGAGGGTTTAAGGAGAGGGTTGTTAAGAAAGGGAAGGGGTTGGTTGTGAAGGGATGGGCTCCGCAGTTGTTGATCTTGGACCATCCATCAACTGGTGGGTTCTTGACTCACTGCGGGAGGAATTCCGCCATTGAGGCGATGATTGCTGGGGTCCCATTGATTACATGGCCCTTTTTATGCGATAATTTCTTTAATGAGAGGGGAGGGGAGGAGAGGGGAGGGGAGGGGAGGGGAGGGAGGCGGAGGGGGTGGGGCGGGAAGAGGAGAAAGGGGGGGCAGGAGGAGGGGGAGGCGGAGGGAAGGGAAGGGGTGGGGTGGGGTGGGGTGGGGTGGGGTGGGGCGGGGCGGGGCGGGGCGGGGCGGGGCGGGGGCATGGGCGGCGGGAGGAGGGGGAGGCGGAGGGGCTGGGGCAGGCGGGGGCGGGGGAGGGGGAGGGGGAGGGAGGGAGGCTGGGGAAGAACAACTGTTGTCCTTTTCTTTTTCTTTTTTCTTTTTTTGTTATAGGGTTAAAATAGTAAAAATATGTTATTCAGACATTTTGAAAAAAATAATTATCAAATAACATTTTTTCATTCAGATACAATTTTATTCAGATACTCTATATTATTCAGATGTCTAAACTGTTCAGGTCTTAACAATCAATTTTATCAAACACAACCTAAGACATTTAGTCAAAATATCATCAAGTTGATGTTCTGTTTTGACAAAAGGTAAGCAAATAATATTACTAGTTAACTTTTCTTTAATGAAGTGTCTGTTAATCTCAATGTTTTTTGTTCTATCGTGTTGTATCGGGTCGTTTGCAATACTAATGGCTGCTTTATTATCACAAAATAATTGCATAGACCTTTTAGTTGTAATACACAAATCTTCTAGCAAACTTCAAAGCCACATTAGTTCACATATACCCAAGGCAATAACTCGATATTCTGCCTCAGCTTGCCACCACGGATTGGTTCTTACTGTGCCAAGTAACAAGATTGCCTCCAACAAATGAGCAATAACTAGATGTAGAACTGATGATCCTCTATAAAGCCAGCCCAATATGAGTCGGAAAATGCTTCGATTCTCATAAGATCATGTGGTGCGAACAATATACCTTTTCCAGGAACAGACTTGAGATATCTCAGAATTCTGTAGACAGTTTCCATGCGACAATGTCGACGATCATGCATATACTGACTTACTACTCCCACATCATAAGATATATCCGATCTAGTATGAGAAAAATATATCAATTCTCCCACCAAACGTTGATATATTTCTCTATCAAGCGTAGGTCCTGAGCCACCTACTATATGATGATTAACTTCAATAGGAGAATCAGCAAGCTTACATCCCAACATACCAGTTTATGTTAGAAGATTAAGTACATATTTCCTTTGAGATAGAAATATCTCACTTGAAGATCTCGCAACTTCAATACTAAGGAAATATTTCAAAGAACCACAATCTTTGATCTCAAACTCTCTAGTCAGTCTTACTTTGAAATTCACTATCTCTTCTCTATTATTCCCTGTCACCACAATGTCATCAACATAAACAATAAGAATGATAATCTTACCCTTTATTTGTTTGACAAATAGAGTATGATCTGTTCGACTCTGCTTGTACCCAAATCTTATCATTACTTTGTGAAATCTACCAAATCAGTCTCTAAGAGATTGTTTCAGACCATACAAAGCCTTTCGCAAAACCATGAGGTATTTCCATGTTCCTCCTCCAAGTTAATATGAAGGAACGCATTTTTTACGTCTAATTATTGAATATCCCAACCGAAGTTTGCTGCACATGAGATTATAGTACGAATAAAGTTCATCTTTGCCACAGAAGCAAATGTCTCTTGATAACCAATCACATGAGTTTAAGTATGCCCTTTGAAACTAATCTGACTTTGAGTGTCTCAATTGTCCCATTAGACTTCTGTTTGATTGTATATATTCACTTGCATCCAACTGGTTTTTTTCCCACAAAGAGTGACTAGTTCTCATGTATCAGTCTTTTTTAGAGCATTCATCTCTTCTATCATAGCCTTTTTTCAGTTCTCATTGTTAATTGCTTCTCTCCACCCCTGAGGACAAGGAAGAAACAAAGGAATGGTAGAATACAGATAATTTAATATAGGCTAAGAAATTAGAGATAGGATGTTAGGTACATGATCTAACCACTTTTCTAATAGCAATAGGAAGATCAATATCATTAGAAGAACAAGTAAGATTCTTACCATTAGTATTATCAGGACTAGGTTTTGAGAAGAGTTATTATAGTGGTGCAGAAATGGTGACCTTATTCTTGTCTCTTCGAACATAGATCCTTAACGCAGACTCATTTTGTCTAGCATGTGACTCTTGTGACTCCCCTTGTGAAGATTTATTAGAGACAACAACGGGAACAAGAGAAGATGTATAAGGAAGAATAGTACTACTTGTAATCCAGCCTCAGGAGTAAGCTTCTCCTCATCAATAACATCATCCCCTTGAGTAGAAGGTGAGGAAAAATAAAAAGGTTCCACCTCCTAAAATGTGACACCACGAGTGACAAAAACTTTGTGTGAAAGAGGATGATAACATTTGTAACCTTTTAGTGTGGGAGAATACCCAATGAAAACACACCTAAGAGCCTTGGGATTTAGTTTTTCCCGAATGGGAGATTTATCAAGAACAAAACACACACAGCCAAAAACTCGAGGTGAGTGAGAAGGATTTGTCGTGTGCTGGAGGTAAGAAATGAGACTTCTATTCCTAAGAATTCTAGAAGGAAAGCCGATTTATAAGAAATGCAGTTATCAGAACAGTATCTCCCCATAGAAACTTAAGTGTGTTCATAGTGAACATAAGAGTACGTGCTACCTCTAGTAAGTGCCGGTTTTTTCTTTCTACCACTCCTTTTGTTCTGGGTTTTGACACAGGAGGTTTGAACTATGATGCCATGCAGAGAGAGAAAAGATGCAACAACATTATTATTACTATATTCAAGGCCATTATCGTTATTGAGAATTTTTACTTAAGATTCAAATTGAGTTTGGATCTTCTTATAAAATTTTTGAAAACAGTCAAACACCTCATTTTTGGAATTAAGAAGATAAATCCAAGTTACGCAAGAATAACAATCAATAAAACTAAAAAACCATCTATAACCAGAACGGAAAACAACCCGAAAGAGTCCCCACATATCAGTATGTATAACAACAAATGGTTCAGAATATCGACTGTTAATAGCAAATAAATACGTTTGTGTTTACTAAATTCACATGGTTCACATAAAAACTAAGTTTTATTACAATACTTAACTAAAGATGGAAATAAAGACTAGTACTGATAAAGGAGGATGTCCCAGACGTCGATGTCATTGATGAAAAGAAGTCGGGTTAGATTCAAAATTAGATTGAAGAGCCTGAGTAGCAGTCCCATCTGTAATCAGAGGCATGTTAAACGAGGAAACATCCAAATAATATAGACCACCAACTGCACTACCACTGCCAATCTTATGCCTTGTCACCAAGTCCTGAAAAACACAATGAATTGGGAAAAAAATGATTGAGTAATGATTCGGTAAGACGTTGAAATGAAGGAATATGAAGAACATATGATAATGTTAATAAAAGAGCACAAACTACTGAATCACTCCTGGAGATATGAGAAAGGGAACCATTAGCTACTCCACCTTTGTTTTTGTCAGAACAAGGCGTGTATGAGATAAAGAGATTGGAGGACTCGGTCAGATGCTTAGAAGCACATGTGTCTATGATCCAACTAGGGCAAGTTAACGAAACATTAAAAGCACAAGAGTGTATACCTGATTGTGCATAATGAGAAGAAATGGATTTGGAACAGTTTTCGAAAAAAGCAAAAATTTCCTCAGGAGTGAGAGCAGTAATAGCTTCCGAAGTACTAGATGCATCAACAGGAAGTGTTGTAGTGGACATATAGGTCTGGGAACCACATTCACGACCATTACTAGACCAACCTCCACGTCCTTTAGAACGACCATGAAGCTTAAAACAGAGATCCTGGTATAGTTTTTTCCCCTACAGTAGTCACATTCTTGGGACTCCTCGTTCGAGTGTGTGACAGGAGACTGAATGGAGAAGCCAGGCTTAGGATAAGAAGTTCGTTAACAAGATTTAGAACCATCACCTGACGTTTACTTTCCTTTTGTTGGACTCTGGCATGAGCCTCTCGCAATGATGGAAATGGTGTCTGACCAATCAACTGCGCTCGAACTTGACCATACTCTGTTCAAACTAGTCAAAAAATCCACAACTCTATCTTCACTAACAAACTTTTGATAAGTTGTTGCATCTTCCATACATTTTGATAAGTGCATTAATCTCCGCAAAATACTGAGCCATAGTATTCTCCCCTTAACCCATCTCATAGATTCTTTTACGAATGTTATATGCCTTAGACATAACATCAGAAATAGAGAAATTTTGAGAGATAGCCTCCCAAATCTCATAGGCAGTGTCTAAGAACATGTAACTACTCCGCATATTAAGTTTCATCGAATTAAAAATTCATATCTTCACCATGGAATTATCAGATTTCCACTTCTCAATTGGCATGCGACATGCTTGAGACCAAGCCAAATAGTTGGTTCCATCCATTTGAAGGGGTTTAGAACCAATGTTAATTAAGAGTATGGCTTCTAAAAACTTGTTGTCCCATGCTACTGTTATAAACAACACCACTTTGTTCCGCCATATAACAGGTAGATACAATATATATCCAACGAGGATAAACTTTACCAAAGATAACAAATACTTGCACTACACTTAGAAACAAAATTTATGCAGAAGAAGCAATAGGAATCAGTAGTAACAGCAAAAAATTGAAGATACATACAAAAACAACCAACTGGAATAAAACAGATTGGATAAACCTAAACCAAACACCACAAGACTATTGTAGATAGCAAGAGGAGAGAGGCTAACACCATGGAAGTGGCCACGTCGGCAGAAGTTCGCCGAAAAAATCTTACGTGCCGACTGAAGGTGACGCGTGGCATCGGCCCTCCGCGAGTGAGGTCGAGCGTGGAGGCGTGTGTGGTGGTGTGTCAGAAGTCTGACACCTTGACTGGTAATGAGTAACCCAATTATGATCTCAATTTCTTCATATAAATTTGTTCAACTAGTTTTCTGAAAGGAAATAAGAATGGCAGCGGAAAGAGAAACTGAGTTGACTAGTTTTCTAATAATAAGGAATGAGGCTCTGATGCCATGTAGAAAGGAAGAAAGGGTTATAATTCCTTGATACTTCTGCTCTCAATTACATTGCCTAACATACACAAGTTTCACAATGTAGCAACCCCTAATTTACAGTTATGGTAATTCCTAATTTACAACAATGTATACACACTAATTATGGGATAAGATTAACTATAATTATGGGATAAGATTGTATCTTCTAACAATATCTTCCAACAAAATGAACAAATGTAAGCATAAAGAATGTACTCACAAGAAGTAACACAGAAGTTGTAGGAAAAAATTTAAGTGCACAAGTTGTAGGAAAAAATTTAAGTAGATATTCAGACATCACGTTCTCTTCATCTACACTTTGTTTTAAAATAGAATGATTTGGTACAGAAGATGCAGTGCATAGAGAAGGGATCCATACTAAGGTACTAATTGGTGAACAATAAAGACAAAATTAGATGAAGTAGCTCAAAGTAAACTACAAACAACAGATATGCAAATGATAATAGTGATGTCATATGATAGAATTATATACCATCTCTACAACTGTATAACACTTTAAAGACTAACCTTACATGCAGATAATATATAATAGAACTATTCCGATTTCAAAACAAAGTGAAAAGGCTTATTTTTATGGCAGAAAACCACATTTGAATTTTGAATCAAACAATTGACAATAAACTAAGATTTCATCCAAGATTACAATTGTCAATCTCAATGTATATCTTTGTTAAATACTGTAGATAGTTTTGGTAACTTGGGCAACCAGAAAGGAGCTCACCTCAGCATATGGTCAGGATAGTTCATTCTTAAACAATCCAAGTCATGCTCTAGATCATGACCCACAAGAAGCATAGCTTTCCCCCCATCCAGCCGCAATCTCCCAATGGATTCTCCATTATGCAAAATTTGCAAAACTTTCTCCTGCACTTCTTTGAGTGGCATGGCATCTCTCAGATGTTCTTCTGTTATACCCGTGACTTCGTACCTGAAGACAAACATATAAACAAAAAATTGCAAGGATATATAGGTGATTGCCAATAGTCTTTTTAAAACACTCTAGACACAGGCTAAATTGCAGGTCATACCTGTAGTTAGTTACGGGAATTTGAGGTAACACATAAGTGTGGAAAATCAGCTTCTCATTTTCATCAACAAGGCATACCCTAGCACAAAGATCAAGTGATCCATCACTTCCACCACCAACCATTTCACAGTCAATTGCAATTGCTTCAAAACCTCTGCCACTGTGGTTTCCCATATATGAGGTTGATTGTGAAATATAAATCTGAGATTCATTGCCAGGCATCTTTATCATTTCCTGTAACAGTTCCACACAAATTTAAGAATATAAGTAAACTAAAAAATATTATAGACTGATAGCAGCAACCGCATAACAATAGCCACTGTGAAATCAGTGTAGGAAGATAGCTTAGAAATCATGTGATGATAAACCTTGGACTTTGAGAATATAGTTGTCAACAATTTAATATTGTAAACTTACAGGAGTAACTGGAGCAGGTATGCAGCACATTTCTTTATGCTTGCTAAGAGAATCAAAGCTGTCAAACAATTTCAAACAAAGGTTGCAACCTCTTTCTGTATAGATACGAGAACAATTTGCTTTGGGCAATGGACCTAGACAATTGACGAAAGAAACATAAAAAATAACTAAGATACTGAACATTTAACAAATGAATGTGGGGAATCCAATAATATCCCACCAGTAATATGCTCCCTTAGTGATTCAAATGACTTGCAGTACTTCTTACACACTTCACATTTAGGCTGATGAACCGAGTGGTAAGAACTTTTCATGTGTTCAATAAGATGCTCCTTCTTTTTATACTGCTTGAAGCATGCTGCACATTTATGCCTGGAAACACACATAAATGTAAGATATGCATTAAACGACAAAACAATGACACTTTACATCCTACAAATATGCAAGTAGACAGTTAAGAAAAAGATGTAACAAACCAACAATATGAAATTGTTATCATGCACTGGTCCGTTTTAAATAGTTAATTGACATACATACCATGCATTTGAGGTAAAAGTAAGCAAGATGTAATAAAATTACAAATTGGTTTAGAGAGTAAAGTATAAAACAGAGAGAACAGCTCAACCAAACAATACATAAGCTACACATTGTGTAGAATCATTATTTTTTTGCAATAAAAAAATTCATTGTACCATAGCACATAAAGAAAAATATGACAATTTTATTTGACAAGTATAAATCTGACAATGATGATATATGAAGAGTAATAACAAACTAATTTTTTCATTTTCGCACTTATTGCAATGATTATTATGGGCAAAGTGGTACACTGAGGAACTCAAAGCTTTGATTAGTAACAGTTCTGTTATCCCTTCCATATAACTCAGTTTTACCCCAATTAACACAAACAAGGTACAAATTATTATCCCATATAAGTAATAAGTTTAAACCCCACAAATCTATAAATCACAAATCTGATGTGGATTTATCCCCTCAAATCATGTCCGTGTAACAAACAACCAAGGGAACTAGTAAGTAAGTTTGCATCAATGAATATAAAAAGACTCCTAAAGCAAATTGATTTAGATAAAAACCGAACAGAAACATATTCAAAGTTCTTTAATATCAGCAAAGTTAATAATATAACCCCACAATGGCAAACCATAAGTTACTAAGAAAATGTGAAACCTTGAAACTTAAAAATGTAATATTTAAATTAGCTTAACCATTAATAACAGAGGCAAGATACAGAAATAAAGTTGATCGACTTCACATGATACACCCCAATATAGCAGAATAACTGTCAGAATCATTTGTATAGATTACGGATATCGGGGGACAACGGAAGCTATTCTAGATATGAAGAAGTATTGAGGAACGACTAGTTTCTAATATCTCTAGAATGCTGACAAAAGCCTCACAAGCAAACAATCAATCAGTAATATCTCTAGTTTTATCCCGATTAACAACAAGGTACAAATGGTAATGCAGAAGCATTGAGTAACTGACTAGTTTCTAATCTCTCTAAAATTCAGACTATGAGTCTCACAAGCAAACAATCAATTAGTGTTGGGATTGACTCATACTTCTGCGGGTTCGACGAATGGCCACTACGACTACCCAGTCGGGGGTCTCGCTCACCGGTGGGCGATCGGCTGCCCAGCTCGCCGGTGAGGGGGCAGCGCCCCTTGGAAGCCAAGTGCAAAGTGCAATAGGGCTTGGAGATTTATTAGTAGCCCGGTCTTGGGTTTTACTAATGTATTGGGCTCCAAGTGTTTGGGCTCATGTTATAGCAATTAGGGTTTTTTCTAGTTACTATAAAAACATTGTTTGATGTGTGAATCATTGTAGAGTGTGTGAGTCATCTAATTAATACATCAGACAAGCAAGATTAGCCAAATTGGTGAACCTGGGTATATCGTATGTCCTTATTTTTCCGTCTTTCATATAATATCTGTGTGATTGTAATATTATTCGATCTTAAATTCTAACATTTGGTATCAGAGCTACGTTTGAGGGTTTTGGGATTGCCAAATTTAAGATGTCGAATATAGGGTCATCGCGGATTGAAATTGATAAATTTAACGGAAAGAGTTTTGAACTCTGGAAACTGAAGATGGAGCATATTCTCGTGGATAGGGATTTCTGGACACTAATTGAATATCCAAAGTCGATTGTTACTCAGAAGGAGGGGACGTCTTCAATTGAAACGGATTTGAAGGAGAAACTTGTTGAATGGGAGAAGTTGGATCGGAAGGCTCGTGGCCTGATACGACTATGCCTTGCTGATAACGTCCTGGTTAATGTTTCTGGGGAGAAGACTGCGAAGGATCTCTGGACGAAATTGGAAACCCTATATCAAAGTAAGTCCTTAGTTAATAAATTGTTTCTTAGGAAGAAATTGTATAAACTTCGGATGGATGATGGAAGTTCGTTTTCTGCACACCTACATGAATTTAATACCCTGATTAGTCAGTTATCATCAATAAGTTGTGATATCAATGATGATGATAAAGCTATTACCCTGCTCTGTTCACTGCCTGATTCGTGGGATAATCTGATTATTGCGATTGGTAATGGTACTACAGAATTGTCATTTGAGGGGGTTGTTTCAGCTTTATTGTCAGAAGATATGCGACAACAGAGTATGGAGAGTTCAATCAATGAGGCTTTGTTAGTTCGAGGGCAAAATCAGAATAGAAATTCAAAGAGGTTTGGACACAAGTCACAATCACGAGGAAGATCTAAGAGTACTGACAGGTCGAAAATTAAATGCTGGAAGTGTAATGAATTTGGGCATATGAAAAAGGACTGCAAGAACAAGGGTGGTAAATCTGCGAATGAGAAGAATAATTTGGAGAATAAGGATGAAGCTACTGGAGACTTGTACATAGCAGCTGCTTGTGTAGCCCAAACAGATGATGATGTCTGGTTCATATATACAGGAGCTTCGTATCATATGACACCTCATAGGGATTGGTTCTGTCAGTATGAAACATTCAACGGAGGTAATGTTATGATGGGTAACGACGCATCCGTGAAAATTGTTGGTTGTGGAAAGGTGAAGCTCAGGATGCATGATGGTACTGTTAAAACACTTTCGGGAGTTATGCATATTCCTGACCTTAGCAGGAACTTGATATCGGTTAGCACGATGACAGATGGAGGTGTCAATTTCAATTGTGACAAAGACTTATGTAAGATGACTCGTGGGTCAATTGTAATAGCGCGTGGTAGAAGACATGGTACCTTATACAAGCTACTGGGAAGTACCATAAAGGGGCAGTTTGGTGGCTCTTTAATTTCTGAGAAAGAAGACAGTGCGGAGAACAGTTCCTCTATGTTGTGGCATCAACGGTTGGGGCATATCAGTGAGAAGGGACTGTCCACTATAACATCAAAGAAACTAGTGGAAGGGGTTCCAGATTGCTCCATGGGATTCGGATTCTGTGAGCATTGTTTGTACGGAAAACAGAATAGAGTCAAGTTTAAGTCTACTGCCACTAGAGCGACTGGAGTATTGGATTTGATACACAGTGATTTGTTTGGGGAAACTCCAGAAGCATCTCTTGGAAAACAAGATACTATGTGTCTTTTGTAGATGATTTTTCAAGATATGCTTGGGTTTATTTTATTAGAAGAAAGTCTGAAGCACTTGACAAATTCCGAAAGTTTAAGGCACTAGTTGAAAATCAATTCAACAGGAACATAAAGGTTCTTCGAACTGATAACGGTAGAGAGTATTTTTCAGTTGATCAGTTTTGTGCTGAGCAGGGCATTGCAAGGCAGAATACAATTCGGATGACACCTCAACAAAATGGTGTGGCTAAGAGATTAAATCGGACACTCATGGAAAAGGCGAGGTGTATGCGGAGTTGGACAGGCTTGGAGCCTAAACTCTGGGCAGAGGCAATTGCTACAGCATGTTACTTAAAGAACCGGACACCTACATCTGCATTGAACGGATCAAACTCCTTTTGAGGTACTTTTCGGGAGGAAGCCTAGTATGTCTCATGTTCGAGTGTTTGGTTGTGATGCGTATATACATGTGCCGAAGGAAAAAAGGAACAAATTTGACTTCAAGTCTGAAAAGTGCAAGTTTATTGGCTATAAGGAAGGTGTCAAGGGATACAAACTGTGGAATCCAGAGACTAGAACTGTTTTGTACAGCAGAGATGTGGTGTTTAGAGAAACATCGAATGAGCCAGTTGTGGATAAGTCTTCCGAAGAACTTGATAGTGTGCAGATTGATGTGAGCATGGGAAAGCAGGTGGAGACTACGAATTCACAGTTGGCTACAGATTTTACAAATGATGAACTAGTTGAGTCCGAACATGTTGTTTTGCATAATGAGGAAGATGGGGATGATTCAGATATTGAGGAAGATACTGAGGTGGAGGTTGATGAAGAAGTCGAGCCTACATTGAGGAAGTCCACACGGGTTCGAAGGCGACCAAGCAGGTATTCACTTAGTGCGTATCATGCCTTACATGTCACTAGTGATGAACCGTGCACAGTTAAAGAGGCGAGGGCCTCGAGGGAGTCGAATCAGTGGGAGCTTGCTATGAATGAGGAGATGCGGTCACTTAATAAAAATCAGACCTGGAGTCTTGTTAAATTGCCTAAGGATCGAAAGGCGATTAGATGCAAATGGGTGTTTAAGAAGAAGACAAATGCAGATGGAAGTATAGAGAAGTATAAAGTGCGATTGGTGGCAAAAGGGTATTTTCAAATAGAGGGAATTGACTATGATGAGATCTTATCTCCAGTAGCAAAGTTGACATCCATCCGAACAGTTCTATCTGCAGCAGCTGTCTATGATCTAGAGGTTGAGAGATGTCAAAACAGCGTTCCTTCATGGTGACTTGGAGGAGGAGATTTACATGAATCAACCAGATGGTTTTGAAATCAAAGGCAAAGGGAATCTGGTATGTAAATTGAAGAAGTTCTTGTATGGGCTTAAGCAATCTCCAAGAATGTGGTATCAAAAGTTTGATTCTTACGTTTTACAACTTGGATTCATGCGATGTCAAGCTAATCATTGTGTTTATGTGAAAAGGTTGGGTGACAATTTTGTTATTCTAACCTTGTATGTTGATGATATGTTATTGATTGGAAATAACAGGAAAATGATCAAGTCTGTGAAAGGTTTGTTGGCACAACAGTTTGATATGAAGGATCTTGAGCCAGCAAATTTCATCTTGGGTATGCATATACACAGGGATCGTAAGAATCGGAAATTGGTGTTAGAGCAGAAAAAGTACATAGAAAGGGTGTTGAAGAAATTCAACATGATTGGCTGCAAACCGGTTGGAACCCCTATGGCTACAGGAACTAAATTATCTGTAGATTAATGTCCTAAGACCAAAGAAGAAGAGGAGGAGATGGCCCACATTCCATATACAAGCGCGGTCGGAAGCTTAATGTATGCAATGGTATGTACGAGACCAGATATTGCCCAAACAGTGGGAGTATTGAGCAGATATATGTCAAACCCCGGGAAGGAGCATTGGACCGCCATCAAAAGAGTTCTCAGGTATCTTTGTGGTACTTTTGATTTTGCATTGCATTTTGGAGGTAAAGAAGATGGGAGGAACTTTGAGGTGGTAGGATCTGTGGATGCTGATTGGGGTGGAAGATGTTGATAGCAGGAAATCAACAAGTGATTATGTATTCAAATTGTTTGATAGTCTTGTGAGTTGGATGAGTAAAAAGCAAAGTGTTGTTGCGTTATCATCTACGGAGGCAGAATACATGGCGCTTACTCATGCAAGTAAGGAAGCAATATGGATTAGCAGGTTGTGTGCTGAGCTTGGTTTTAAACAGAAGACAGTGAAGTTGAAGTGTGACAGTCAGAGTGCTATTCACTTAGCAAAGAATCCTGCATTTCACTCACGGTCGAAGCATATTGATATCCAATATCACTTCATTAGAGAGAAGGTTGATGAAAAACGGATTCTCTTGGAGAAGGTTGACACGGTAGTGAAAGACGCAGATCTTCTTAACTAAAGCAGTTAGTTTGGTGAAGTTTGAGTGGTGTACATCTGAGGTGGGTATCAAGAAGTATTCATCAAGTGAGAGAATGTTGGGATTGACTCATACTTCTGCAAGTTCGACGAATGACCACTACGACTACCTATTCAGGGGTCTCGCTCACCGGTGAGCTAGCGGCTGCCCAGCTCGCCGGTGAGCTGGCGGGGGATTGCAAGGGGGCAACGCCTCCTGGAAGCCAAGCGCAAAGTGCAATTGGGCTTGGGGATTTATTAGTAGCCCTGTCTTGGGTTTTACTAATGTATTGGGCTTCATGTGTTTGGGCTCATGTTATAACAGCTAGAGCTTTTTCTAGTTACTATAAAAACGTTGTTTGGTGTGTGAATCATTGTAGAGTGTGTGAGGCATCTACTGAATACATCTGACAAGCAGGACTAGCCAAATTGGTGAACCTAGATATATCGTGTGTCCTTATTTTTCCGTCTTTCATATAGTATCTATGTGATTGTAATATTATTCGATCTTAAATTCTAACAATCAGTAAAGGCCAATTCTTGAAGGTTTTTTCGACTAGTAAGGACATTGCAGAAACCTAGTGATCTAACCAATGCTGATCATAGTTGATAGTGAATCAATTTTACCAACAATCAGTTACAAAGCATCCAATGAAAGAACCCACTGGCAATCCAGGGCAAATCAAAATCCTAAAGAATCAATTTTGGAAAATTATAAAAAAAACAAAATAAAAGAGAATATCATAAAATCACTCTGCATGTATCTACTAGTGTGGTTAAACTTGATTTCACCCTACTCTAACATTTATCATCAACCAAACAAATTCTTCTGTGAAAATTAAACACATAACATATGTAGAGAGAGCGAGCGAGAGAACGGGACCTTGTCGAATTGAGGGTTTTAGGGAGTTGTGTTTCAAACTCGGAATCCATTTACAGTGATAGAATAGAGATGTCTACTATATTATATAATGTATAAGCAGAAGAGCAGAGAAGAATGGATATTTGTTTGATGATAAATTTGGGGTTTTTAGCTCCGACTCCGAGGGTTTATTTGACTCGATGTTAGTACTACTCCTGTGAAGTTGCAACCCCTTCTGACATTCAAACTATCCTAGGAAATGATCCGAGTCGAGTTGTATCGCTCAAATTATACTCGAATTTTTTTTTAAATATTCCGATTCTTCCTCGAATTCAAATGTAATTTTATAATTTTTGCTCAGATTTAAATCCGATTTATTTTTAAGTCAAGTTATTCGCGTGTATTTGATACACACAACAATTAAAACGGATTCATTTGTATTATAATAATTTAAATAAAATTAAATCAATCAAATATTTGAAATAATTTACAATTTGAATTTTTCAAATTAAATATTGAGCCTTGTAAAAAAATTATTGAAATGATACTACCATTCTTGAATCAATTGATAAACATATACGAAAAACATAAAAAGTTCTTTCACTATTCAAAGTATTTGAAAAATTGAATTGTTGAATATTATGTAATAAATAAATCGAATATATTTGATACTATATACGAGTAAGAATCAACGACGAGTATAGATCAATAAGATAAGAAAATTTCAATATTCTAAATGAGAGACAATATTTTCGAACTGATCTCGAACTGGATTACAAGTCGTTCCGACTCATTTTCAGTTTTACCTATAATATTCTTCTTTTCTTTTTTAATCTTTTAGACTTTTTAGTTGGAATGTGCAAAACAAAATTTACAGATTTTACTTTTATTTTTTTTGAATCATTACAAATTAGAAGAAATCATCAAATCATAATTAGTGATATGCTGGATTGGAAATTTTTTTAGTTCCCGTAAAGGTTTTTAGACAGCATGCACAACTAGATTGAAAGAAATGGATTTTAGTTACATTCATATAATTATAATTAAGTTGAAACTGTAGCATACTTTATTAAGAGAAAAACGTTACTACTATTTTCTAAGTAGACCAACTAATTTAATTAACCACACAGCAATTAAGCAACTGCCTGAATCCAAATCCAAACAACTCACCACCATCATAGATTCATAGTCAAATACATTAAATAAATAAAAGAAAACCCCATAAATCCACATAACATCTGTGCATAATTCAATCAATCCTTCGATCCAACAGCATCCAGATTAAATTGAGTACCAAACCAACTCACATAACACTGCAACCATTACTGTATTCATCATTGAAATAATCACCATACCCATCAACCCTACCCCTAGGCATTGGACTACCGCCATATCCTGCTGCAGCCGGCATCATCCTAGGACCACCATAACCAGGTGGCGGCGGAGGGGGCGGAGGCGGAAAATGTGAACTTCTTATCGGATAATTCATACGACCACCGTGAACAAACTGGTTGCCACTACTAGTAGGATGCCCCCGAAACATTGGAGAGTAATTCATTTGCGGCACGCGATCAAAAATGATCGAATCCCTCCTGTGGATTCTACAATGAATATCTCTGCATATATGTTCAGGGAATTCTTTTGGGGTTGCCATGAAGCTTTGAAGTGGATGATTTTGTACTGGTGCGTGGGTTTTGGATTGATGGCCTGCACAATTATTATTATTATTATTATTATTACTATTACTATTACTATTTTTGTGACAACAAGAAGGACTTGCAGCATGTTCTTCATCTGTTTCCTCATCATCATCATCAGCTGCAGCTGCTTGGTTTTGTTCCTTGTCCGGCACCACCTCTGCTTCTTTCCCCATTTTTTTAATCTTTTTGACTAATTTCTTGGGGTCTAATTCGCTTGTGACTGATACCAAATTCTTTTTCGGATCTACATCAACTGAATGAACACCTAAATTTATAAATTATACTACTGTATCAGTATGTAATATATATGTATATATAGATACATCAATATAGGAAATCAAAGAAATTGTCATGCAGTGATATATAATAGGGAAATGATATATAGTACGTGTAAATATATATCAACTTTTTTGTTTGAGTAAATATTATTGGCAATTCTATTAAAATATATATATATATATTTATATAATATAATATAATAACTTATCCTTATAATTAATTTTATAATCAAAAGTACGACTCATAATTATATGATTGTCATAATAATAGGGAAAAATTATTTTGTTTTATACTCAACCCATCCCGCAAAAAAGAGTTCATTCTAACTTTTTGAAGTCAAGCTAAAAAATGCTAAAATATAAAATTAAATGTGATTCATGTGAGTTTTATAAATTTTGTAATTAATTAGTGGTACTTTTTAGATAGTTACAATATTTAGATTTTACTAAATTTAATCAAATGAGTTTTACATTAATTTTGAAATCTAAATTTTCACTAATTGATTTCAAAATTTGAAAAATGAAACTCTAGCTTTTATATAACTAAGGAAGTAGTACTATAAAGAAAAAACACCTTTGATTCTCAGTAACCCTTTCTTCAGTTTCCCAGGACATGCCTTGCAACAGTGGATTTTTACTTTCAAAACACAAGTCTGCAAAAGTTCACGGGCAAAAGAAAACATCAACAAGACTAATATATATATCTATCTATCTATATATATAGATATATATATATACATATATATATAGAGAGAGAGAGACAGAGAGAGAGAGAGAGAGAGAGAGAAAAAAAGTAAAGATAGATGAATACCTCAATAGGATGGATGTTGGCCATTGAAATTGTCTTAAAAAAATTGTAGCAAAAAAAATGAAAAATTGAAGGGTTTTGTAAGGATGAGATCGAAGAGCTTTTTTTGAGAGTTTTATAAAGATGGAAGAGAGAGGTAGATGCTACATATGGATGAACTTCATCATTTTGTGAATCTTATATAGACCAACAAATCTAGGGTTTACTAATTTATTTATTTAGAAGAACAAATCTTATTAATTGTGAATCTTATATAGACCAACAAATCTTATATGCATGGAAGTTTTTCTTTATATATATGACATTAACAAAATTATGAAAAGTTGTTTGAGCAAATAAATTATGTAAAGTTAAGTACGTGCATGATATATATATATATATTATGGTACAATCAAGTCATTTACGTAATTTATTGCAAACCGAGAGTTCAGAGAGAGATTTTAGGATTAGATTTTACATAATCGTGCCATAAATTATGCTCAATACTTATAAATAATTCTATATTGTTTGTTGTTGTAGTATATATATATATTGAAGATCCAATCTTAATACGAAAATTAGGGGAGGGAAATTATATTTACCAAAATGAATTTGCAAAATTGATCCTGTAATCAAGCTGACGATTTTTTTTATTTTTTTTTTGAAAGCGTAATCATAGGTTTTAATTGAAATTAAGATTTATCTAGATTTGGACGAATTAAGAACATGGTTAATATTGAATTTAAGAGTGACTAGCATGTTAGCACGGGTAATATATGTTTTAATTTCTTTTATTAAAGGAGTGATCAATGGGGGGAAAATTATTAACAATTATACGTTTTAATCACATCAATCAAAGAGTAATGGAAATTATATTTATATTAATAATGAGGATTAATTGCAAATGATATATTATCAAATCATAATTAAAAATATATTATCTAATAAATGTAGGACAGTAAAAGTTTATCAAAATATATTTAAATTTAGCTACGAAGAGAAGGATTTTCTAAAACGTGTTTGTGAGTTTGGTGAGATGGGATGGGAATGGAATAGATAAGATTTTAATTCTATTTTCCCTTGTTGGGAGTTTAGAAGCAGAAAAAAGAAGAAAAAGGTTTTTTATTGTATTAATAAAATGATTTAACAATTCTAGCTACTATATTTATTTTGCTCAGTTTTTTTATGCTTTGTTAGTTGCACATGCGTACACATAGATATAACACACACATGTATATGAGGACCGATCCATAGTCAACATTTTAAATTTAAGATTATCCTTAAAACAAATCGTGACCGTCTATCCAGAGATCTAACTGTGAAAATATTATCTCGTCCGCACTTTAATATGAGGGAGTGCGCAGAACTAAATTGCGGATTGTAAAAGTGATCAAAATACGATCAGACTTAGGGGCTGTTTGATAAAAACTGAATGAATCTGAATCTGAATTTGAATTGAGCTGAATCTGAATGAACTGAACTGAATCTGAATGAAAAAATTGTTTGATAATTGATACGTCTGAAACATCTTAATAACAGTCTTTTACTATTTTACCCTTCTAAACTATTATGAACAAGTATATAATTCTGTCTGAAAATATACTAAAAAAATTAACACAACATTAATTGTACTACATATAAAAATAAATAGTTAAAACAAATTATCAAATAAAGTATTGAATAATTCAAACAAATTTAAATATGAGTCATTCTACAATTTTATTTATCATTTTATGTAAATTAAAATGCATAATAATAATAAAAAATAATAAGTTATCAAAACAATAATTAAGCAAAATAAAATAACAATTAAATAAAACAAAACATTAATAAATAAAAAAACAAAAACTAAAGATAAAAAACCCTTTCCCCTTTATCCAATCCGTCCTCTCTCCTTTCCCCTTTCCCCTCTTTTCTCTTTTCCCCGTTATCTTTTCTGTTCCGGTCCGGCAATCCACCATTTTCTTCTTCTTCTTCCCTCTTTTTTTTCTTTATAATCTGAATATTGGTAATTGTTGCATGAGAGGAGACATGGTTTTTGTTTTGGGTTGATTCTTTTTTTCTTTTTCTTTTGCTTTTTGTAATTTAGTCATGATATAATTACAGATATGGCTCTGAGGAGGTAGGATTTTGAAGATGGGTGGTGGAGGAGAAGGATTTTCGACGATGGTGAATTTAAGAGTTTGAAGATGGAGGTGGGTTTGCTTGCATGTATTTCGGCAGATGATCGAGATGGAGATGATCGGGATGGATGACTATTTGGGTAAAAGACCATCATTCAGATTGATTCAGCCAAGATTTTTTAAAAGAATCGGTCAGTGCTATTCAGCCCCATTCAGATTTTAAAACTCCAAAACAAACACTCTTAATGACTGATTCGTTCAGATTTTAGGTCATTCAGACCCATTCAGCGGGAAACAAACAGCCCCTTAGCAGTTTAGTTCTGTAGACGAGGCAAGTGGAAAGAAAAAAAGTAACCCAACCCAAATCAAATTTGTACTATTCGCACAACTAAAATGTTTACTAGGAGAATGATTTGGATAAACAATTTCAACAAAATAATTTTCATACATTCACTCTCTCAGTTGTTGTAAGTTATATATATTCTTTTACCGTCAAAACGGAGTGTGATAATTGGTTTCATATGCATTGGATAATGATCATCTCGAGATTAATGAGATTCAGTCATCAATTTACCTTCACTTTTTCATCCTTCTACATGTATGCATATATATAGCCTTTTTCAACGACTTTCTTTGTGCAAGTAATATGGAAGGAAAGATGGTTCTGAAAGTCTATTGTTCTTAGATAAATGATGCATAATTTTCATCTGTCCCTGAAATAAAACCAATAATAAGACGGACAAACTATAAACACTCTGTTTAAGTCTAACTATTGTTAGAGCATCTCTAACAGTAGTAGCAAAAAAAACTTCTTTAAATTGAAGTTTGTTGACCTCCGTGATAATTTGAAGAGTATTATTTGCTACTTTAATATTTTGTGTCTCATCAGTCTCTTCAATTCAATTAATGCAGTATTTGACTTAAAACAATAATAATTGACAATATTTGAAATAATTACTAACATTCATTTTTTAAAATGAACTGTACAGTCAAGCTCATCAAGCAAAATAAATGTTTTTAATTTGAATTCACCTATTTAATATCTCAAAATGGTTGAAGAGGCGGTTGGAGATGCTCTTAGAATTCCAATCTGAGTTAGTCTTTTGTTGTTGTGGTTTGTTAGCTTCTTTGATTCCTCCCTAATAATTATTTACAATTGCCTAACATCAATAATATTGAGGAAGCACGCTGCTTGGTCACTGAATTTTAGAATTTCATTTTTGGTTATCCAAATCATTTCCTAGTCCATTTTAGTGGCAGAATGTATATATTTGAGCTGGAATTTTTTTTGACACTTGTCTCACCCACAGTGAGAGCATTTTGATCACTTTTACAATACGCAATTTAATTATGCGAGCTCCTCATATTAAGGAAAGTGCGGACCGTTAAATCTCTGAATAGACGATCACAATTTATTGTAAAGATAATCTTAAATTTTACGTTGACTATGGAATGGTCCCTAAGTCCCTTCCATTCCCCTAAAACAAAAGCTTACAAACATGGTTTAATGGAGAGCAAGTCCAGACTGAAACATACATCCAGAGCGCAAGCCTACAAGCTAGCTAACAGAACATCTATGCTGAAGATGTCTTTTTACTAAATACACGTTACACTAAATAAAAATCATCACATCACACAATTCTACATGTCAAAGCCAGAATAAGATGAAAATCAATTCGTAATGCATAAGTAATTGATAAAAGACACTATGCACCCTAGCTAAATATTAGCCACCCCGAGCTTCTCTGCGTGTAGCATCATGTAGCAGCTCGATGTCCACTCCCTCAGGTGGTAGCTGGACATATCGCACAACAGAACCTCGAATGAAGCAGTTCCGCACTGAAAGCTGCCACATGCAGAAGTAGCAAAGATTCTTAATTCAACCAAAAGCTTACTTTAAACATAAAACAAATAAATAAACAGAGGGACATAATCAACAAAGAAAGCTAACATACTAAAAGCATCCATATCATGCTCAAATCACGTAGCTAGTAAAAAATGGCATTCTGGTATACATTTTCTCTTGATGAGTGACTGCATGAGTAGACTTTTATATATCATCCATAAATTTCATTACATAATAGGGATTAAATGATCTTTACCTATTCACACGTTGTCAGACCTTCATGTAATAGAACAAAGAACCATATTCTTCACAAGCCTACATTGCCCATGAAATACTTTTCTTCTGACCACATACTACTGTCTCTTACTAGAGACCACACATCTATTTTTTCCCTTTTACTCCCTCTGTTCCAGTTGCAAAATGGTTAGTTTACAAACTTAGATATCATATAATGTTTTTCATACGTGCACTTTAGATACGAAATAATAACTTAGGAAACAGCTATATTACAGAGTATTATTTCTGAATGTACTTATTAAAGGTCTTAATCCCAGCCACAAACATAGCTCTGAACCATGAAACTAAAACTGAAACAGAGAGTGCACATATTTTCTGAAATTTATACATTAACTGATTAGTGATTACTGTCAGCTCAGCACGCCATAGCTACTTTGGCTCTATATCTATAAGTTGTTTGGGCTACGAGCAAACTACTTTGTTTTGAGGTGGTCTGAAATTTGAAGATATAATGTCCGAAAGAGTGATCTTTTCCCATGGACCCATTGCAGTTGCAGGATCTAGCTGGTTAAGCAGGTTGTTTGGGGTGTGGAGTTGGTGCTTTAACTACAACTTATTTAGGGTTACCTATGGTAGCCAAATCACAAATCAAAAAGCAGTGTGGAAGGTAACGTAAGGAAGGAAGGCTCACCTTGATGAAAAACACTGTTTCCAATTTTCCAGTTTACGGACTTGCTTTCTATGCATTTTCTGACGTTGCTGGTTTCGATTCACCATAGATTGGAGATGATCATATGCAGTTTCCAACAGACGGAAGTGGAGGAGGAATTCAAGTACGAGTTGCTTGGAAAGAAGTGTAAAACCAAGGGGATGAGGGGCCTAGGTGAGTTTAACCAAGGTCCAAGCCTTGTGAGATAAATGGCATTAGAGATTACTTCCTCTCAAGACTCGGTCCATAGCTCCAATGACTATTAGAAGCCTATCTCACGCCCCTTCCACCTAGCTCTAATTGTCCAAGTCCAACAGCCTGTCTTACTCCACCTTTCGTGCCTCTTCTGATTGCCTATGTATCTGGGTTTATTTAAGATTACACTAGAAACCTTCTTTAACAAAAGAAGAAAGCCGAGACTAAGATTTTAAATAGCAGTTGCAGATTAAGGGAAGTGTCAAAGTTCAAAATTCCTGATTTCCTGGATCAATTCGATCACTGATTTAAGGAAGAAAAGGGGTCAACTGGAGTAATGACAGAAGACTGATTTCTCCTTAGCCAGTTACTCTAATGAAAAGGCCATCCAGTCAAGTAACCGCTGAGACTGACTTCGTGTTTGAGTCTGTTGGCCAGGACAGCCAGGTCACTCAAATGGGCCCCATGCTTTCTGGCCTTTAACGTTAGTGAAACGAAAACACCAGGACTGAATGGGAATCCTAACCTGCAATATCCAATTAAGACATCAGAGGTTTCGTATTGTATCTTTCCAAGGGAGGAAGGCTCAACTTTATAAGAGTTTGTATCCTGATATGTCTCCTGTAGCTATGGGTAGAGAAAATTATGTGCTTTATTCTGTGACGGTTGTGGGGGACAGACTGTTATGGAATAATGGAACCCTTGTTTGGATATCATGTTTCAGACACATATCAATCAACTATTAGTCATATAAATTCCAAGCAAGTACACCAAATAATATACCTTTCATGAGTCTAACTAGAAACTAGGCTCAGTCCTGGACACCTGCTGTTTCAATATTTTGAAACTTTATGTTAACCAACTATTGTCAGCTCAGTAAACTGTGGCCGGCTTCCGGCTTGGCTCTTCAAGTTGTTTGACTGATTTAAAATTCATCCAACTGCGCTGACATTTGTTAGATGCACGCCAATCATCTAAAAATCTAAGCGTCTTTATTCAGGACTTCAACTCAGATTCTTACGATTCAATTTTTTGGAATAACAAAGAAACTCAAAATAATAAGGTAAATGAATTTGAACACACTAGTCCTAGCTCCTAAAGAATTGACATCGTATTTACAGGTAATATGTTTCATGATTTTGTTAATCCAAAGACCAAGAGCAACAATCTGGGTGGACAATTAAATGTAAGAACCAAGAAGATGGAGAGGCATAGATAGATCCTTAAGTCTTGTGAAAGAAGTGATGCTCCAACAAGTGGAACCTCTGCCTTGGATGGAGAAGCTGGAACGGGATTTTGAATCAGAACCTTTAATTTTATACGTTTCTCAAGTTGTCTGTTGAATTATAGACTAACCTTTTTCTTTTCCATCCTCCCTAAACTTGCTTTTTACTCGCTAGATCTTAAAAATTCAGAATTCTGTTCAATTATGATTTATGCCTTCACTAATTGCTTCTATATTCAGATAACTTAACGAACCTAAAATATTTAACACTCTTCCACTAAATTTCATGCTCCTCCGTCCAACTTTTGATCGGTGGCTTTTGGGAAGTGTTTGACACAGATTTTAGGACGCCCCACAAACATTATATCAAGTCCCTAAACCCTGAAATATAGCATCAAATATCAAATAATTAACCACCCATAAATTCCAACCTATTTGTAATCAATACAGTGAACAACTAACTCATAAACCCTAGGTTCTACATATATATTCATAAATACACCAAAGCTAAATCTTTCAAATATACAAGCATCCAAAACAACAATAAAATGAATTGACCCAAAAAAGAGAAGAAATAACTAAAGTTTTTTTTAAAAAGGAAGAAAACATAAAAGGTACCATATGAGGGTATTTGTCTTGGTCGACAACCCTAGTATTCTCAAGCTTGATGTTAAGGTACTGATCAACAGAATGCAGAGTGCCTCGAATTGCCAAATCGTTCTTCAATTCCACAGTCACTTCCCTGCCCACTAAATCTTTGAAATATGAAAAGAACAACTGCAAGCACCAAACAAAAATTAAAACTCAAAAATCAAAAACTGAAAGATTAAATTATCGAAATAGAAATAGATGAAAAAGGAGGATTGATGAATTACCATTTTCTCAATGAAATTCTCTGTCGCTCTTGTCCAGTTTACTACTCTCAGCTTTTGTAGTCGAACTGTTGGCTGTACAAGAACGTTGGCATAAGGTATAGACAGTACTCCCTCCGTTCTTTTGTTTTTAGAGTTCTCCACAAATATTAAATGAAATAATTGTATAACATTAACATTAACACTAATGCTAGAAACACAATTTATTTTATAATTTATTGATGTGGTATATTTCATCTCAGCATATTGATGAACAAATTATTTTAATATAATATCAATTGTTTATATTATCCTTATATTAAAAAAAATATTATTTATTTGGCAAAAAATAGTGAGAAAACCAAAGTTATATTTAATACTTTGGGTAATATTGAAAACTAATCAATTAATGCTTACTTGAAATTCTCAACAGACTTATATTAAGGAACAAAAACACCTCTAAAACAACTTATATTAAAGAACGGAGGGAGTACTCCTGTAGGCTTAACTGCAGTTTGTGGCCTCAAAATTTATACCTATTTGTAGTTTAGACCTTGATCTTTCAATTTTGATACATAACATAACACTCATTTCTACACGTTTAATTTATTATTTTTTCAGTTTCAACAAGGAAGGCACACCTACTATATGATCTTTGAGTAACGTACAAATCACTTGCACAAATTGTAACGGGTATCATGAAACTCACCTGACCTATTTGAGATCTTTTTCTTAGTAATAAAATATCTTCAAAAAATATTTCATTCGATGAAGACAGATTTTTAAATATGAAACTTATTTCACCTTCATGTGAGAGAAGATTATATAAAAAAACACATGTTTCGTTTGATCGTAAGTATTTTCCAATCAAAAACTATAAATAAGCATATATTTTAGGAAAAAAATAAAGTTTTTTGCGAAAAATAGTTAGGAGATCGACATTTTTTGGGGGTTAAGAGAATAAAAGTATTCTAAAACAAAAAAGATATGTTTGGAAGTTTGGAAATTTAAAAATTCCAAAGGAATAGAGAAATAAAAATGGGAAGAAAAAAAAAAGGAAAGTTTTATCTTAAAGGAAATAAATCTAAATATCTATATATGTATTAAAAAATTAAAATTAAAAACAATGTTAAAATATAATATAATAAATGATTGCAAAAGCTCCAACAAAATTTTAGATTTTACTTCCTTTATTTTACGGACCTCCGTTTTTTCCCTCAAGTTTTTCATGTTTCAATTGTATCTCGTACTATTATAAAGAGATGAAAAAGTTTAACCGCTTCATTCATTAAGTTGTGCCACTGTTATTTATCCTTAAGATTTAATTATTATTCATATTTTTACTCTCCCATCCTCTCATAACCTCTTGTTTTTTAACTAGTATTTTTATTTTACACACTCAGTATATCATACATATGACCAATAAGTCTAGGGCAACATTGCTCTAGCGAGTTTTCTGTAAAAAGTTGAGTTGTAATAAATACAGTACATTTTCTGAGTTTTCTGTAAAAAGTTCAGTTGTAATATCATACACCGTTGCAACCACACTAGCCTTGGCAGATCAGCACCACTGTTTCCATATTCATTTAATTTTTGAGAAAAACAAGCTCGGACAAAATGCATTTCCTGTATGATTGTTACCTTAGACAAGACAGGCAGAGACAAAAGGGGGCGCGGCGCAGGTGTACGAGTTGTTCACTACTTTGCCACAAGTAGTGTATCTCAACCCTCAAATCAGGGAAGCCCACACAAATAAGAAAGGAGAACACAAAAAGAACTACATATTGATCATAACAAGAGGAGGGGGGACATGAGCACCAAAAGATGATACTTCACATTACAAAAACAGGAAAAATAAAAAATAAAAGGAAATCAATACCCAAAAGACCAAAATAATAAATCTATCAAATTAGAAAAAAACGAATCTCGATTAGATGTTACCAACTCTAGAACAACTCACAATACCAAAAAATTTACATCTATCAAATAAGAAAAAACCAAAGTGGAATAGATGTTACTAACTTTAGAGCAACTCTTGACTACATTTTCATTTGTTGGTTAAATTTGGGGACGCAAGAAATTCTCTAGTCTCTGTTTTACCCTTCTGCCATGTATGTCGCTGCCATCTAGGATAGCTTCATTTCCGTTGCGGTTGATGACGACAGAATGCTCACTCACCCTAGCCACATACTCCAAGAGTTCAGTCAGGACAGAAGGACAACTCTCTCTTAAGTACTCAAAACCATCCGTCTGCATTACAGCTGGAGAAAAAAAACACAAAAACCACAGCATATTGTTAACATTCATAAATGAGTTATAAAACAAGTGAAGCACTAAAAGTAACAACAATATGTAATTATCTCCTAATTCGAACTTCAACTATGAGAAGAAAAATCAAAGACCAAAGCTTGCATATAATAAGCTCCGGTAAGAAACAAGCAGACAATTAAATTATCACACTAATTTTCTTCCTGATGGCTTATATAGCTATTATAAAGGATAAAATGGAAGTAGAAAAACTAGCTTAAATATCATTATCAATCTCTTCAGTCAGACCACATAATATTTCAAATTAAAATCCACTCACAGGGAAAAATTTGACAAACTGTATTGTTTTTCTTTATTAAATGTATATAGGTTCTTCTAAGATACTTCACTTGATAACTTAGAGAGCGGATTAAAAATTGTGAGCCCAGAATTCACCTCTGAGATTTTCAGGCATTGCAACAAATTTGAGACACGCAGATTTCAACTGGAAACAGTGGTGCTGCTCTGCCAAGGCTAGTGTGGTTGCAACAGTGTTTATAGCAACATTATCACAGAGATTAGCCTCAGACAGCATCCTGAGCCTCTCTAAACCATATCGGTCAGCAGCTGCTAGCAAATGCTGAAACATCAAAGTCAAAGCCCATTGTGAGTTCAAACCAGTAAGCTCTTCCATGTCAGGCAATGAATCCCAGTACATAAAGTGAAGCAATGCCTGCAAAATACAAAGGTGCAACGGAGCTCAAGATTGCGTTTTAAGCTTAGAAAGAGGAAAGCTAAATGTTAGATTATAATAAGTTATTGTAAACTCGATACAAGAACAGAAAAGGAGGAAAAATAGTCATATAGCATCTGCATATATGAAAGGAAGCATATTTTGCTAAAACAAATTAAAGCCAAACCCCCAAAATTTGCCCCCATTATGCATCCAAAGCAAATCTCTATAGTAACAGAAAGTGCTGATTACTGATCAAATCCTCAAATCATACTGTTCATTTTGTCAATGAACTTGTTCATGGATTTTATGATTCCGTCAACAATACTAAGTTCAGCTTCTTTACAGCCTAGTCTACCACTACCTTCTTGAGTTGGACTGTGATATTGCTTTATGTTTTCTGAAACAAAATGTAGTGTGATTGAATAAAATAATTTAGCAAAGCTTGATCATATCAAGAACATCATCAAAATGTGACAGTGACTCATTGTAGAGAGGAAAGGGATAATATGGAGGGAAAAGGTGTTTTATGCATGAAGTTGACAAACCAAAGAGAAAGAAAGTGACTGGTAGAAAAGGTGTTGTTCATCTTATCAAAAAAAGACTGTTGTTCATCGCAGATTTGGTTGTATTTTCCTGTTTAATTTATTATAATCCCCAATATGCCCCTCCAAGGTCAATGGTTTTCAACATAACCTCAAGGGGAGAGGTATAGTGCCTATTGATTCAAAAAGGTTTCAAGTAACAGGAGTGGGAAATTGATAGAAATAAAAAGGCCATAAAAGTAAAACACAGAAAATGGATAAGTACAAACAATAAAAAGAGTAAATGTCTCTACCTTGAAAACGGGAGCCTCCATGTCTTTGACTTTTATAAACTCGGTATTCTGATCTTTCATTGGACCAAAAAGTTGAGCCCTGAGTACTGGTGAACGAGCCGCTAGCACCAACTTGTGAGCAGCAAACATTTCTCCATTAACTTCAAAACGAACATCAGTTTCATTTCCACTTTCTAATAGCTGCCCAAAATGGTGACCAATATCGGACACTGGCACTGGTATAGAATAGATCTTTGGGCCTTCGGTGTGAGACCTGACAACCCCAACACAGCAATGAACTTGAAGGCAATCATCTTTCAAGTAGTCAGATGTCTCCAAAGTTGTTCTTTTAAAAAATCGCTTATAACCCCTACAGCAGCTCCAACAATCAAATCCATACATTAAGCATTTAAACATAGATAATGCTTATATAAAATCAATACAATGCCAAGTACGGGGAAAAGATGTCCACTGCTGACATCTAGAAAAATGAAAATATGTGAAGCAAGCTGATTTATAGCCATCTTGACATGCCAACTCTTGTTGCGAGTAGATACATGGCATAGACTGTAAATTGATAAAAATACATGAAAAGCATATGCCACAAATGTTGCTTACAACTGTCAGCTACCAATAACAAGGAATTATTCAGATAATGAACTACAGTGCAATAAATGTATACACGCAAACCTAATAATCTATCATCAAGCAAAGATAAAATAAAACAAGCATAACTGAGATACATTAACAGCATCAGTATTTCATGGCATGTATTAGATACAGACATAATAACCTGAACTGCAACTTAAAGTAATACACTACAATGTTTACTGAAAATTGCATCATTTACAAAGACTTTTTCATTCTTTAACCTACACATTCTTCTCTCTTCATTACTAATCATAAAACAAGATAAACCCAATTGTTTACTGACTATACACAACACATATGCAATGTTTTTTAAATTAAATATACCTCAAATTAAATAAATAAATAATCAATTTTTGATAGCCCAAGAGAATCCCAACAGTAACATTAACGCTGCCCTTGGGAACATCTGGTGTAATAATTTTTTTCATAAGTTTGAATTATTGAAAAAATAGCTTAAACATTCAACCAAGACACCATCAATTCCAATTGCATGGCATTATTCATCAAACAAAATCTCAATACACACAATGTACAATTGAATCAATTACCAATATTTTGTTCTTTATGATCAAAATTAACATTATGCATTACAAGATGAAGAATAAGATGACACTGCTCACCACATGCTACCACGGTATTTAAGAGTGTAAGGCCCACTATCCAACGGTCTCCCGAAATGGGTGTGAACCTTATGCCTCTCATTCCCACTCTGATCCAAAAGAGTCAATTCGAAAAGCGCCCTAACATCAGTCCCCTCACTGGCAAGGGCGATGAACAACGATACATAGGTAGCATTATCCTCCACGCTCTTCCCATCAGGGTAAAAGTAAATTGCCCACGAATACCCACCAACCGTAAACGTATCAGAAGCTATGTACTTCCCAATTCCGATCCCCTTGGAAAGGGAATACCCTGAAATCTTAAAATCATGCCAACCGATCACTGTTTCGGTTACCGATACAGAAGAAGAGGATGACGAAGAAGAAGATGGCCTGGGTGTTTCTGTAGAGATTCTTCCCATGTCCACTGTACACAATCCAATATGTGAAATTGGACCGGATCTGGGGTTTTGAAATAATGTTGAAGGGTAATTGGGCTAAGGGTTTTTCATTGCGAAGATGGGTTTGTGGGGAAGAAATCTAGGGCTTACGTTACTCTCTTGAAGATGAATTCCCGAGGGCCGAGAGGGGTGAGAGATGATCGTTAATTACTCCCTGCGCCCCTCTTTATGTAAGAGAATATTTGTAGTTTGAAAATTTTAATTAAGTATTAATTAATTAATTTTTAATATTATTTTAAGTAGGAGTATTAAATATGATTTTAATTCTTTTATTATTCGCACAATTTTAAAACGATATAGTTCTACTTATTAAGAAACTGAAGGAGTATTGATTAACGAAAGTCGAGTTAGCAAGCGGTACTAACTACCGAATGAAATTAAACGAGCAACTCTATAATTACATAATTTGTGTCATATAAAATTCATATACACATACATATTTGTGAATTCTGCATGACATGTAAGACCCATAATATATATATATATATATATATATATATATATGTGAATATTATGTGAACCAAAATTATATGATAATAACATTATTTAAATTAAATACTCCAGCAAGTATCTCTCTACGTGACAGTTGTTCAAGGTATGGGTATTTATGTAAGAACTCTTCTAAGTATATATGAAAATTGGACATAAAAATTAGACACTAGTGTATTTGAATTTCACACATTTATATTATACCATGTTCAATTTGAATTTGTGGACTTCTGTACATATTAAGAAATCAATTCGCTAAAACGTCGAATATCAAATCCCTGTTTATTCAAAAAATATGTTTCCCGTATTAACTGTTAGTTCATTATGCTGTTTTTTTTTCTATTGTGTCGTAATAAAGGGAGTGCTTAGTACGAAATTAACTTTGGTTAATTGACTAATACAGTGTCGACAAGTAGATCGTGATGTGATCTCTTTGTGTCAGAATTGTATTGGTCAATTGACCAATTTACCATGAACTTAACTTTATGATAACCGAATCCGTTAATAATCAATCACTTAATAGAATGTTTGGAATTTAATTTACATTATAATTAATTTAACTTAATTAATATTTTGAATGTCATCTTTAAAAAAAATTACTTTCCACAATCACTCTAGGCATTTTATTTGGTAAATTGGATTATGTGCTAAACATGTTTACTTGGTAAATTGGAATAAGTGGGGTTATTATTCTTCTGAAACCTACTTGATAATAATAAATTGATAGGTCTTCAAAATTGGGTATTTAATTTTGATGATAATAAATTAGAATTAAAGGTCAAAAAGGGTAGAGTCCTCTCCATAGGATTAAGTGCTAAAATAATTTATTAATTACTTTGAATATTTTGACCAAAAATATTTATTTTCTTACTTTAAATTTATTATATGACCTTGATAATTTAATATCAAGTGTTAATAACATGAGTTTATATAGTAATATTTCTTAAGGCAAGGAGATTCCTATTTTATTTTCAAAATAATTTTCAAAATTCTTTTAAGGACAAAAACTATTTTCAAAAATATACTAAAGTATATTATATTTGTAAAAGAATATAATATATTTATATATATAAACCGTGCGCGTGTGTGCATGTGTGTGACCGAGTGTGTGTGCTTGTGTGTGCATGACGTGTGTGCCGTGTATATGTTTGTGCAAGTTACATGGAGAATGGCATAAATAAATATTGCTTGTATGGATGTTTGTGCCATGAGAAGTTGAGTTGCTGCAAGAAACAAAAAATAACAAAGGCTTATGCCTTTGTATTACCGTTGGACACCAACTTAAAATCTAATGATTGCATGCAATATTGAAAACAAATATAGTGGGTATGTTGTGACTCACAATTTTGGGCTCACAAATTCAAATATTCTGCCAGTATAAATATGATCCGAGCCTTTCATTTTCCATCATGCAATCCGAACCTTCCAAATCAAAAATATTTTTCAAAAATTATGATTTTGTACGAACCTGAAAATTTTTATTAGGAGGCTTTTCTATTCATTTCAATTAACCAATTTCTATAAACCAAAAAGCTTACTCTCCTTGCCTACAGATTGTAAAAACAAGCTTTTACTCTCTTCGCTCAATCAAAGTTATAATTTTCTTTGGAAGAGAAAAATTGGTCCAAGTATTTGAGATAAGTTATCAAAATTATAATTATTTATATTATCTCATACTTGATAAAATTGAAGAAAAGTTTGATACTACACTTTATTAAAACCCCTGATAAGAAACTTGATCAGCCTTTGTTAACCCTTCCTGATAACAGAGATGGCAAGGGATTACCTAGTAAAGATTCTGATTTAGTTAAAAGTATTGATAAACTTATTAAAAAGATTGGTTCGAGCTCTGGCGAAGCCAGTGGAACCGTTGCCATCATTGATCAGATTCAAGAATCTGGCAATGATTACAATAGTGACTCAGACGAGGTTTCTGAGGTCGCTTCTATTCCGGACCTTACTGAACAATTGAAAAAGTTAACTTTTAATAACGCTAGTATTACAAAAAATTGGTATACTAGACCCACTCCCCCTGATCTTCAGTTCGTGGAAAAGAATCTTGACAATCAGTTCTCTGTTTCCTCCAATAAAATTTATGAATGGAATATTGATGGCTTCAGTGAACATCAAATTCTTACCAAAATGAACCACATGTCTATGGTTGCTAATAGTTACATCACTGTTTTTACTAATCTTACTCAACCTGAAATTGTTGAAATTTTAACTAATGGTTTTTCGGGAGTTCTTCGCTCTTGGTGGGAAAAACACCTTGATGAAGATGCTAGGAACTCTATTATTCATGCTTATCAACTTGATGATAATGGTCAACCTATCTTCCGTGAAGATATTGGTTTTGGTGTTCCTGATGGTATTAATACCCTAATTTTCACTATAATAAAATATTTTATTGGTACTCCTAGTAATATTACTGAACGTATCCATGATCAACTTAGTAATCTTACTTGTCCCACTTTAAGTGATTTTAGATGGTATAAAGATGTTTTTATTTCGCGTGTCATGCTTCGTAATGATAGTAACAAGCCTTTTTGGAAGGAAAAATTTGTTAATGGTCTTCCGTCTTTATTTGCTCATAAAGTCCGTGAAGAACTTAGTAAAACATTAGGCTATATTGATTATGATAACCTCACTTATGGTGACATTGTTAGTTATATTCAAAAAATTGGCCTAAAAATGTGTATTGATTTCAAAATCGCTAAACAAGCTGCCAAAGATAAAAAGAAAGCTAAATATGAGCTTGGCACTTTTTGTGAACAATATGGTTTGCCTCCTATTGCCCCTTCGCGTAGAAAGCATAGGAAAAAACACTTAGAAATTCATAAAAAACGCAAGCACCATAAAAAGCGCTCTAGTCAGACTAATAAAGAAAGTTATTATGAAAAACCCAGGTCTAGAAAGAAAATTGGAAATAAAAAATCCACTTCTAAATCTAGCGATAAGAGTAAAATTACTTGTTATAATTGTGGTAAAAAGGGACATTATAAGAATGAATGTAAATTAAAACAAAAATTAAACCAGTTAAATATTTCTGTTGAAGACTCTGAAAAGATTTTTGATTTACTTAGATCTCAGTCTGAGGAAGATAATGGTATTTCTGATATTCCTTATTCTTCGGCTAATGATCAAAATAGTCAAACTCCTAGTGAAGATAATGAAGTTACTTTGTGTACTGATAATTGTAGGTCTGATTGCTGTAAAACTATTAATGTTCTTACTAAAGAGGAGCAAGAAAGCTCTTTGTTAATTGAATTGATTAGTAAGCTTACTGATGAAGATTTAAAATTGCAGTACATGAAACAGTTAAAAGAATTGTTTTCTAAAAACATTTCTGGAAAAGGTAAAGTTATAAAAGCTAAAGAGAAGCCGCTTATAAGCCTTAATAAAATCCTTGAGAGATTTAAAGTGGCTGAGAGAGAAATTACTCTCCCAGAACTAAATCAAGAGGTCAACAAGCTTAAGAAAGAGATTTCTAGTCTCAAGACTGAGATCTCTAACTTAAGAAGTGATATGACTGCGATAGTTAACAAAGACTCTGAACTTCATATTTCTGATTCTTCAGAAAATGAAGACTTACCTGAAACTTCAGGAGTCAATGATGAAGAGTCTCCTTTGTTTATTCAAGGTAATTCGTTAAAAAGGATAAAAGATATTACCATTCAAAAGTGGTATATTTTGATACGTTTAATGGTTGATGGCACTTTTGCTATTCAACTTCCTGCTCTTGTTGATACGGGTGCAGATCTTAATTGCATCCAGGAAGGGTTAATCCCTACCAAATTTTATGTTAAAACCAGTGAACGTTTAAACTCTGCTAATGGAAGTAGCATGGAAATTAAATATAAGCTCCCTAAAGTTCATATTTGTCAAAACGATATATGTTTTAAAACTTCTTTTGTGTTAATTCGTAATTTAACTGATAAAATTATTCTGGGATTACCATTTATTTATTTGTTATACCCTTTCACCACCAGTAATAATGGGTTAACTACTGAGCACCTTGGGCACAAAGTTGTTTTTGAGTTTTTAACTCAGCCCAAAGAAAGAGACTTAAGATTTATTCAAGATGAGTCTATTTCTAAGTCACTTAACTTGTTAAAATGTAAAACTTCTCATTTAAAGTTTTTAAAACATGAAATTAAGTATAAACAGGTTGAAGACCTTCTTTTAAGTGAAAAGATACAAGATAAAATTGAAGAACTTCGTTTATTCATGGTTAAAAACTTATGTGCTGATTCTCCTAATGCTTTTTGGCATCGCAGAAAGCATGTAGTTAAACTTCCTTACGCTAAATAATTTAAAGAACATCTTATTCCTACTAAAGCTAGACCTATTCAAATGAGTCACCAACAAATGGAGCTTTGTAAACAAGAAATTAACGATTTACTTGCCAAAGGTTTAATAAAACATAGTAAATCTCCTTGGTCTTGCCCTGCCTTTTATGTTAATAATGAAGCAGAGAAAGAGAGAGGTGTCCCTCGTCTAGTCATCAATTATAAGCCCCTTAATAAGGTCTTAGAATGGATTAGGTATCCCCTTCCCAATAAGGAAGACCTTCTTAGTCGTCTTAGTAATGCTACCATTTTTAGTAAATTCGACCTTAAGTCTGGTTTTTGGCAAGTCAGTATCCATCCTAGTGATAGGTACAAAACCGCCTTCACCACCCCTTTTGGTCATTATGAATGGGTTGTTCAAGCATTTGGCTTGAAAAACGCTCCTAGTGAATTTCAAAATATTCTTAATGAAATTTTAAATCCCTTTAGTCATTTCATCATTGTCTACATTGATGACATCCTTGTTTTTTCTAAATCTATTGACGAACATTTCAAACACTTGAATTCGTTCTTCAAAGCTATCAAAGTCAATGGTTTGGTTCTGTCACCAACCAAATGTTCTCTTTTCCAAGTCAAAGTTAAATTTCTTGGTCATGATATTCATCGGGGTTTGGTTCGTCCTATTCAAAGAGTTATTCAATTCGCTGATAGATTTCCTGATAAAATCCTTGATAGAACTCAACTTCAAAGGTTCCTAGGATCTTTTAATTATGTTGGCAAATTCTATAAAAATTTGCGAAAAATCTGTAAACCTTTGTTTCTTCGTTTACAGAAGAATCCTCCTCCCTGGACTGATGAGCATTCGGCCATCGTTCAGCAAGTTAAAAAATATGTTAAGGTTCTTCCCTGCCTTGGCATCTCTAATGAATTAGCTTTCAAAATTGTTGAAACTGACGCCTCCGAAATTGGCTTCGGCGGCATTCTGAAGCAGAAATTGACTCCTGCTTCTTCTGAACAAATTGTTCGATTCCACTCTGGCGCGTGGAATCAGGCACAATTAAACTACAGCACTATTAAAAAGAAATTTTAGCTTTAGTTTTCTGTGTCAGTAAATTTCAAAATGATTTATTAAATCAAAAATTTTTGGTTCGTATTGATTGTAAGTCTGCTAAATATATTTTAGAAAAAGATGTTAAAAACATCGCTGCTAAACATATTTTTGCCAGATGGCAATCTATTTTAAGTATTTTCGATTTTGACATTGAATATATTAAAGGTAGTGATAATTCCGTTCCTGATTTTCTAACTCGGGAATTTATTAATTCAGGTACCCCTCAGGTTCAAAATGAGTGTGAGAGGGAAAGATAAAAATGTTCGGCCCTTGGGTCCAAGCCCAAGCCCACCTAGTCAGAAGCCCGTGGGAGCTATAATCCCTCATCCAGTTACCCCCCTTACTGTAGTTAATAGGTTCACTCCTTTGGTTTCTAGCTCGAAACCCTATAGTTCGGCTCTGGTTCAACCCCCTTTAATGGTTGATCCGTATGCTTCCTCCAGTAATCCTCCTGCTGGTCAGCGTATTCAAACTGAATACATCCCTGTTTTCAGCACCAATTTATTTCATATCGAAAGACATATGAAATCAATTGATGATCCAGTCAAATTAGCTGCCCAGTTCTTCCCAACTGGTTGGCATTTTATTCCTTCTGCTCCTTATAAATCTCTCATGTATTATAAGGACGTCCTTTTGCAAACTCAGTCAATCGCTATTAAACCTATTTATGATAGAAATGATTCTTCAAAAATCATCTATCATTCTCTTTATATTAAACAGGTTATCTCCATGCCTAACTGGGGTAATCATCCTAGTGATCTTAGGCAGCTTGAAGGTCATGATAGCCAGTTTTGCTATTATGATTACATGGAAGCTTGGAACAGAGTTTTTCTGTTTCAAACTCCATCTTTTAGTCATTCGTGGTTCATCCAATTTGACCACAAATTTAAAAGTCAATTTCCTCATTGGTTTGTTCTCTGGTGGGAACGTTATGGTCTCATCTTTGATATCCTCCCAATTGAGCTTCAGACTGTTCTTAATGTCTTTAGCTCTAGGGTTCCGGTGGTGCAGTCTAATTGCTGCATCCCAGTTATTCTTCATTTTGCTAGTAAATATAAAGTCCCATGGATCCTTCGATGGAACTATGGATTTTATTCTCCAACAGTCAATGTTGCTCTTTCTTCCTTAGTCGCTCCTGAAAAAGGTGCCTCTAGTAATCACCTCAACCAAATTACTCATGTTACTCGTGAGTTTTCTGTTAAATGGTGGGATAAGTTTGATCCTTATCGCATCGTGGGCCAAGTTCAGAAGGAATTCCCCAATCCTTCACCCATTCAAACGATTCCTCCTCCAAAGGAATCATCCTCCAGTAAATCTAAATCCAAGAAATCTTCCAGTTCTAAGTTAGATTTCGCGGATATTGATCATTGTACCAATAATGAGCTTAAACAGTTATCTCGTTTAATTCAGAAAAGAATGGATAAACTCAGTGAGGACTCAGTTCCTTCTGTCTGTTCATCTTCTTCTTCTCACTCCAGTCATCACTCTAGTCCTACTGATCCGTACGGAAGCATCTCTTCTTGGTTAACTATACTAGGAACAGAAGGAAGAGAAGATCTATTACTAACCGACGAACTAGATCTAAACAATCTACTCATTGTTAAAAAATAAAGTTTTAATTAATCTGTGTTCTTCCGTACATACCCCTTTCTTTGCTTAACATAAACACATACCCTATCATCTAGTGATTCCCAGAAAGCCGAAACTGCTCACACACTCGAGACTTACAAAGGCTGGACAGGGACCTATGGCGATGGAGGGTGGTTTATACAAAGAGACTAGGTGACTTCTTGAACAAAGAAAGATCAAAACTTTTGATTTTTAAAAATGACTAGATGAAGAAGATTAAGAACAACGTTTAGTAAACAAACAACTCATGGCTCTGATACCAAAAGGCGGAAGAAGATGACTACAAGAGAAGAGTGGCGCATAAACAAAGCTGAATAACAACTATAGCAATACTATAAGAAATTAAAGCAGCAGTTCATAAGTAATAAGAAAAGTTTAAATAAAATAAACTTTTATTGAACTTATGAAATAATTACAAACAATTAACTTGGTTACTTACAACAGATTGACTCGATTATAGAAACTTATCATATCTAAGAAAGAAGGCAAGAGAGTTGAAGATTAGTCAGATAGGAATCTGAGTCTTCTCAAACGCTCTATTGGATTACTAAATCCTGCCTCATAACAATGACTGAGCCTCTCTTATATAGGAAGAGAAAAGGCGGAGCAATTACAACTCAATAATTACAAAACATAAATGACTATTGAACAACAGTAATGCTTTATCAAAAGATGAAAGCATTATTACAACTTTTGACTATTACAAACAACTTTTACTATTACAGACGCGTTAATCAAATACAGACAAATAAAAATAATAACAACTTTTGACTAACAAGACTACAGACATCTGACTAATACTAAATGACAACTGACTCAGCATCTGCTTTCGGCTACTTTGGACAAAGGAGCACGGGCTGCGCGGGCAGGGGCATCTAGCAACAAAGCTGACCAAGGTGACTGTAGGAACCCAAGGTGAATGGAAATCGGGTCCTAAGCAAACGGATCCTGGGCATCTTGAAGAGAGATGCTTCCGTACGGATCAGTAGGACTAGAGTGATGACTGGAGTGAGAAGAAGAAGATGAACAGACAGAAGGAACTGAGTCCTCACTGAGTTTATCCATTCTTTTCTGAATTAAACGAGATAACTGTTTAAGCTCATTATTGGTACAATGATCAATATCCGCGAAATCTAACTTAGAACTGGAAGATTTCTTGGATTTAGATTTACTGGAGGATGATTCCTTTGGAGGAGGAATCGTTTGAATGGGTGAAGGATTGGGGAATTCCTTCTGAACTTGGCCCACGATGCGATAAGGATCAAACTTATCCCACCATTTAACAGAAAACTCACGAGTAACATGAGTAATTTGGTTGAGGTGATTACTAGAGGCACCTTTTTCAGGAGCGACTAAGGAAGAAAGAGCAACATTGACTGTTGGAGAATAAAATCCATAGTTCCATCGAAGGATCCATGGGACTTTATATTTACTAGCAAAATGAAGAATAACTGGGATGCAGCAATTAGACTGCACCACCGGAACCCTAGAGCTAAAGACATTAAGAACAGTCTGAAGCTCAATTGGGAGGATATCAAAGATGAGACCATAACGTTCCCACCAGAGAACAAACCAATGAGGAAATTGACTTTTAAATTTGTGGTCAAATTGGATGAACCACGAATGACTAAAAGATGGAGTTTGAAACAGAAAAACTCTGTTCCAAGCTTCCATGTAATCATAATAGCAAAACTGGCTATCATGACCTTCAAGCTGCCTAAGATCACTAGGATGATTACCCCAGTTAGGCATGGAGATAACCTGTTTAATATAAAGAGAATGATAGATGATTTTTGAAGAATCATTTCTATCATAAATAGGTTTAATAGCGATTGACTGAGTTTGCAAAAGGACGTCCTTATAATACATGAGAGATTTATAAGGAGCAGAAGGAATAAAATGCCAACCAGTTGGGAAGAACTGGGCAGCTAATTTGACTGGATCATCAATTGATTTCATATGTCTTTCGATATGAAATAAATTGGTGCTGAAAACAGGGATGTATTCAGTTTGAATACGCTGACCAGCAGGAGGATTACTGGAGGAAGCATACGGATCAACCATTAAAGGGGGTTGAACCAGAGCCGAACTATAGGGTTTCGAGCTAGAAACCAAAGGAGTGAACCTATTAACTACAGTAAGGGGGGTAACTGGATGAGGGATTATAGCTCCCACGGGCTTCTGACTAGGTGGGCTTGGGCTTGGACCCAAGGGCCGAACATTTTTATCTTTCCCTCTCACACTCATTTTGAACCTGAGGGGTACCTGAATTAATAAATTCCCGAGTTAGAAAATCAGGAACGGAATTATCACTACCTTTAATATATTCAATGTCAAAATCGAAAATACTTAAAATAGATTGCCATCTGGCAAAAATATGTTTAGCAGCGATGTTTTTAACATCTTTTTCTAAAATATATTTAGCAGACTTACAATCAATACGAACCAAAAATTTTTGATTTAATAAATCATTTTGAAATTTACTGACACAGAAAACTAAAGCTAAAATTTCTTTTTTAATAGTGCTGTAGTTTAATTGTGCCTGATTCCACGCGCCAGAGTGGAATCGAACAATTTGTTCAGAAGAAGCAGGAGTCAATTTCTGCTTCAGAATGCCGCCGAAGCCAATTTCGGAGGCGTCAGTTTCAACAATTTTGAAAGCTAATTCATTAGAGATGCCAAGGCAGGGAAGAACCTTAACATATTTTTTAACTTGCTGAACGATGGCCGAATGCTCATCAGTCCAGGGAGGAGGATTCTTCTGTAAACGAAGAAACAAAGGTTTACAGATTTTTCGCAAATTTTTATAGAATTTGCCAACATAATTAAAAGATCCTAGGAACCTTTGAAGTTGAGTTCTATCAAGGATTTTATCAGGAAATCTATCAGCGAATTGAATAACTCTTTGAATAGGACGAACCAAACCCCGATGAATATCATGACCAAGAAATTTAACTTTGACTTGGAAAAGAGAACATTTGGTTGGTGACAGAACCAAACCATTGACTTTGATAGCTTTGAAGAACGAATTCAAGTGTTTGAAATGTTCGTCAATAGATTTAGAAAAAACAAGGATGTCATCAATGTAGACAATGATGAAATGACTAAAGGGATTTAAAATTTCATTAAGAATATTTTGAAATTCACTAGGAGCGTTTTTCAAGCCAAATGCTTGAACAACCCATTCATAATGACCAAAAGGGGTGGTGAAGGCGGTTTTGTACCTATCACTAGGATGGATACTGACTTGCCAAAAACCAGACTTAAGGTCGAATTTACTAAAAATGGTAGCATTACTAAGACGACTAAGAAGGTCTTCCTTATTGGGAAGGGGATACCTAATCCATTCTAAGACCTTATTAAGGGGCTTATAATTGATGACTAGACGAGGGACACCTCTCTCTTTCTCTGCTTCATTATTAACATAAAAGGCAGGGCAAGACCAAGGAGATTTACTATGTTTTATTAAACCTTTGGCAAGTAAATCGTTAATTTCTTGTTTACAAAGCTCCATTTGTTGGTGACTCATTTGAATAGGTCTAGCTTTAGTAGGAATAAGATGTTCTTTAAATTATTTAGCGTAAGGAAGTTTAACTACATGCTTTCTGCGATGCCAAAAAGCATTAGGAGAATCAGCACATAAGTTTTTAACCATGAATAAACGAAGTTCTTCAATTTTATCTTGTATCTTTTCACTTAAAAGAAGGTCTTCAACCTGTTTATACTTAATTTCATGTTTTAAAAACTTTAAATGAGAAGTTTTACATTTTAACAAGTTAAGTGACTTAGAAATAGACTCATCTTGAATAAATCTTAAGTCTCTTTCTTTGGGCTGAGTTAAAAACTCAAAAACAACTTTGTGCCCAAGGTGCTCAGTAGTTAACCCATTATTACTGGTGGTGAAAGGGTATAACAAATAAATAAATGGTAATCCCAGAATAATTTTATCAGTTAAATTACGAATTAACACAAAAGAAGTTTTAAAACATATATCGTTTTGACAAATATGAACTTTAGGGAGCTTATATTTAATTTCCATGCTACTTCCATTAGCAGAGTTTAAACGTTCACTGGTTTTAACATAAAATTTGGTAGGGATTAACCCTTCCTGGATGCAATTAAGATCTGCACCCGTATCAACAAGAGCAGGAAGTTGAATAGCAAAAGTGCCATCAACCATTAAACGTATCAAAATATACCACTTTTGAATGGTAATATCTTTTATCCTTTTTAACGAATTACCTTGAATAAACAAAGGAGACTCTTCATCATTGACTCCTGAAGTTTCAGGTAAGTCTTCATTTTCTGAAGAATCAGAAATATGAAGTTCAGAGTCTTTGTTAACTATCGCAGTCATATCACTTCTTAAGTTAGAGATCTCAGTCTTGAGACTAGAAATCTCTTTCTTAAGCTTGTTGACCTCTTGATTTAGTTCTGGGAGAGTAATTTCTCTCTCAGCCACTTTAAATCTCTCAAGGATTTTATTAAGGCTTATAAGCGGCTTCTCTTTAGCTTTTATAACTTTACCTTTTCCAGAAATGTTTTTAGAAAACAATTCTTTTAACTGTTTCATGTACTGCAATTTTAAATCTTCATCAGTAAGCTTACTAATCAATTCAATTAACAAAGAGCTTTCTTGCTCCTCTTTAGTAAGAACATTAATAGTTTTACAGCAATCAGACCTACAATTATCAGTACACAAAGTAACTTCATTATCTTCACTAGGAGTTTGACTATTTTGATCATTAGCCGAAGAATAAGGAATATCAGAAATACCATTATCTTCCTCAGACTGAGATCTAAGTAAATCAAAAATCTTTTCAGAGTCTTCAACAGAAATATTTAACTGGTTTAATTTTTGTTTTAATTTACATTCATTCTTATAATGTCCCTTTTTACCACAATTATAACAAGTAATTTTACTCTTATCGCTAGATTTAGAAGTGGATTTTTTATTTCCAATTTTCTTTCTAGACCTGGGTTTTTCATAATAACTTTCTTTATTAGTCTGACTAGAGCGCTTTTTATGGTGCTTGCGTTTTTTATGAATTTCTAAGTGTTTTTTCCTATGCTTTCTACGCGAAGGGGCAATAGGAGGCAAACCATATTGTTCACAAAAAGTGCCAAGCTCATATTTAGCTTTCTTTTTATCTTTGGCAGCTTGTTTAGCGATTTTGAAATCAATACACATTTTTAGGCCAATTTTTTGAATATAACTAACAATGTCACCATAAGTGAGGTTATCATAATCAATATAGCCTAATGTTTTACTAAGTTCTTCACGGACTTTATGAGCAAATAAAGACGGAAGACCATTAACAAATTTTTCCTTCCAAAAAGGCTTGTTACTATCATTACGAAGCATGACACGCGAAATAAAAACATCTTTATACCATCTAAAATCACTTAAAGTGGGACAAGTAAGATTACTAAGTTGATCATGGATACGTTCAGTAATATTACTAGGAGTACCAATAAAATGTTTTATTATAGTGAAAATTAGGGTATTAATACCATCAGGAACACCAAAACCAATATCTTCACGGAAGATAGGTTGACCATTATCATCAAGTTGATAAGCATGAATAATAGAGTTCCTAGCATCTTCATCAAGGTGTTTTTCCCACCAAGAGCGAAGAACTCCCGAAAAACCATTAGTTAAAATTTCAACAATTTCAGGTTGAGTAAGATTAGTAAAAGCAGTGATGTAACTATTAGCAACCATAGACATGTGGTTCATTTTGGTAAGAATTTGATGTTCACTGAAGCCATCAATATTCCATTCATAAATTTTATTGGAGGAAACAGAGAACTGATTGTCAAGATTCTTTTCCTCGAACTGAAGATCAGGGGGAGTGGGTCTAGTATACCAATTTTTTGTAATACTAGCGTTATTAAAAGTTAACTTTTTCAATTGTTCAGTAAGGTCCGGAATAGAAGCGACCTCAGAAACCTCGTCTGAGTCACTATTGTAATCATTGCCAGATTCTTGAATCTGATCAATGATGGCAACGGTTCCACTGGCTTCGCCAGAGCTCGAACCAATCTTTTTAATAAGTTTATCAATACTTTTAACTAAATCAGAATCTTTACTAGGTAATCCCTTGCCATCTCTGTTATCAGGAAGGGTTAACAAAGGCTGATCAAGTTTCTTATCAGGGGTTTTAATAAGTGTAGTATCAAACTTTTCTTCAATTTTATCAAGTTGTTTTCCTATGGTGGCTAAATACTGATTAGTAAAATTATTTTGTTCAATAATCTTTTTATCATCAGTTTTACCATCAGCGACTTTAAAAGGACTAGCAACAACTGAGTTATTCTTGACTTGTAAAAGAACAGTTTCAAGAGGAGGATGAGAAGCTAAGGTTTTGGACTTATCTTCTTTAATCCATTGAGATTTAGTAAGAACTTTACAATGATTTCTGTCATACCAATCATAAAATGTAAGGTTCTCTCTAGTAAGTTTAACAAATTTTTTCCAATTATGTATAATTTTATCTCTATCAATTTTATCATGCATATTACGAAAAGCATGTCGTTTAGCTTGATTAGTTTTAGAATTAAAATCATCAACAAGACTATCCCAATCCAATTTAGAGACTTTAGTAAGGACTCTTAATTGGTGATTAATTGGGGCATCAAAATCAGAGGGAGAAGGTCCAACAGAAACAGTAGGAGAAACATCTTCATGTTCTCCATCAGTCTGAAAGGCAGGAGTATAACAAGGATGACTTGTCTGACCCTGATTCAACACTCCTTTCAGCTTAACATCAGGAATAGAAAAGTCACTTAAGACTTCAGTGTCTCTTCTAGAGGTAGAAGGGACTGAAGAACTGGTAAATTCTTCAATAATGAAAGGTCTTCTAGTACGTTCAAAACTAATTCGAACAGTACCATCAGAGAATTGTTTAATATTTTCCAAATTTAACAAATTATTATTGACTGGTTTTTGTGTAACTTCCTGGGGAAGAATCCATTGACTAGGTAACGTGACATCTTTCCAAAGAATAGTTTTAGGTGTTTGAATATTGGCATTACTAGTGCTACTCTGTATTAAATTGCATATTACGAAAAGCATGTCGTTTAGCTTGATTAGTTTTAGAATTAAAATCATCAACAAGACTATCCCAATCCAATTTAGATGTATAATTTTATCTCTATCAATTTTATCATTATATATATCTGTGATAAATTGTCATTCATATATCTATATATCCATATTAGTAAAGAGTCAGTACTTGGACACCGAAACGCGTGATACAAATTCGAATGATATTTCTTTGAAATACTCTGAACGGTCTTTAAAATCCCAAGTGACCCTTTACTGGTATAATCAATATATAGATTTAAATAATCAGATATAATCTGTGATAAATATTTATATATATATATCTTATATATGATCTATCATATCTAGTAAAGAGTCAGTACTTGGACACCGAAACGCTATATGCAAATTCAGATGATATTTTTTTGAAATACTCTGAGCGGTCTTTAAAATCCCAAGTGGCCCTTTACTGATATAAATAATCGATATAAATATTCTTTAATATTCTATATTCGATTATCAAGTTGTGAATCGAAAAATTTAGTCAGTACTTGGATACCGATACGCGTTAAGCAAATTCGAATATTTCACTTGAAATACTCTGGACGGTGTTTAAAATTTCAAGTGGCCAAATTATTCGCAACGTATATCAAGTATAATATAATATATATAAGTGGTTAGAACGTGTTTGTTCAAGTATTATCTAAAGTGAATCATATTGTCATACTTGATAAGCTGTCATTGTTTATAAATTATTGCTGCATTATATAAGTGTGTGTAGTTGTTTAATTTAAAGTTATATTTATTCAACAACAAAGAAACACACTCTTTATAAAGAAAAATCTTTTTCTTAATTCACTGAAAAATATTCTTTAAAGAAAAAGAATATCTTTATTACAAGTACTTAAATATTATATCTGCTTTCACAGAAGCACATCACATAAAAGACTTTGAACTTTTATCATACACTTGAAATTCTATATCTGCTTATCTGAGAAGTATCTGTGCTACAATTGTATCTGCTTATTGTTAGAAATAAACATTCAAACAAACTTTTGTAAAAGAAAAAAGGGGTGAGTTTGTTTATTTTATATTTGTGAGAAAGACAAGAATTCTTTGACCAAGACCAGAGTCTTAGAGAGGTCAGCTGGGAGTTGGGTCTCTAGTGTACTTGTGAGGTGAGGAAGATATTTTTGTTTCAAGACCAAAGTATAAAATAGTACTAAGCTCAAAAGAAGATTCAACTAAGCTTGAGGAAGGAGCTGGGAGTTCGCTGTCCGAGAAAGTTAGTTGAGGGTAGTTGTAAGTTTATCCTTAAAATTTTGTATAGGCTTTTTCGCCTATTGAATGAGTATTTATTACAGGGAGTAATAGGATCTCAAGTCCTGGAGACGAGCTTGAGACTGGACGTAGCAACATACCCGGGCTGTATGTTGTGAATCAGATAAATATTTGTGCATTGTGTAATTGAATTTTAAACTGTCTATTAATTTGATAAAATTAATCCACTAAAATTCAAAAAGGGCAAAGATAATTTTTAGACGGTAATAATCTATTCAACCCCCCTTCTAGATTATTATTGGACTTTCAATTGGTATCAAAGCGGTGCTCTTTAACTTGTTTGTTAAGTGATTACAGGCATATCTAAGAGTAGATCCATCTATGGCCTACACAAATGCTACCGGTTGCGGAGAAGGACTATCAATGTCCAGACCTCCACTATTTGATGGCACAAACTTTGCCACCTGGAAAAATAGGTTCAAAATCTACGCCAAGTCACAAGGAATCAAACCTTGGCTAGCAATTGAACGAGGTGTAAATATTTCCACAAAAGTCGAAAATGAAAAGCTTGTTGAAAAAGATGCTGGGGAATTCACCACCGAGGATGAGGAGGTTATGAATATCGCCTCCAAAGCTGAATAAGTGCTAACAAGTGCTCTTATAGAAAAAGAATATAAAAGAGTTAGCAACTGCAAGAATGCAATAAAAATCTGAGAAAAATTGATTGTAACCTATAAAGGAACCAGTCATATCAAAGAAACCAAAAAAGATGCTCTAATCCAATAATATGAAAGCTTCAAGCTGGAAGAAGGTGAAAAGATCATTGATATGAAAACTCATTTTTTCAGAATCATTGATGAGCTAGAACAACTGAGAAAAGCCTACACAATAAATGAAAAGAACAGAAGGATTCTCAAAGCCCTTCCATCTGTATGAAAAATGAAGGTTACAGACATCAAGGAAATGCAGGAACTAACTGCTTATCCTCTTGATAACCCCATTGGAAATCTTCGTGCCCACGAAGTCGACATGCTAGTCGAAAAGGCAGGATCAGACACAGACCTCAAAAAGAAAGGAATCGCTTTCAAAGCCTTACTTGTTGATCAAGATAGCGATGATGATGAACTAAATGAAGAACTCTTGAGTCTAGATAATAATGAAGTTGCATTATTATCAAGACAACTCAGAAGAGTAATTCAAAGCAAAGCAAAGAGATATGGCAAAGGCTTCATGAAAATAAATAACAACTTCAACAATTTTCGAAACAAGCAAATCTTCAAGTCAAAAGTTCCAGGAGGGAATTTCAAACAATCAACAACAACTTCAGAAATGCTGGCACAAATGAAAATTCAAATAACTGTTTTGAATGCAACCAGTCAGGACACTTCAAGAAGGATTGTCCAAAACTAGCCAACAACAAAGTTCTAGTAACTGAAGAAGGCTGAGATCTAAGTGATGAAGAAGAACCTACTGAGCCAACTGAAGAAACAACAAATCTATGTTTTATAGCGGACAATGACTCATCACCAAAATTTGAGGTAAATTCGAAACATCAAGTTTATAATGATAATAAAATTATTAAAGAAGAGTTTATTAAATTAAAAGCATCATTTAAAAAATTAATTGAAGCAAATAGAAATCTTGAAATATAAAATTTTAATTTAATCATGGATAATGAAGTCTTAAAACATGAAAATGAGAAATTAGAAAATAATTCTTCAGAAAATCTTGTAGTAAAAGAAAAACTAGAAGAGTTAAGAAAAACAAATGAAAATCTTGAAAAGAAAAATTCTACACTTGCTACTTCTATTGAAAATCTTAAAACTGAAAATTTAGCTCTCACTGAAATTATAAAAGATTCTCAAAAATAAGAAGTAAGTAAAAAGGAAAATTCATTAGAAAAACAAAATGAAGAATCTATTCTAATGAATCAAATTAAAATGTTGACTCTAGAACGGAATGACTTAAACTCTACAGTTATTAAGTTTACAAAAGGAAAAGAAAATCTTGACGTTATGCTCGGTCAACAAATATGTAGTTTTAATAAAGAAGGATTAGGATATACCGGAAATTCCAGTAAGATAAAACATAAGAAACTCTATCATATTAAAAGTAAAGAAAAAGATCATGTATCTCCTTTTGATAAATACTCTTACTGTAATAGAAATGGTCATTCAATTTACTCATGTAATGCCAAGAATGAAAATTATTCAGGAAAAATGATTTGGGTACCAAAAGGAAGTTACACTGCACCTATTATCACAAAAGAGAATTTCTTTATCATGAAAGACCATCTAGAAACTCTCATCAAAATCTTTCATTCAAAAGAATTAGTCATGCATATTATAAATCTGCTACTCATAAAACTTGTGTCTACGAGTGATTATTATCCTGTACCAAATTTTGTAAAGGAAAACACGAACAATCCTTATACAAATTGGAAAACTTACCCAAAGGACCCTTCTCATTAAAGGGTACCAGTTTGTGAATTTAATATATGTTGCAGGTATGTCTCACAGCTGATTCTGGTAAAAATAAATGGTACCTTGATAGCGGTTGTTCAAGACACATGACAGGCGACAAAACTAAATTGAGCAATCTACAAGCTATAGACTGTAACGAGGTAACATTCGGAGATAGCAACAAAGGTAAAGTTGTTGGAATTAGAAATGTGTACAGTAAACACATAACAATATCTAACGTTCAATTGGTCACTGGACTCAGGTATAATCTTCTATCCATCAGTCAACTATGTGATAGTGGTTTTAAAATAACATTCAGTCCTTATAACTGTTCAATTTTTGACCAAACTGGAAAATTAATCTTACTTTATCCTAGAAGTCAAAATATGTAAATGTGTGATTTAGATGCATACTCACACATGGATAATGTGTGTCTTGTGTCTGCAAATGACGACCCTTGGCTTTAACATCGTAGATTAGGACACATTAACATGAAATTGATTAATAACATATCTTTTAAAGAACATGTTCATGGCCTTCCTAAACTTAAATTTCTTAAAGACCATATTTATGAAGCCTGTGAATTAGGAAAACAAATTCATGCATCTCATAAACATAAACTCACAGTTTCAACCTCTCGACCACTTGAACTCTTGCATATGGACTTAGTTGGATCTATCCCTAAACATAGTATGGGTGGTGCTGTCTATATTTTAGTCCTAGTTGATGATTATTCAAGATTCACTTGGGTTGAATTTCTAAAGTTCAAAAATGAAGCGATAAACTCCTTTTCTGCTATATATAAGAAAATTCAGAATCAACAGGGAAGCTCTATTATTTATATTCGGTCTGATCATGGAAGAGAATTTGACAATTTTGATTTCATAATGTTCTGTGATGAGCACGGTATAAGTCATAACTTTTCTGCACCTTACACACCTCAATCAAACGGTGTGGTTGAAAGAAAAAATCGTACTCTACAAGAAATGACCAATACTATGCTTAATGAATATCGACTTCCTAAATATTTTTGGGCCGAAGCAATTGCAACTTCTTGTTATATTTTGAATCGTGTCTTGCTGAGACCAATTCTTTTCAAAACTCCTTATGAACTCTTTTATCAAAGAACTCCAAAAATAAACTACTTTCGTGTCTTTAAGAGTAAATGCTTTATTCTAAATACTAAACAATATCTAGTGAAATTTGATCCCCCAATCCGATGAAGGAATATTCCTGGGATATTCACTAAACAGTAAAGCATATAGAGTCTTTAATAAAAGAACTCTAGTCGTGGAAGAGTCAATGAACATGACTTTTGATGAATCTAAACCTCCTCCAAGATATAAAGAACTGGTAGAAAATGATACAGTTATTGAAGATATTCTCAGAAATATGGAAGAACTAAAAATTGATGATATTTCTCCTTCTGTTAATATTAATCCTCTTGAAAATCCTAATCTCCAGCTAAATGACTTGCCCAAGGAATCACATGCTATAAGAAATCATCCAATAGAGAATGTCATTGGTGATATTAATAAAGGGATTCTTACAAGATCACAAGCACAAAATATGGCCAGTCATCTATCCTTTCTGTCACAAATTTAAAAATATAAAAGATGCTTTGATTGATGAAGACTGGATAACAGCCATGCAAAAAGAACTTGAATAGTTCACAAGAAACAAAGTCTGGGAATTAGTCCCAACTCCCGAAGAGGCCTCCATTATTGGAACTCGATGGGTGTTTCGTAACAAATTAGACGAAAATGGAACTGTTATACGTAATAAGGCACGATTAGTTGCACAAGGGTATAATCAACTTGAAAGAATTGACTATGATGAAACATATACTTCTGTTGCTAGAATTGAGTCTATACGTATGTTATTAGCTTTTGCATGCTATAAAGATTTTAAATTATTTCAAATGGATGTGAAATCTGCTTTTCTAAATGGTGTTATTGAAGAAGAAGTCTATGTTAAACAACCCATTGGCTTTGAAGACTTTGAACATTCTGATTATGTGTATAAACTACACAAAGCTTTATACGGTCTAAAACAAGCTCCCAGGGCATAGTATGAAAGACTTAGTAAATTTTTATTAGAAAATGGTTATAAAAAAGGCACAGTAGATACTACTCTTTTTACAAAATATAAAAATGATGATATTCGTATTTTACAAATATATGTTAGTGACATCATTTTTGGATCTACTAACATAAATATGTGCAATGAGTTTTCTGAAAGTATGAGTAAGGAATTCGAAATGAGCATGATGGGAGAATTGAATTTCTTCCTAGGACTACAAATCAAGCAAGGAGAAAAAGGTATTCACATCTCTCAATCCAAATATTGCAAAGAAATGATTAAGAAATTTGGTTTAGAGTCTGTAAAACCTCTTAATACTCATATGTCAACTACTGATAAACTAACTACTGATGAAAATAAAAAAAGTGTTGACACAAATAAATATCGAGGAATGATTGGCAGTCTCCTTTACATCACACCCAGTAGACCTGACATTATGTTCAGTGTCTGTAAATGTGCCAGATTCCAAGCAAATCCTAAAGAATCTCACCTGGTTGCAGTAAAAAGAATATTTTGATATCTTAAAGGAACTACAGACTGAGATCTATGGTATCCTAAAAGGTCAACCATTTGACCTTGTGTGTTTTTCTGACTCTGACTATGCCGGCCATCATGTTGATCGAAAAAGCACAAGTGGCACGTGTCAGTTCTTAGGTGGATGTCTAGTCTCTTGGTTTTCTATGAAATAAAATTCGGTATCTATTTCAACCACCGAAGTCGAATATATAGCTTGTAATACCCGAGAATTTCCTAATATTATTAAATAAATATATTAATGGATATGAGAATTTATTTGAAATATAAATAATTTTATGTTATGAGAATAATTAATTCAATTATATATTAAATTGAATATTTATGACAATTGAGAAAAATATGGAGTTTATAATAAACTCGATGAAATGCCTTGTGTGGCACAGTGATGAGGATTTTTAATGATTATAATAGTTAACGAATGAATTATTAAGTAAATAATTAATCTATATTAATTGTTAACTGTTATTGTAGAATATTAATTAATTGTTATAAAATATTAATGGTGATTAATAAATAATATGTGATTATTATTAGTGTGAAATATATAATAATAATAATCGACGCATTTATAAGTATAATAAGATTTACATTTATTCATGTAAGTGTTAATTCAGTTATTGTGGACATTGATAATTGCATTGATTAATGAGCAATGGATTAATTGATATTATTATTAAATTAATTAATAAGATAAGTAAATCATTTACTTTTATATGCAAGCAGGCGAATTAAATGTATAGTAACTAATTATATGTTATGATATGTGTAAGTGACAAATGATGTGTGGGTATACATTAACATAGTGTATCATGTATATAAATAATAATTGATGATTATTTATATAATGTAATAATGAAATTAATAAAGGAGTTAATGTGATGCGATTATATCCGAGTAGATTATATCCGGTATTAATAAATGTACATGGATTATATATATGTTACATTACCATATCACATCTACTACCTTAAAATATTAAGCATGTGACTTACATTATAATGTTAATTATAATATATAGTATGAATATATATGTAATAGCCTAAGTGTATGATATATGTTATAACATGTCATTGTACAATTGCTAGAATGCTGAGAATGAAATTGGTTTGTCCCATTATATGAGACCTATTCTCCTTCACGTGTGTAGCATACAAGCTACTCTATATTCTCAATTTCAGCAAACAAATCATAGCTTTATAGTTCATAATGAGCAAAGGAGTGGGCATGATGATGAGTTCCAACTACTAATTACCTACCATCTCTTAACCTCCATACAAATCAATTTTTCGTTGGTTTGATTCATGGGTAGATTGCATTGTCTGGTTATGAACTTCTTCTATAAATAATGGCTTTTCTCCTCTCTATTCATTTGCTGAGATTTTTGTCTAAGTATTGGATTGAGAGCATACTGTGAGTTGATAGCAAGAGAATTCACAGAGAGTTGAGAATTCAAATTTAACAAGCTTAATTTATAGCAAAGGTATAAATTCCATGATTCATGTTCTTCATTCTCATTTTCTGTCAAAACTCCATTTCTGTTTTCTGTCAAAATCCAAATTCTTGACTATGATGAATTAGATTGCAATTGGATTAAAGGATGTTTATTTAGTTGTTATATAGTCTTATACATGTGTTAATGAGACAATGTGACTGATCACAATCAAGTTCGTGAAGTAATTTCGTGAGTTGGGCTAGAAACTGCCGTGGCTGCCTGCTGTCTGGTGCTAACTAGTAGTGGCGCAGCTGCGCAGGTTTTAGCCTGGGATGCGGCGCAGCTGCGCCGACACCCTGCTGCAGTTTTGTCTTCTATTTAAAAAGCTGCTAAGTGTAATGAATTACTATAAGCTTAGGCAAGTATGTAAGCATGGGTAATGTATATATATGAGTATATTGATCTAATTTGAGCACGTTATACTATATTAGCATGTATGGTTACTAAAAGCGTATAGTTTGAAATGAATTTAGAACTTTAGAAGTGAACTCGATATTATGCGTGCCATATTTATATACTGACTTTGCAAGCACATTAGTACCACCTAGAGACACATGAAGTGCATGTTAGCTTATCTATATTGGTTCCGTAATAAGATATGAACATGTGAACCTAACTAGTGCTCATTCCTAACAAAAATGTAAGTTTGAAGGTGGATATGATCATGTAAATGCTATATATACATTCTGATGTTATGAGCATGTTTAGATAACTTTGAAATGCATGAATGAACCCTTAACTTGTGTTTATATGGTTCGTAAGGAAGCATGAACATGTTAGGCCCTATTAGTAAGATTTACTAATGGAAATACAAGCTTTGCACGTGAGCATTGACACGATACATGGAGATTTAAATTTTGATATTTATGGACACATGTGATAGTACTCTTAGACTCATTCATGTGTCATGCATGTATATATACCATAATTAGTTGCCGTGATTAAGGTTTAGCATAAACGAAGCATGTTTTCAAGATAATAACAATGCTAGCTACATATATACGATACGATTACTCATGAGCATGCCTAATACAAGTTATATGAATATCTTATGTGTTTAAAAAGCGAGCATGTTAGACCATATGAGTTCGTATCCTTGAATGGCTTTAAGTTATTGAAAGTATTGACTTAGAATCCATATCACATATATTTGAAACGAGGAAAGGTTATACAAACATAAAAGTATCTTTCAATATGTTTATATACTATGTGGTGTTGATTGGCTTGCATGACCGGACAGAAATCATAAGGCACAGCTCAGCCTTGGCTTGGCCAAAGGGCTGCGCAGCTGCGCTGGACCTAAGCTTAGCCATGGCGCAGCTGCGCTAGCCTGGAATCAGAAGCCATGCAGTTTGATAATCTGATTTTGGACAGATAGCTTATATGATGCCTACATTGCTAAAAATAAAATATATTTAGTATTGATTGTGGTTTTATGTGATATTAATAATATGCGAGTATGTTTGCTAATTGTTGCGATCTTATATGATATGAGAATGTGTTTAAACTCTAAAAGAGGAAGTTAAGGATATAAATTATATTCTACATAACTGTGTAGCTAGGTTAAGACTTAGCTTATGTGATTATCGTATGTACGAGATGAGATATAAAGTTAAATTATATGACTAATGAATATCATATATATACGTAACTGTAATTACGATAGGAATTCGAAAGTGTTGATTTGCTTTTCGTGGATAAACTACGCTAAAGGCAAGTTCTCTAACTTACACTCTTTTAAAGTGCAAGTTTCCTTACTTACACTCATTTATAAGTGCAAGTATCATAAACCCTTGCATTATTTTATTCAACGGATATCGTAAGCGAGTATCTAAACCTTATCTCTTTGGATACAAGTATTCTATCTTTGTATATTACGAACTAGCTTCCTACTTAATCGTTTGAATTGAATTAGCATACTTGAACTCTTATTGTCATTAAAGCTATTATTCACGTTGAACTTAGTATTGTTCTTGAATATTGTGAAAGTATCTATGCCATTTGATTAGGCTAGACTTATATTATTGAAAAGTGACCCAAACTAATTGATTGGTGCGGGATCTTGTATTTGACTGAGAAGAACAACCTTCTTTGAAAGGAATATATAATTATCGGAGAACCGACGTGCACACTTGAGTATGATTGATTGTTATGCATAACGATGGTGCTTTAGGCTGATCACCTGTTGTACCTGTTTTTGTTGAATTTTCAGTTTATTACTGTTAATTCTAGTAGAAGTTCATAGTCCTTAGCGACTGCTCAGTATTCAGTTATCTTGAAATCTTGAATTGATTTGTTATTGAATCACATTGATATTATTCTGTCCTTAGCGACTATTATTGAAAACTGTTGATATTCTTGTTATCCTTGAACTATCAAACTTTGTTATACCTTTTCGAAAATTAAGGATTATATCACTTACCCTTATTGTATATTACTTGCTGGGCAATTTGTGCTCATTCTTGTTTTTCCTAAAACATTTCAGTTAAGGCAGAGCAGGGTGAACCTTCGGGCGTTGATAAGGGCAAGGGCAAGGCTACCAACTAGTTTGTCTCTTTTATGTTTTTAAATATTTTATTGTTGTATTAAGATGATGTAGTAAGACTGATTTTGATTATGTTTAAGCTTAAGTTAGGTTATGTAATAAGTCGTTAATTGATATTATTATGTATTCTATTAAGTACTGTAGGTTGCGAGACTTGGGGGAATAATTATAATAAATCATTGTAAATTATTCTAGAATAGATTTTTCGCTGTGATGTGTGTTGTTTAGTTTTTATTATTGTGATGTATTACCATGAGCACGTGATGAACCGAATTCGAGAGACCAAGTGGCGGTCCTAGAATTTGGGGGCGTCACATAGCTGCTGCACGATGTTGTGCACAGATATTGTGGATGAAACAGACCCTTGCCGATTACAATACAAAATTTAACTGTGTGTCAATATTACGTGATAGTACAAGCACTATCAACTTAAGTAAGAATATAGTTTTAAATGCTAGATCAAAACACATTGATGTTAGACACCATTTCCTACGTGATCATGTAAACAATGGTATTATTAAACTAGAACATATTGACACAGAATTAAATATTGCTGACATATTTACTAAACCACTCAGTTCTAATAGATTTTGTAAATTACGTCTAGACTTGGGAATGTTAGATATTATTTCATAAAATATTAAATTCTTGATATTTAAAATATATATTTTTTGTCGTTTCTAATAATATATAAATATAAGTTTTATATAAACAAAATTACTAATTTAAAACTTTCTGTTAATATATGTATATATACTCATAATTATACATATTTGTTTCTCTTATTAATACACTTATATTATAAAGTTAAGTATATATTTTTTAATTAATATTATTAGTTTATAATTTTCCTCTATTTTATATATATAAACTCATAATTATACATATAAAAGTATATATAATGTATTTATTTATATATGTTAAAATATTTAAATATGTATTGAAATTTTATATTTATACTCTCTCTTAATTTAAATATATATATATATATATATATTATTTTAAATTTTTATGAAAATTATTAATATTTTTTTTATATTTTTATTATTAATTACATTTTATAACAATTATTATATAAATATATATCGGATTTAATCTAAGCCGCTGATCAAAGAAAGCAATCCAACGGTCAACTATAAACACAATCCGCGTTTATTCAATCCAACCAATCAGAAGCGAGTAAGCCTTGGCACACGGATCATGTTCATCAACTGTCTGATCAATACAGAAAAAGCACAAATCAATCTAAGTCGTCCAATCAAGGAGCCGATCCGGTTCATTAGCACGTCTCTTTGTGACCGTTGATCAAATCCAACGTATGATTCTAGCCACACGATCAAGTCAATTAAGCTAAATATAAAAACTAAAAATCAAAATCCTAATTCATTTTTACTCTCTCTCTCTTTCTTCCGCCTGTTCTCTCCGTCTTCTCTCTCTCTAAAATCAAACGCTTTCGTCTCTCTCTACCTTCAAACCCTAGTTTTCACAAACCCTAACTTTCTCGGCCTAAATCAATAAATATATGTGAGTTTTCGTGTTCTTCTTCTTCTGAGTCTTCTTAATATCTCTATTAGGTTGATTGTTTATGGAGTAGGTTCTATTTTTTCTGTTCTTGATTTTTTTTAAATCATATGTATATATTTTGTTTCTAAAGTCGTTTCTCTTTCAAACAAAAGTACTTCTTATTTCTGTTCGTATTCTTAAAGATTTTCAAACCCTAATTTTTTTTTCTGATTTCAAAACTTATTTCTGTTCTTAAAATTTTCAAAACATTATATTCATACAAAATATAGTTTTCATATATATATATATATATATATATATATATATATTTTATATATGTTTTGAATGTTTAAATTTTTGTATATTTTTTAATTATAAGGAACTTTCTAGTTTTTGATAATTTTTTTAAAATTTATATATAAATATTTTTTAAAACCCTAGATCTTTAAAAATTTTATTTGATTTTTTTCGTCTTCTTCATCCGTGTTTCAAATTTTTAATCCTTTATATACTAAATCTTTTCTATGTGTTTAAACCCTAATTTTTTTAAAATTTTCTGTCAAAATACATGTTTACAACTTTTTCAAAACCCTAATCTTTCCCCAAACATACTTTTATTTTTATTATTCGTATATCTATATATTACAGAAATTTTTAAAAAAAATTAAAAAAATTAAAAATAAATATATATATATATATGTGTATTAAATACTAATTTTTCAACCCTATTTTTCTCAAAAAGTTTTCTGTCTAAACTTTTGTTTACATTTTTTTTAAACCCTAATTTTTTTTTTAAAAAATGTTTCCGTTTTTTTATACATTTTCTTGAAACCATAAAATTTCATAAATATTTTCATATGAATATACATGTTTGTAATGACTGCTGTGTACTATATCTATATATATATATACCTGAGTTATGTGGGTCTGAGATTTCTTATATATGATGAAATGTGGTTCTTCTACTGATACACTTATTCTGGAAAAATTTGAAAGCTGCTAAGTTTTGTGAATAGCTGTGCGAAGGTAATCACTTCACCCTCTCCGTTTAACTGAGGTTATATGAATATTGAAATGTGTGGTTACTGAGAGCCACTGGCTATATATATATTTATCTGTCTATGTGAGTATAGGCACGAAAATTTTCATGTTTAGTTTTTGTCTACTTGTCTATGTGAAATTGGATAAATGTGTATTTCTGCATATGTGGCTATTTGAAAGCCACTGGTTTATATGAGACTATCTATATGATATAAATATTGAATGAAAGTTAAATTGTCATGTCTGAAATCTGAAATTTTGAAAAATAGACATTAGGTGATGAAAATAATTACCATGTTATGCAATTATATGTTTCTACTATTATATACTGACATGTATAATAGAGATCATATGATATCAGTTTTATATAACACTGACTTATTGAATCAATGTGTTGACACACTATATCTTTATATATTGGAATCTGACAATGACAACATGTTAGTGTTATGTAACATTAACTAGCTGTATCTCTGTCTTAAATTTGTAACAGTTTGATGTGGGCATATCTGTGCTATCTGTGATAACTTATCTATATTGATTTGCTACAATATGATATGGGCCAATAAGTCATGATAGCATGTATCTTTGTTTGATATTAGATCACACCTGTTATGTCAATAACCTGCATATTTTTAATATTTAACTGTGTCTTCTAAATGAATTTCTGAACAAATTTTTCAAAAAAAAAGTCTGGCAAAAGATTTAAATCTGCCGAATAGTACAAAACTTGCCTGTCCCTTACTGTTCACACTACACAGTCATCACATGAACTGTTTACCTTTTTGACAAATAGGACATGCCACATTAATTAAGATAATTTTTTTAATTAAAACTTTTTCTATAAAATGATAGCTTTAAATGTGCAGTCTTACTTTCAAACCACTTCTACTACTTGTCTGCTTGTGCATTCTCTCTCTTTCAAAAACATGAAACCTGTTCAGTCTTCTAAAAGAAAAAGGTCTGAGATTTTCACTGACCCACACCCTGACCTATACACTTCTTTATTAGTCACACCCACTGCAAAAACAAAGTATGAACATATTAAACACAACATGATTTCTGGTGTAGCAACCTCTTTCAATAGTTTTTCAGGTCTGCTAAAGAAGATAACCAATGTAGGATGGGACTGTCTTGTCTCTTTTACAAGTAGAGAGATATATCCTAGTCTAATTGCTGAATTCTATGCTCATATGACTTTTGTGCATGATTCAACTTGTTTTCTATCTGGTATTAAGACCTGCATACAAGGTCAAGATTATATGATTGATGAAATTCTGCTTTTGCATGCTTTAGATCTCAGAACAGAGTTCTTGGGTTATCCCAAGATAAATGAATACATATATCCCATAGGAACCACCACCATTGAATGCCTTACCTTCAAGCACAACCTTGCACTTACCACTGACCAAATTGTGTCTGCTAATGTGTTTGATTATCCATGTAAAGTGCATAAGGACTACTTTACTGCTGAATGCCAGTTTCCAGGCAAAATTCTGATGCATAACTTCATGCCTGTCAGAAATGATAAAATGTTCAGTCCTTTTGATTTGGAATTGATGAAGTGTATTCTAACTGAATGCATGCCTTATAGTCTGCCTTTCTTTCTCTTGACATCCTTTGAATTTTGCCATTCTAATAATTGCATGGGATTTGGACTTTTGCTGACTAGAATCTTCATATATCTGGGTGTTTCTGTTCATAATCATAAGACACAAAGGATTCATAATAGTAATATTGTGTCTCATTTGAACCTTCCTGCCAAGCCTTTAATTGTGTTTCAACCCAATGAAACTGACCATATAGAAACACACTTAAATTTAATGTCCCAAATTTACTCCCTAAACAGCATGAATCAGTTATCATTAAAGAATTAGTCTCAGATTTTGAGTCAATTAGAGGCTTTACAAACCTCTGTGCAACACTTGCATGATATGGTGACTATGCTGATGGAACACCACAAAGTGACAATCCCCCCATACAACTTCACTGCCACCACAAGCTCAATCTAGCTAGATCATACTGGTCAGACCCCACCTATTCTGCCTCTGTCAAACTTGGGTATGAATTTTTCTCCATTCAATTTTGATGAAATCTGAAGAAGAATGTAAACTAACCTACTAACTATTTTGGATTACTGTAATAACACTTAACACTAACTGATAACTAGGATGATTACTATATGTTTAACTATTTTACTAACTTGCAGGAAACTTCTGAAACTAACAGTTTCTGCAGGTTTTGGTATTTTCCTCCTGCCCCTCCATTTTTGTTAATGACAAAGGGGGAGAAGAAGAAAAATATATGAAAAAGCAAAACATCAGATTATTATTAAGTAATAATTCTGATATTTGAGTAGACATGGATCTGAACTGATAATCTGATATGAAAAATATAAGAAAAAGAAAAGTATCAGATTATTATTAAGTAATAATCTGATATGAAAGCAGACATGGATCTGTTAGATATGAACTGCTATAAAACTGCTATGGTCTGAATAGTGCATGAGATTGACAGGAACTGTTATTAACTGTTATAATTGTATAACTGACAGGATGTATGGTTTGTATGAATGGATGGTTTGCATGTTAGATACAGTTATTATACAAACTGCCTGGATGGTTATAACTATGAATGTCCGTCTGATAGTTTTTCAGTTGTTCAAAATTTTAAATTTATTTTAAAAACCCGATTCATGATCTCAGGGGGAGCTTCATGAATTAAGGGGGAGTTCTGAAAAATAAATATTTTTACTTGTTGTCATAATCAAAAAGGGGGAGATTGATAGGTCTCCAAAACTGGGTATTTAATTTTGATGATAACAAATTAGGATTAAAGTTCAAAAAGGGTAGAATTCTCTTCATAGGATTAAGTGCTAAAATAATTTATTAATTACCTTAAATATTTTGACCAAAAATATTTATTTTCTTACTTTGAATTTATTTTATGACCTTGATAATTTAATGTCAAGTGTTAATAAAATGAGTTCATATAGTAACATTTCCTAAGGCAAGGAGATTCCTAGTTTACTTTCAAAATGATTTCAAAATTCTTTTAAGGGCAAAAACTATTTTCAAAAATATACTAAAGTATATTATATTTGTAAAAGAATATAATATATTTATATATATAAACCGTGCGCGTGTATGCATGTGTGTGACCGAGTGTGTGTGCTTGTGTGTGCATGGCGTGTGTGCCGTGTATATGTTTGTGAAAGTATTGTTGTACTTGGTGTTTGTGCAAGTTACATGGAGAATGGCATAAATAAGTATTGCTTGTATGGATGTTTGTGCCATGAAAAGTTGAGTTGCTGCAAGAAACAAAAAATAACAAAGGCTTGTGCCTTTGTATTACCGTTGGGCACCAACTTAAAATCTAATGATTGCATGCAATATTGAAAACAAATATAGTGGGCATGTTGTGACTCACAATTTTGGGTGCACAAATTCAAATATTCTGCCAGTACAAATATGATCCGAGCCCTTCATTTTCCATCATGCAATCCGAACCTTCCAAATCAAAAATATTTTTTAAAAATTACGGTTTTGCCCGAACTTGAAATTTTTTATAAATAGGAGGCTTTTCTATTCATTTCAATTAACCAATTTCTATAAACCAAAAAGCTTACTCTCCTTACCTACAGATTGTAAAAACAAGCTTTTACTCTCTTCGCTCAATCAAAGTTATAATTTTCTTTGGAAGAGAAAAATTGGTCCAAGTATTTGAGATAAGTTGTCAAAATTATAATTGTTTATATCATCTCATACTTGCTCATTCATATATATATATATATATATATATGTGTGATAAATTGTCATTCATATTCATATATCTATATATCCATATTAGTAAAGAGTCAGTATTTGGACACCGAAACGCGTGATGCAAATTCGAATGATATTTCTTTGAAATACTCTGAATGGTCTTTAAAATCCCAAGTGGCCCTTTACTGGTATAATCAATATATAGATTTAGATAATTAGATATAATCTGTGATAAATATTTATATATATATCTTATATATGATCTATCATATCTAATAAAGAGTCAGTACTTGGACACCGAAACGCTATATGCAAATTCAGATGATATTTCTTTGAAATACTCTGAGCGGTCTTTAAAATTTCAAGTGGCCCTTTACTGATATAAATAATCGATATAAATATTCTTTAATATTCTATATCCGATTATTAAGTTGTGAATCGAAAAATTTAGTCAGTACTTGGATACCGATACCCGTTAAGCAAATTCGGATATTTCACTTGAAATACTCTGGACGGTCTTTAAAATTCCAAGTGGCCAAATTATTCGCAACGTAGATCAAGTATAACATAATATATATAAGTGGGTAGAACGAGTTTGTTCAAGTATTATCTAAAGTGAATCATATTGTCATACTTGATAAACTGTCATTGTTCATAAATTATTGCTGCATTATATAAGTGTGTGTAATTGTTTAATTTAAAGTTATATTTATTCAACAACAAAGAAACACACTCTTTATAAAGAAAAATCTTTTTCTTAATTCACTGAAAAATATTCTTTAAAGAAAAAGAAGATCTTTATTACAAGTACTTAAATATTATATCTGATTTCACAGAAGCACATCACATAAAAGACTTTGAACTTTTATCATACACTTAAAATTCTATATCTGCTTATCTGAGAAGTATCTGTGCTACAGTTGTATCTGCTTATTGTTAGAAGCAAACATTCAAATAAACTTTGTAAAAGAAAAAATGGGTGAGTTTGTTTATTTTATATTTGTGAGAAAGACAAGAATTCTTTGACTAAGACCAGAGTCTTAGAGAGGTCAGCTGGGAGTTGGGTCTCTAGTGTACTTATGAGCAGTGGCGAAGCCAGAAACTTGTGGCAGTGGGGGCGAAATTATTACTAAGTTATAAATAATTTGGCGGGGGTTCGGGGGCAGCACCCCCGAGCCAATTTTTTAAAATACTTTATACTTTCGGGTCACATATATATACACTATATTACAATAAAAAAAATAATAAGTAATAATATATGGTATATATACATTATATTGACTCATAATAGACTTTTTTAATTTATAAGTAAGTAACTCATTATTTATTTTTAAAAATAATATAAATTAGATTATTATTTATTTTAAAATATTACAGAGAGATATACATATATTGAGAGGATATGAGTCATATGTGAATAAATTTGATTGACAAAGTTAAAATTTCAATTTGACCCCGTATAATAGAAAATTTATAAAATTTTAGTCGGGTCAATATATATATAATTCTTAAAATTTTTAAAATTTACCTTACATATAAAATAATTCTTTTTTTCCAGTGGGGTCGATTGACCCCACAAGTGTCTATGTGGCTTCACCACTGCTTATGAGGTGAGAAAGAGATTGTTGTTTCAAGACCAAAGTATAAAATAGTACTAAACTCAAAAGAAGATTCAACTAAGCTTGATGAAGGAGCTGGGAGTTCGCTGTCCGAAAAAGTTAGTTGAGGATAGTTGTAAGTTTATCTTTAAAAATTTGTACAGGCTTCTTCGCCTATTGAAGGAGTATTTATTACAGGGAGTAATAGGATCTCAAGTCCTGGAGAGGAGCTTGAGACTGGACGTAGCAACATACCCGGGCTGTATGTTGTGAACCAGATAAATATCTGTGCATTGTGTAATTGAATTTTAAATTGTCTATTAATTTGATAAAATTAATTCATTAAAATTCAAAAAGGTCAAAGATAATTTTTAAACGGTAATAATCTATTCAACCCCCCTTTTAAATTATTATTGAAATTACATAAATAAAAGAAAACCTAATTTATAACAAATATATATAATACAAGACCACGATATATTTTACGTATTGTTATTAAAATTATGCAGAAAATGAATATTTTTAATTTAATTTACTATTAGCATACAAATTCTTAATTAAAATAATAACCTCACAATTGTTTTTATTAATGCAAAAGCAATGAATAACAAAGCTTCATGCTTACGAAATAGTCACTATAATGCAGAAAGCCATAAACAGTTGTTGATTGTTGTTGTTTGTGATTTTGATTTGGTGGGCCTGCTTGACTGAATTAAATCAAAAAGGGTTTTTCTTCTTTCGTAATGTTTTTTTTTTCCTTTTGGACTATTGGCTCTTTAATCATTTTTAAAGACTATTTCAAAAAAAAATCATTAATATTAATTTATTGTTAAAAATAATTTTACTCATAGTTAGATATTGAAAGCCTCCAGTTTCGGCATTTGTCAAAAATTGTATCGACATGTATATCATTTTTTATATTTTCATATATTATCTAATAATTATTTTTGTCAAATCACACACAATACTAATAACCACAAAAAAAAGATAATATGTGACTTGTCATAATCAAATTTGATCAGCGAAAAATTATACAGATAATAAAATATTGAAATGTCAATAATATCATTTATGAAATAATAAGGATGTCATTAAATAATTAGTGGATGTATAGTCAAATTTGCCTAAGACAAGGCAAATATTTCTTTTTTCCCTTATAGTTTTAGGTATATTATTAGAATAAAAATATTATTAATAGAGCAAATATATATTTAACAACACTTTTATATTTGATCTAACTGAACTTATCACTTTAAATAATATTTATTATTCTAACAACGTACAATTTTTTACTATATCAATATTAACAACCACATTCATAGCTTAACTCAAAACAAGGGCAGTGTATGTTTGCGAGTTATTTTAATGGATAAATATTTTTCTTGAAAAAGTAGAAGACTAAAGATATAAACCATTAAAATATTTTTATTCTTAGAATATTATATTAATTTTATAAATGTCAATCCCTAAATTAAGTTTCATATATCTATGTAAATCAAAATATAACAAGACAAATTATTTTTATTAGTCCTCAATTGACTCAGCAATCCATTCTAATGACTTGATAGCTTAAAATTTAATAATTTTTAATTATTTTTTGCTAACTCTTTGTAGCCATAAATTTTGACATTCCTAAAAAAATTCAACTCAAATTTTTTTGGGTATTTTAATGCATCTAAAAATTCAGATATAATGTAGGAGTGCTTCTTTTTGCCCACCACCCAAAACCCTGATCTTATTACAAAAATCGTATTTGTTATGGGTTCGTAAAAAGGCGAAGATGCTGTTTCAGGAGGGATTTGACCTCATAAATTCGATTTCTGAACTGGGGTTTTTCAATTCTATCTCATAGGATAGGTCGAGATGGTCAGGCTTTGTTTGATGGCTTCTGAAGGGTATCTTCCTGGGTTTGTCTCCCACCCAGAACAGGGCATGCGCAGGCTCCCTCAGGTAAATAAATTATTTGTTTTTATTTTCTGGGTTGCACACGAGATTTTGTGCTTTTTACTTGATTTTTTTTCTTTTCTTTTTTTCTGGGCTGCTGAGTTTTGTTCTGATTGTAATTGGGATATTGATGTAGCTTGTTCATAATGAGCTTAATTTCTTTATTGGATGCTGAAACTATCAGATCTAAACAAGGTTAAGTAGTCCACTTATTTATCCATTGGGGTTGCACGAGTTTTTCATATATGCTTTTATCCTTTTCTTTTCAAAGATAGCACCTTTTGCCTTTTGGGGAGTATTAGTGTTAAGATAAAGTGGTGCTCAGTTGTTTTTGGTACTTTGAAGAAGAATAATGATATTGCACTAAGTTTTGATTTCAATTACAAGTTCCCATAAGCTATTTCATAATTGATTTGGTGAAGACAATGGGATCCTAGCTAGTATTAGGTAAAACAAATCTTGGATTGATTAGGTTATTAGGACCCTATCCCATGTTTTTAACCATTTTAATTTTTTAATGGTTTGATTATTTATATTTTTAGCTTGTTATTTTCTTGAGTAAAAGAAGAATCCTGAATTGATTCTGCACATTGCACGTGCTCTATGTAGTTCATCTATCATTTGGTTTTACTCATTCCTATTCATATTTTTATATGCACACTACTTTCTAAATATTGAATACTTGTATGTTTTTCGCATTTGATTGTTTTCTCTTTAGTGAAGTAAGATTAAGATTGCAAGGCTACTACGAAGGAATGGTTTGGGAATAATTGGTCTTGGGTTTGCTTTAGCTTTCTCGCCTGAATACATTTTATAGTCACATACTCATATTTTTGAACCTTTCACTGCCATTGTCAACCGTAAACATGTATTATATCTACGGCTGGATTGTATAACTTTTTCTGTCATACATATTCTTTTCGTCTCTTTTTTTTTTTGGTTGGAGGGAACCTTTTGGCTCCAAAGCGTCTTTGTGGAATTTTGAACCCATGAGCTATACCTCATCGAGGTATTTATCATGATGTTCACTACCACCAGAGCAATTCTTTGATTCTTATTGGTCTGTCATGTCGTAATCTTATGTGTAAATTTAAGTTTTTTTCCCCCCAATTATACATTATGATAATGAATTACTGATCTGTATTGGACCTTTTGAGGTAAAATCCATTTATTTAATATTTTTGAGTTCTGATTAATCTTGTTTGTTGCAGGACTGTCAGCCTCTTTTACTTACTCCTGAATCAAGACAAGATGTAGTCAGGTCAGGCTTCCTTGCTTTGAGGCTGCATCAGAGTGAGCAGCCATGGAAACCTACAAGTGATTTGTTGGATACTAACCAGTTTGGCAGCATTGACTCGCCCATTAGAAAGCCTGTACTAATCAATGTTCAAGGTCCATATCTCACTATGTTTTTATGTTTTGTTGATAATATTAAGTTACTTAATTAATTCGCTACTTTGCAAACGAAACAACTTTTAAATTACTCAACTTTGTGTATTGCATCTTATATTTTACAATGAGCTACATCTTTGACATGTATGCGAATGTAGTTCTCTTATTGTTTATACCTTCGTTATATAGTTTTTGCTATGACGCTAAATTAATCTTCAATGCTTTCTCTTTTTGGTCAGACACTCGGCCAAACTCTATACTTCTCAGCTTTGGGATTGCGAAACAATGCACAAAACAAGGGGATATCTTAGACTTCCTCGCACCTGGATCAAGTGAAGTAGAAAGATGTGGACTGAATCTATCCATACTTGCTGACTTGATGGGGCTTGAAGCTATACCAGCTGAAATTTCTCAGCAGTCATTTGTACCCGATTATGGATTCTGTTTCGATATGCTGAGTCTTGGCCTACTCTTTTTTATCCAAGTAGCAAATTTTATTCTGAGAAGCCTCTTTTGAACATAGTTGGGGATTTGGCTCATAAGTCGGAAATTATGGTTCACCTGGATGGTCAAATTGCATTCGCTGGTGCTCAGACTGCGATAAAGAATATACTTTCCATTATTGCTGAGTTTTACTTGTCAAATAACTTAACAAAGTGGAGAAGACAGTCATTGCTAATCCCTCAGCTTGACAGCTTGACAGTCTTTGCACGTAGACATAGTTAGAGTTGCTAGATGGGAGAAAGGTACTAAGATCAAATTAGCTGGAACATTAGGATATGACTTTCCAAGTCTCCTTTGTTCGTTTCAATTTGCCGGTAATACGGAGCAATTGTGTTGCATTTCCATCAAGAGCAAATCATCACTGACGTTACATGCATATCGTGCGTGGGTTTTACAATTTCCACATCTTTTTCTGCTGGGGGCTGCAAGGGGGGAGGTTTCACAAACTACTCTCTGAAAGTGAGTAAAACTCGGATTCTTGTCCCAAAAAAAGAAAAAGAAAGAGAAAAAGAAAAAGAAGCCATTTGATTTACAAAACCAAACCACATAAAAGCGACTAAGTGAGCAGTTTCGGTTTGGATTTTTTGTTTAGGAAACTTCATTTCCCACCCAAAAGTAAAATATTTGGAAGAAAATTGTTTACATAGAATAAACACCATAAAAAAAATGAATAAACACCTCTAGGTTTGGAAATCAATCTCATAGAAGAATGTAAGGACATGATATAATGCATAGACTACAATTATTATTTTTATTGTAATTATAATTATTATTTTGGTCTGTCAGAAGTGATGAATCCTAACCAAAACAGACTAATTAGTTTTCTTATGTTTCTAAAAGAAATTTACCAATAGGTCAAAAAAAAAAACTTACTAAAGTTGTACTAATACTTGCTTGGAATTTTGTTTAGTCAGTTTCATTTATGGCTAGTGCTAGAGTAAGAATATATGACATCTCCATATCACTATTTTGATATCCAAAAGGAGAAAAAGAGAGCTTTATATGCACTAATTGTTTTCCCTAGAAATCCTGACCCTGCAAACATTTTTACCAAGCAGGCTGGAACGCAGTGAAGCAAGGGCTAGAAATCATGGATCTTTGAAGCTTGAAACAATGACAGTTGTTCCTCTTAAGAGGTAATACAATGAACCATCTCTTCATCATGACAAAATTTTGCAAATACTTGTCTATTATAGCTGATGATCAGATGTCTGTCTTTTAATTTCTCAAATAGGTGTTTACCCAACCAGGTAAAATAATTCAAAAAAATGAGTACTAACTTCAGAAATGGGAAGGTTTGATATAGTACCAAGCTACCAGCATACTCCATTGAGATGGAAGGACTTCGTTCTCCCAATTAGCTTTGGAGTTCTCTAATTGACAGTGTTGAGTATTTGAAGTTGCCTGAGGATACCTTAATAGATGCTGAGAATAAATGATCTCAGCTACCAAATATTAGGTTTGAAATCGAACAAAATAGCTTTTGTATTGTTGCTTTCCTTCCATCTGCTAAAAGAAATCTGTAAATAGAAAATAATGATGATAATAGAAATAAAATAAATATAGTAATATGAGGCCTGAGAAAGAGAATGGGAGCTATCTGTTTATCATGTAAACCTAATTATGTGTAGTAATGCCGCTTATCAAAAAGGAAATATGAGTAGTTTGCCTATATGAGTGGAATGTCTAAGACTCTAAATAGGCAATAATTGCGCTTAGAAGTATTCTTGCCTTCTACTACTTATATAGTATGAAAACACAAATAATGTTCAGGACCAGTTGTTTAACAAATGTAATTTTAAAGAAATTATTTTCTGCACAAATTCTGGGTTTATGGGATAGTCCCGTGGACTGTGGAGGCGGCATTTATGATGTTATACTTTAATGCATCATACATCGACTCAAGTCTAGGTTTTATTAAGCTTGGCACTCTTGTGCATAAACCTGCATTTATTTACTTTAATATTAAAAGATAGGTCCGTACTTATTGGTTCAAAAGCGTTACTAAGCATTTTTAGCCTAAAACCTTGCTTTGCGCAGTAATGCCTTTGTCTTATACGCATTCCTTTTTTAAACAGTCCTCAGAAAACCAGACTCAGGTCATCACCAAAAAAGAAGACAATTCGTAAAGCAGGCAAAGAGAGGGAGCTATACTGAAAGAACTACTTTCATTCATGTCAGAGTCTTTTGTCTATTATAGTTGACAAGAAGCGACATGGAAAAACAGCATTTCTTGAGCTGAATACAGGATTGCTGCCAGCATTTCTGGGACTGGCCTAGCTCTTCTTTTCTCTGTCGTTTGTAAAGTAGCTAGTGGTACGGTGCCCTTTTGTGCGTCAAAGCTGCTGAATACAGGATTGGGGCTTGGACTGGTGTGGCTTTCTTGTGCAGTGAATAGGCTGAGGGACGCAATTATCCATATCAACAAGAATTCAGGCAAGTGGGGTTTGAAGGAAGAAGAAATGATGAAGAATCTGGACAGAAGTGTAAAAGAGATTTCATTCAGAGCTGCGACATTGATGGCAGTGGTGGTGCCGAGGCTTGCATGAGTTGAAGGGTAAGAATATATGATAGTGTATTGTCCAAGGAGATGACGAGTGTAATAGTAATGTGCATACTAAGTTGAGAGATGATCAGACAGACGGGCATGAGCTCAGTCAGTTGACTCGAGGGGTTGGCTTGAGGAGGTGGATTACTTTATGTTGTGGAAAGTCTGGAGATGGCAAAAAATATTATTCTTGATTCGAAGCCATTAAAGAAACTTGCATGAGCTCAAGTTTTATTTGATCATCAATCAGCTAAATTTTTGTGGAAGATAACATTTTATAATAATTGGTCTTGTAAAAATTTAGTGCAGAAAATGACTTGCGAATATAACAAACACTATTGTATTGTAAAGCCAACTGTTATTTTAAAACAAGGGATTGTGTAAACTTATTGTGTTTCTGAAAAAAGAAAATAGAAATTTTGAAGAAAAAGCAAGTAGTAGTAGGCCAGTAGCTGCTACTTTTTTGAATTTTGTCCAATTACTCGTTGAAATTCATATATTTTAAACTCTTCTCTTCTCCTCTTATAATGATCGTAATACAAAGAGATAAATAAAGGCCGTATTAAATCACCCAGGGAGTTATTTCCATTGTATTTGCTAATTATAATAATATTCAAAGACACAATGGTAAATATTAATAAAAGAGCAATGTTAGGGGTCTTAAATTTTGGGTCTCAAATGACATAATATTTAATATTTTAATGATAATTTATTGCACAGCCAATCACATAAAATATACCCAACCAATATTACATCTATTTGAGACCAAAATATTTCTCCGGCCTCTCTCTCCCTCTCTAATTGGACTTGCACATTGATATATTCATAAAATTATGATAGTATATTAATAATAGCTACTAATAAAGAAGCATAATATGAACCTTTGAAAAAATAGAAGATAAAAAATTGATTGCCTACGAGGTGCTGGCCGGCCGTGTATGTTTATTACTCGTAAGTAGCAATAAACTTATTTATCAAACAAACATGGAGTTATTACAATGATATTTTGGTACAGACTACAAAAGGATCACTGAGATTAATTTCCCTTTCCATTAAATTTCAGACGGATACTAACTCTTCAATAATGCCACGAGGAATTTCAGTACAAAATTATTTTAAGTTGCAACTTATAAATAAAAAATGTTTGACATTGTGACGCCCCCAAATTTCAGGACCGTCACGGTGTCGCTCGAATTCGGTTCATCACGTGCTCATGGTAATACATCACAATAATAATAACTAAATATCACACAATCACAGCGAAAAATCTATTCTAGAATAATTTACAATGATTTATTATAATTATTCCCCCAAGTCTCGCAACCTACAGTACTTAATAGATTACATAATAATATCAATTAACGACTTATTACATAATCTAACTTAAACTTAAACATAATCAAATCTAGTCTTACTACATCATCTTAATACAATATTAAAATATTTAAAACATAACAGAGACAAGCTAGTTGGTAGCCTTGCCCTTGCCCTTATCAACGCCCGAAGATTCGCCCTGCTCTGCTTTAACTGAAATATTTTAGGAAAAGCAAGAATGAACACAAATTGTTCAGCAAGTAATATACAATAAGGGTAAGTGATATAATTCTAAATTCTCGAAAGGGTATAACAAAGTTTGATAGTTCAAGGATAACATAAATATCAACAGTTTTTAATAATAGTTGCTAAGGACAGAATAATATCAATGTGATTTAATAACAAATCAATTCAAGATTTCAAGATAACTGAATACTGAGCAGTCGCTAAGGACTATGAACTTCTACTAGAATTAACAGTAATAAACTGAAAATTCAACAAAAACAGGTACAACAGGTGATCAGCCTAAAGCACCATCGTTATGCATAACAATCAATCATACTCAAGTGTGCACGTCGGTTCTCCGACAATTATATATTTCCTTCAAAGAAGTTGTTCTTCTCAGTCAAATACAAGATCCCACACCAATCAATTAGTTTGGGTCGCTTTTCAATAATATAAGTCTAGCCGAATCAAATGGCATAGACACTTTCACAATATTCAAGAACAATACTAAGTTCAACATGAATAATAGCTTTAATGAAATAAGAGTTCAAATATGCTAATTCAATTCAAACGATTAAGTAGGAAACTAGTTCGCAATATACAAAGATAGAATACTTGTATCCGAGGAGATAAGGTTTAGATACTCGTTTACAATATCCGTTGAATAAAGTAATGCAAGGGTTTAGGATACTTGCCTTAGCGTAGTTTACTCACATAAAGCTAGCCAACACTTTCAAATTCCTATCGTAATACAATTACGTATATATATGATATTCATTAGTCATATAATTTAACTCCACATTTTATCTTCGAATATATGATCAACACATAAGCTAAGTTTTAGCCTAGCTACACAGTTATTTAATTTCTATCCTTGACGTTCCTCCTTTTGAGTTTAAACACATTCTCATATCATATAAGATCGCAATAATTAGCAAACATAACCTTTCTAGCACTTTACAGCATTATTGTGAGTTAACCGTCAATCGGATTCAAGTAACAACATAGGATATCATATAGCATATATACATGTTAAAGGATACTTTTAAGTGTATACAACCTTTCCTCGTTTCAATCATACATGCAATAGATTCTAAGTCAACACTTTCAATAATTTTAAGCAATTCAAGGTCATGAAATTCATAAGGCCTATCAGGCTCGCTCTTTAAAACACATAAGGTATTCATATACGTACTTATGAGTATTCATATTTCATACATGTAACTATTACAGTTATTAGTTGAAAACATGCTCTGTTTACGCTAAATTTTAATCATGACATCTAGCATGGTATGTATATATGCATGACGTTAATGAAGTCAATAGTATTATCCAACACGTTCATAAACTTCAGAATTTAAACTTCAAGTTAACATGTCAAGGTGCACGTTTAAAACTTGTATTCTCATTAGTAAAGCTCAATAATAAGGCCTAACATGCTCATGCTATCTAGATTCATATGTTAACATGTTTGACACGCATTTCAAGGCCATATAACATGCTCAAAAAATCAGAACCTAGAATCCTAATATAACATGTTAGAGTCCATGTTCAACGCTCGTGTTTTCAAAATTATGGGTTCTCTTTTTATGTTAAGTAAACTATGAAACATATATTGCATAAGAGGGACTCCATAAATCATGTTATATTTACTTAATATGAATTATAATTTCAATGCGGACAAACAGATAGTCAAGACAGTCATTTCTGGGCTTGCCTGCACAGCGGCGCTGCAGCGCGGCAACAACAGCAGCAAGCTGGCGCAGCAACAACAGCATCAAGCTGGAGCTGCGGCGCTGGTGGAGCTGCGGCGCAGACAATGGCGCTGAGGCGTGGGGACAGTTTCTGCAGAACCGACCTAAAATATCTTATTTCATCAATTTCAACATACCCAGATGCTATTAGCCTTCTTTAACTTACTAACACACATATATATATGCTTATATAACAGTCAATCGCCATTTATCAATTCTCAATTTCATGAACTCCAACCAAATTCACGAATTTGATGTTTTACAGAAATTGCAGAGCAAAAATAGAAATGAAAGTCAAGAAAGCTATATAGTGGTTCCATCATGTATGCATGTTCATATAACAACAATATAAGGGTTCTACAAACCAATTATGAAACAATTTGGCATAATCAAGAATTTGAAGAAAATAGAAAATGAAAATGAAGAACAAAGGAAGAGGGATTATACCTCTGCTAGGATTCAAATAGAGTTTGTTGCTAATCCAACTTCTCCTATTGATATATGTATATTGCTTTCACTCATCACTTATGCAAACTCTCAGCAAATTGAAAACGAAGAAACATGGCTGCTATTTATAGAAGAATCCTTACACAGTCCATTAAATTGAACCAATAGATTGAAGCTTTGTATATCGGCTAAGGAAAAGTTGGTAGAGTGGTTGAAGAACACTGTTGTGCCCATTTTCCATATCATGATTTGCTAGAATGCTGAGTTTTAGAGAAGAGAGTAGGCTAGCTTCATGATGCATTTCACGTGTACAAGTTTTATGTCTATTAATATGGGACAAGGCATAGAAATCTCAGCATTTCTAATTTATAAACAACCTAGTGTTAATACTTAGGTTATATATACACACATATTTAGACACTTAGGTCTTTAATTGAAATGTCATAATAATTCACATAATGTAGTAAGTGTAAATTGACACATATAATCCATGTACATTTTGTTAATACCGGATATAATCTAATCGGATGTTATCACATTACACTGTCTTCTTTATTAAAACTAGTAGTTTACAATATGTTCATGATATTTTATACAGTGTATACCTACATATTTATTGTCACACAAGCATAAACATGTAGCTTATATATTTCAATCAATCTTAATACATGGTCTCTATGTGTAATGTATTCACATTGCACTATATAACATAGTTTATGTATACTTGCATGGTCACATCTAAGTGTTTCTCTACACTATATAATATAGTCGTATTCCATATATTTTATAATTAATTCTCACACATTTGCACATAACATTCAATATAATCTTATTATATTAATAACTTATTTATTTATTTTATTATTCATAATGTCAAATAAATAAATTATTCATTTCATTGATTAATTAATAATAATATTAATTAATCCATTCCTCATTGATTATTAATTTATATGATTAAATATCATACATTGCTTATTATTATTATATTTCTTGCAATAATAATAATCACATATTATTAAATTAATCACCATTAATATTCCACAACAATTAATTAATATTCTACGATAACAATTAATATAGATTAATTGTTCGCTTAAATTAATATAATCATTCTTATATTACGTCACTGTGCCACACAAGGCTATCAACGAGTTTATCGCAAACTCCATCAATTTCTCAATTATTATAATTATTCAATTTAATATAATTGAATTAGTCGTTCTCATAACACAAAATCATTCATATTCTAATAAATTCTCATTTTCATTAATATATTAATTTAATAATATTAGAAAATTATCGGGCATTACAGACACAAATTTAACTTATAAATCAAAAATTAAGTTAAAGCAAGTTATGAAGGTGTTCGACTGTTAATGAGTTATAAGTTAAAATAAAATTTAAATATTACTAAAAAGGACATTAATAAAAAGATACATTGATTCAATAGCAAAATGGAAGAGAGGCAAATTGAGCATTACATTTGATCAAACTAACCTATTAAGAATAACTTACAAGTCATTTTTAAATAAGTACCAATAGTTGCTTGTTTTTATTTTGACTCATCTTATATGCTAAAAAATAAGTCGTTACCAAACACCTCAACAGTAGCAAATGACTTACAAATCAACTTATAAGTCATTGCCGAACACCCCCTTGTCTAGTGAACCAACAAAAAGGAGCCTAAAAGATTCAATGCCACCCTATCTCAGCTCAGTACTTTTGAAACTACACCAGCTCCAACAGTTCTACCTCCCTCCCTCAAGGCAAATCTTTGTCCTGTCAGAAAACAAACAAGAAATTGAGCCTTTTAGTTTAATTCTTTTCCGAGATTCTTAAATAACAAATCCACCATACATATTTGAGGGGAACACAAAACTCAACGGGAAGAAGATGAGGGGGACCAGTCAGAAAACAAAATAGAATTTTAGGAACATGTTTTCTTCCAGTTAAAACTAAAATTGATTTTAGAAGGACGCAATCAAAAGTATTAGTTCTTTTCCATTCTGAAATGATGTCTAAACGCACCTGCATCAAGAGGAACCGGAGAGATCAGCTCAAAAACAGCAGTCACATTGTCCCCAGGCATAACCATCTTGATATCTTCAGGCAATTCCACTTTACCAGTAATATCTGCAGTTCTCAGGTAAAACTGTGGCCTGTAGTTTGAGAAGAAGGCAGTGTGACGACCACCTTCATCCTTTGTTAGGACGTATATCTCCGCTTCAAACCTTTTGTATGTTTTCACCGTTCCAGGCTTTGCAATCACCTATGTAATAATAATAGAGCAGAAGACAGTGAAGACACATTTTTCATTTTGACATGTGATACAAGAGTAAATTTTCAACTACAATTACAGTTTATTACAGCGGTTTTGAGAATTTCATCATATAAGTAACTATAGGCAAAGTTCTACTTTCTAGATATTATAGGGCGTTCAACAAATAATGTATCACAAGAAACACAATAGTTTACTGATAGATACATACTTCATGCATTCTATTATCTCCAATTTTGTCATTTTATATTTTTATTTTATTTAATTAATAATTTTATTTTGTAAGGTTTAATCATGTGTGCAAGTCAAGTTACTGTTCCAGATAAAAATGGGAAAAGGAACTCTAGAAGACTCTTGAGCTGAAGTAGGCAATTGCAAGGAAAGAAGCATAATAGAAGATTTCTTTGAAAGAAGTTGTTTCCACCCGCGCAAATGGATGAAGTTGAAACCTACAAGGAAAATAATTCGATGCCTATAAATAGAGGTCAAAGCAAGAGTAAAGGCTAATTTTCTTGGGATTTAGATCAAGGAGTAAGAGTAAAATAGTACTAGACCTATGCTACTCGCCGAACGATCATAAAGAGAGTTTGCTTTCCAGTGCCTATTAGCTGAGGTCTTCGATTTCAAATCTCAACGAGAGCATATAACCAATATTATTACTTATCTAAAAGAAAATAAAACACCAAAAGGATGATATTTTTGCTTCCATACTATCATTTGAAATCTATATAAGCTGCTACAAACAAATTACAAAATGAGTTAACTCAATTCGGCTACAATTCAAATATATAAAATTTAATGTGGCTGTGCCACTTACCTGTCCTCGTTGAATATCATCTCTTTTCAACCCACGCAGAAGAAGACCCACATTGTCACCGGCCTAGTAAAATATAAAAATTCCGATCACTGTCATACATAAACCTTAAAGCTAACAGAATTCAAGTCATTCACTTACCTGTCCATTATCCAATATTTTCTTGAACATCTCAACACCAGTCACAGTAGATTTTAGATTACCCTATACGTGGTGGTCAATGTCAAAAGTCAATCTACTAAGCAATGTCAAATCATGCTTTTTAAAGCGTATTCAGGAAAACATGACCAAGAAATTCACCTGCATCAGTCCCAAGATCTCAACATCCTCCCCAACTTTAATTGTTCCTTGTTCAACACGACCAGTAGCAACAGTTCCACGTCCCTGGAAAACATAAAAAATTTGATCACAGATACATTCATATTATGCTTAGAGAAACTATCCTTTTTCAGATTAAAGGATGGAAGTCATAGGAGCACATCCAAGAAAAAACATGGAACCACAAATATGTCTTGTACAAATAAATTATAACATGACCATATGGTTTAGGGGGAAAATAATTCTCAATTGCATGGTGGTAAAAAAGTCAACACAAAGATTGCTTCATTAGTAAATAATAAAATCCTTAAAAACAACACAAAGATTGTCAAAATATTTTGAGGCAGAATTGAGAAACAAAGTCGTGATGATGACGTTAGTAATTAACTAAATATATTAGTTGGTTTCACCTTGGATATTCACTCGCGCACTGAATTTTGAAAAATCTTCAAAATGCATGAAATTAAATGAATAAAAAAAATTCTAACCCCATATTAAACGACATGATGTTTGATAAATTCTTTTTGAAAAATTGGTGGTTCAATATACAATGGGTGTCATTTACCTGAATTGAGAAAACATCTTCTATTGGCATCAAGAAAGGTTTGTCAAGTTGCCGTACAGGGTCAGGAATGTATTCATCTACGGCATCCATCAATTTTAAAATAGCCTTCTTTCCTATTTCTTCATTTATACCCTGTAAAGCTGACAATGCTGAACCTCGGATGATGGGAATATCATCCCCAGGGAACTTATAAAAGCTGAGAAGCTCTGCCAGAAATATGAAGCTTATATGAACACTTACATTTGTAGTTATTATATCATCCAACCAATTCTTTGATATGCAGAAACACATAGAAGTGTAGAACTATAAGAAATAAGAAATATAATACCGGAGAAATACCTCGGAGCTCCATTTCCACAAGTTCCAGTAATTCTGGATCGTCAACAGCATCAACTTTGTTCAGGAAACACACAAGTGATGGCACACCAACCTGTGTAATGCAAGAGAAAGAAACCCCAGGCTCATAAGTAAAACTAAAAACATGTGTTAAAGTTGATTTACAAGCTGTTAAAATAAACAGCCACCTGGCGTGCAAGCAGAATATGCTCCTTTGTCTGCGGCATTGGCCCGTCAGGAGCAGATACAACCAGAATACCACCATCCATTTGGGCAGCTCCAGTAATCATGTTCTGCAAATAAATAACAATCGATTATGAAGTTCACATGTACATGACACTGACAAAATGCAGAAATTTTCTCAAAGAGAGTTAATAACATAAAATTACTTAATACCTGTAGTCATATATAAACTAAATAACTTGAAAATGTCGGAATAACCATTCATAATAAAATTCTTCAATGGGACACTAACAGATATGACATTTCTTCTTATTTCAGGATTCCACTTTTCTCTTTCTCAATTTTTTTTTGCTTTTGTAAGGGGAGTATGGAAGCTGGTAAAGACTACCACATTACCGATTTCAACTCAATTTAAAAAGGTAACGCATAGAGAGCTCTTTACCGAAGAAAGGAAATGGACTAGTTAAACTAATTTCAATTCAGAAATGTGCCGCACTGACACTGTTTAGAAACATCATCCATGGTCTTTTCGAATTCAGTTCCAAAGTTAGTTAGATTTAGCATACCATGATACCAATTAAACTTCGAAATATAATTATGTCAAAATCCTATTAACTTCCGGCTAAAATTTTATGAGGATTACAGTGAACTTGGCCAAATCCACACGGCAAAGGGTTAACAACTTAATAACATGGAATTATTTCTTTCAATATGACTTACAGATATAGCTTACTTTAACATAATCGGCATGGCCTGGACAATCTACATGGGCATAATGCCGCTTGGCCGTCTCATACTCCACGTGGGCCTGCAACACAAAAACAACACAATAAATACATTCCCCGTACAAGTTAGTCAAAATGGGCCAAATGGAATCTGAACTTAGAAATGAAGCAACAGAAACAACATTCTAACCGTCGCAATTGTGATTCCTCTCTTTTTCTCTTCAGGGGCCTTGTCAATTTCATCAAAGGCAACAGCCTTAGCTTTTCCTTCTTCAGCCAATACCTAAAGAAGGCACATAAGCATCTTAGAGGCCAGAAAATTGAAAGTACACATTTCATATTACAGATATATGTTAAACGAATTAACACTAGCTGTTCAAAATGTAAGAATCATATATAATATCCTATCTCCATGCCAAAATATAAAATCAAATATAAGATCACTTGCCTTTGCAAAATACAAAGGAAAAATACAAAGGAAAGTGATCTTATATTTTGGAACGGATATAGTCTAAAAAATAACCACAAAGGATAATATATAATAGAAGTCCGGACCCTCGTGATTGCTGCAGTTAGTGTTGTCTTTCCATGATCAACATGTCCAATTGTGCCTACATTAACATGAGGTTTTCTGCAAGTAACAAAACATATCTCAGTTGACATATACAAGTACCAGCTAGGACTCCGTTTTCCTTTGTCCTTAATTTTTTTTCCTTCTACTTTCTTCAATCATTCATTATATATGCCTACTATTTATTATATATGTAAGAAACAAACGAGAAAGAGAAATAACTGCTTCTACATAGTTTTCAGTTAAAAAGTATGTATACAGACTCAACATTTTAGGAAAACGGAAACATATATTTTAGGTATATATTCAGTATTATATACATTTGCCCATATCTTAATCACGCTCACGCGCGCGCACACACACACACAGATATATATATATATATATCTATATATATGACGATTACCATCCCTTTCCAATGAATAATCAAGTGTTTACTCAATCTTACTTTCATTTAATATGGCATTTCTTTTGATTCTTACAACAACTAAACTTATTTTATATTAAAAAAATCATTTGTAAATTTCAAATGTGTAATCCAAGATATATCAGAGAATATATAAATTCAAACTATGAACATATCCAAAAAAAATGCGGGGCAAACCGGTAAAGTACAAGAGAATATGAGTATACAATACTAACTCAAGCTGGAGATTAGTGATTACAAATGTTCCTTTCACATACACCAATATAGTCTCTTCAAGAATTCTCCTAATCTCACTTACCCAATTTGCTATAATGGATATTTTAAGCCATTATTTGGCTAGGATTTCACAAGCACTTGTCTTGCTTCAGATGACCAATGTTTCAAAAAAAAATCTACCTCAGAACTCCTAACTAAGCACTTGAAAAAAATGCCAGAAACAGTACCTTTATAAATTAAAAGCAAAAATTCAACTTACTACACAGTTCATAGTAGGTAATATTAAACAGATGACCATAAGATATTTGGGTATGTTATAAAACTTACGTTCGAGTGAAGGTAGCCATGGATCTCCACCATGGGGTAGAAATAGTTACCTCATTACTTGAAATCGAATCAGAGAGGGAGAAATTAGAGGAGATTGATCCTCGACAACACGAGTATACCTGAGGGGATAGTGGAATCAATCGCCTTGAATTAGAATTTCGGAAAGTAACGAACGCCATGGACAATATGAAGTGAACAAGCAGACTCAACTGCGAGAGAGCGAGCGAGCGTGGAACGAGGTTTCGATATTGGTGGTTTTGCGAGGGTTTTAGGCCTTTTTAGGGCGTGTCAATATTAACCAACTTAGGTGGTTAAGAGACGACGTCGTTCTAAGTTCTTCGATTAAAATTGAAAATGATACCGAAATGTTTTTTTTTTGTGTTTGGTGTGAAAAAAATTGAATTTCACAATATTTATTTAAAAGAATTGTTATTTTTATAAGAGAATTTTGATAAGAATTTATTCATATAAATGTAAATTTATTCATAATTCGTGTGAGAATAGCATTGTGACGCTATTAAACTTTTTAGTGCAAATATTAATTCCTATTTTTATTGTAAATTCATTTAAAAAAATCTTTTACATTTTTTAAAGTGAATCCGAGTAGTTTCATGAAAATTGATTATTAATATGAAGTAATAAGAATAAATACATATGATTAGTTTTAAAATAAAAAATTTAATGTGATCGAACAATCAAACATTTATATAAATGAGTAAATTATAGGTAAAACACCAAAAGACTAAATTTATCATAAACCCCACTTGTATTAAAATAAATTCATAGGCTAAGCATGTATTAATCAGTCTCCTTCAGTTAAGGGATCCCTCAAATAGTGTTATTTGAGGAATGGGTCAACAACCGTTGGATCTGTTTGTGGTGGATTTATGTGGATGAGATTATTTTACATCTGTTAACCGTTTTTCACACTCCTGACCTACCACAAACATATCCAACGGTTCCACAAACAGATCCAAATGTTGTTGATCCATCCCTCAAATAATACTATTTGAGAGATCCCTCAACTGAAGGGGACTGCATATATATATATTGGGTAATATGGCCATGCCCCAATAATTTAGTAATGAAATCCCATTACAAGTGTTTTTTTTGGCAGAGTTGTGGTTCCATGAAGTGGCAGGGGATTATTCCAAATTAGATTTGATTGCAATTTGGACTTTTGAGGCACTTCTGGAATCTGATTCTACCTAATGTTGAAACTCAGTACTCATTTGGCTGCACTTTCCTTCTTCTTCTTTTTTTTCTGAAGAGAGATAGATGTCTGCCCATGCCCCATGCCCCATGCTATATATATGAATATGTGTGTTAGGATGTGTTGAATCCCTGATGTGATAATTCCCTAAATTAATTAAGCCTCTCATTCACCACGCACCAATCAATGGCAAAGAAGCAGCACACCCCAAACTCTTGAGGGGCGTGTGAAAAACTTTACAATGCTACTCTCCGCCGCATTTCACACAACCCAAAAAACTCCATTCCTGCCCCTCCTCCTCCTCCTCCAGCTTCCCCCCCATGTTTCAGCAGCGGCAGCAGCGGCAGCAGGGCGACAACAACAATTACCCAGTTCAGGTGAAGTGATTCCCATTGAGTTTGAATCCGATGATAGCCAACAGGTTGAAAATGCAGGAGGAGGACGGTATGAATGATAAGAAGTTTTCTGATTATATCAGTCGAGTTAAGAGTAGGATGAGGAGGAGTAGCAGTAGTTCATCAAATGCATGTAATTGGGAACCCAAACCCAAAGATTTCGTCCAATCCAGGCCCCATACTTTTAATGATAATAATAATAATGTTTCCAATTATATTCGATGAGATCTTCGTCCACAAATGTTGCTTGCTGGTGGAAACAGCTAGTGTTTGGTACGAGTGGCACTTGCATATTATTATTATTATTATTCATGCATATAGGCATGAGCAAGATTTTATGTAATTTTTTGTTGTTGTTAATCATATTAGTATTAATAATTTATTGCTATTATTATTATTATTATATAAAAAGCTTATAATTATGAAATAAAACGTTTGTTTTGCATCACTCTCTCAATCCAATGGATAAGTATAAGTGTTATTAACATGCAGAAAGGTATATGATGATATCACGAATGCTCATAATCTCTCACAAAAAGGTTTTCAGATGTAAAGCTGTACCTATTAAGCTGAAAGAATTTTATATATGTGACCACCTAATTTTCCCAATGAATTTTTAGGAGAATTTACATAACATATTACCAACTCACCACCAGGATAACCCTTTATTTATTAATTAATAGATGTTATTAATTTTAATAGGATTTAATATTTCCCACATATATATTAAATCCAATTAGTTTTAAAACTACATTAATTTATGATCCAACGCTTGTTGATAGTACTTATTAGCCCACATAAATTAAATGAATAAAAGACACAGTCCGAAACAACATACTTTAATTTTTATTTTTATTATATATTATATATTATATATTATATATCATTGTCTTACCGGGTATTACATTACTGTTATGCAAACACTATATATTACGTACGAATATTAAATTGGTGTAAACTGTGTTTGTTTCAATGAAGTACTTAACATAACAATAACAGTTGGATAGGAATATACATGTAAGGCAAGGGGAGCATGCTGGAATGCCTCATGATGATGACGACAAGCTGAAAGAACTATTTACTATATATTTCCTTTCAGACTTTCAGTTATGCGTGACATGATACATATTTTGAAGTTGAAATTAGTTCCTGGGAAGACATTTTATTTCCTTAATTTAATATATTTAAGTAGAAAGGTCAATGGCCCTAGCTAGTACAGTGATCCAAAGGTCAATTTGGGAATTTTGTTAGTTAGGATAATTAATTAATTAGTAATTGTTGAGATATATTTGATCACTGTCCATTTCTGGATGGTTGATCTATAGGGATGTAGTAATTAATAATATTATTATCGTACATGCATTTCTGGATAGTTGAGATATATATTTTTGAGTTTTATATTCATTTTTTGAATTACTACATAATTCTTATACAAATTTTTTGTTGAAAGAACCGAGGACGGAAGTTGTGAAGTTTGAAGAAAGCGCCACTTCCCCCGTGCCGTGCCTAAAGTTTGTCAAATTATGTGAAAATAGAAAGTTGTTCAAAAGTGAGTTGCTGTAAACCAAATGCCCATGACTTTGCTTTTAGCTACTACATCCATGCCATGCCGAAATTAAATCAATGCATGGAAATAACTACCAACACCTCACTCTCCAAAATAAAATAAAATAAAATAAATGGGTCTGCCGTCTACATCATCCAGCCCCCCACTTCCCTTCCCCCCCCCCCCCCCCCCCCCCCCAAAAAAAAAAAAGAAAAAAAGAAAAAAAAGTAGGTACTTTAATTAAAAGATTATGAACGAGTACTTTTATCTTACCACATATGAAATGAATTACTACATAATATTACATAAAAAATGGGTCAACTTCCTACGTACTAGTTTACATGAAACTCGTGTAAGTTTGTAATAAAAGAAAAGTTAGATGAGTAGAATATTAAGGCTTGTCAGTATCATCAACTAACAAATTTGTAAAACACGAGGAGGAGGAGGAGGAGTTCATATTTTTAAGACATTTCCTTAATTGAGTTGCATATATATATATATATATATACTCTTACTTGTGACATGACATGAAAAGGAAGAGAGACGTAGTACTACTCACCTTCTCTTCTAATTATCAAAATAGAACTAGCTAGTAGCTGGGAATGGGACGTACGTACTGATGATGAATTGGCTGCTCTCTTCTCTTAATTTGTGCATCAACATTCATTTTAGATGCCAAAATCACACACACACACACATATATATATATATATATATATATATGTATATTGTCTTGAAAAATAGTCATTTTTTCATTATAGTTTCTGAACAAATTAAAGGATGTTTAATTTATCTATAAAATACTAAATTTTAAGGTTTTGACACATAAAAAATATTCAAATATTTTGGCATTAATTTATTTGGAGTGGGAGCATGATGCAACTTGACTTCATACTTTTTAAGCTGAGAGAGAGACTCATGTGTGTCATTAATTTGGATGGTGTTACCGTCCGTCCAACTTAGCAAAACAAACTTTTAACAGGGGCCTCTCGTCTCGTCTCGTCTCGTCTCGTCATCTCATCTGGTGGACCCTCAACATTTAGCTAAACATATCAGCTCAGCTTGGCTGATCTACATTTACCCACCACACGTGACGGCTATTCTTTATAATTTGATTCTTCTTCTTCTCCCTCTCTCTGTGCATAACATAATCATCCAATAAAGCTAGCTAGCTAGCTAAAGCCACTCCCTAATCAAAAAAGGTTCTTACCAAGAACCTAAAAAAAAGATTTCTTTTGCCCCCTTTTACTTTCAATAAAAATGATCCACCAACTTAAAACAGATATTAAAAAAGATGGTAATAAATAAACTTCGTAGACACACGATAACTACCCACAAAGTTAAAAATAATCACACTATAATATTTAAATCTAATTAATTGTTAAATATTATTATTCACACTGAATGGAACTAATAATTATTGTGCAAAATAACGTCCATAACACATACATATAATTGTAAAATTAAACCTTATTTTAATTGGCATGTCTTTTTTTTTTCTTGTCCTTCTTAGCGCACTATTAGTCATGTTCCAAAAAAGAAAGATCAGTTGAAAATCTAATTAAATGCACTGATTTGGAATAGGATGATTAATCATATAAAATTCAGGCAAATAAATAAACTATTTTATGATGCATGAAATGAATTTATGGACTTTTAACTTCGGATAGATGGAATATCTTTGTACGTACTGATCTAATTGTTTGAAATTTATATAAATTATATATATTCTAAGTTATCTCAAATGTCATAAAGTTTTTTGTATGCTATTAGAATTAGAATAATATATATATGTTACCAATTGTATTAAAACTTGCCAGCCAGCCAGCCAGCCAACAAGTGATAGAGAGAAATGCACGTACAATAATAATAGTATTGGTTTAGCTAGGTACCAACCTTTAATTGTTCCTTCATCAGCTAGCATCTATAATCAATGGAGTTTTAAAGCCCCTCTTTTCCTTTTCTTTTGGAAAAATAAAAAGCACAATTCCAAACTTTATTATATATATGGCTAGACCGCCACATGCAGCTATATGCTTCGGATGCTTAAATATATCTTAGTAAATAAAGTCAACCTTTTTCTCAGCATATATATATATATATATATATATATATATAGGAATATGCTATTTTTTAAAAAGGTAAAAAGAAAAACGGATAAGAAAATCCTTTCAATTATTGATGGCAAATGTGGCGTTAAATTGGCATGGTTCTGAGTTTTACTTTCTGATGACCAAACGTGGCCTTAAGGGAATAAAACAGCACAAATCTTTTCTAACCACTTTATACGGTATCATTAAGAAAATTAAATTACTCCTAAGATTAAGAACCTAAAGCTAAGCCGCAAAGCCGAGCCGAGTCGAGCCAAAAGGTGTACAGTGTCTTTTGAAATGGTGGTTAGGGCATCGTCCGCATGTGCGCAGTGCGCTTCATCGGTGGTCACTAGCCTACGCTCGTATGGGTGATGGGATGGGACTCACCTTCATTCTCTCTCTTCCTCCCTCCTCGTCTATTAGCCGGCAATAGAGCGCCACGGTGGACCCCCTGTGATCTACGCTTCAGCAACGATGATGGTATAGGCCGCCCGGGGGCCCACTTACGTTTTTGTTGGATTCGGTTGACATGAAGTTATTTTTTTAGTAAGTTAGTCAATTGATCAATAGAATACTGACACACATACAGCATCGCCTGTATATCAATATTTTATTTGCCAATCAAGACCAACTTACGGCTAAATAAACTTCATACTAACCACTTTTGTGTTTGTGTGTTAGCCACATCAGTCGGTTGATTTTGATTTTGATTTTGATTTTGATTTTTGCCAACTTGGTGTCATATACTCTGCCAATTTACATCTCCTGCCACTCAGCAGCCTTTTCTTTCAAAATCCAATTTTGTTCCTTAGTTGATTAGTCAGGTCAATTGACTCGGAAGAATTATACTGCCTCCTTTTCCATAAAATATAAATATAATTTTGAATTGATTTTAATCTTTATTAATTTATAAAAAATTTAAATTTATTTTTTGATGTAAATTTAATTTTAAAAATAATAACTTTGTAGTCAATAATATATTTTGATAACTGATAAATCCACAAAAGAAAATAATATTTTCATATAAAAACCTTCGCTATAGATCCTATCCATCGCTATAGATAATATATCTATAGCGATATTTTTCATGTGAAAATATCAAAAAGTATTGTGAAAATATCAATTTCCTATATTTTAAGCCGTTGATATTAACTTTGTAGTTAATACTCCCTCCATCCCATATAAAAATCTTTATTACTATTTTAGGTAGTCTCAAGTTAAATATTTGCTTACCTTAAATAATCAATTTTTATAATAATTTACTTATAATACACTTAGTATTAATTGTCATATTTTTATTCTCCATACATATTTATGAAGTATCACTGGTCATGTGCAAAAAAAAAATGCAATTAAACGAGAGTTTAAATATGATTTTTTTAATCATTTTATCTTCCTTCTTAATATGTGCAAAAAGTTAACTATGACTTTTATCTGGAATTGAGGAAGTAATATATAATATCAATTATGGCACAATATAGTCACATTTTAACCACAGTTCACTAAAAATATGTAAATTAGTTTGATTTTAGTCAATAAGCTATAAATAATGTAAACAATTTAGTTAGAAAGTATTATAAAAGTTAAATTGTTGTTCCTAAAAGTTAAACAAATTAATATCAATTTAAACTATTGAATTTTGCAATTGACTTCAACCCAATTAATTAAGACCATTTTTTTGTGGAATTAAGGGAATAAAATATTTATTACATATACATTATATACATACATACATACATACATACACATATATAAAACTTTTTATTATATTAAAAAAATATATTATATTTTTAATTTTGAGACAAAGAAAATATTATATCAGCATGCCTAAAGTCAAGGTATAGAGAGAGAGCACAAGAGGTCTTTTCGGCGAATAGAATAGATTGCCACCCATTTTGGCCATTGGGGGTCTCGTTTGGCTTGGCTGCTTAATTAGAGAATGATCATAGATACTCCTTCAATCTCATAATAATTGTAATTTTAGTTTCTTACACATGAATTAAAAAAATTAATTAATACTATCATTTATTAATTAAAATTTATGTAAAATTTCATCACTACCCCTTTATAGAAAGTTGAAAACTATTAATACAAGGGAGAGAATTTCTTGAGACAATTAGAGAAGGTAGGGGTGATATAAGAAAGTAAATAATTTATTCTCCTAGAAAAGTTGTAAACGACAAATAAATTGGGGGAAAAAAATTCTTCTAAAACGACAGTTATTATGGGATGGAGGGAGTAGTATATTTTCAAACAATTTCTTAACATGTGTCCTTAGAGCACATGTTAAGCACACAGTTTAAGAGAATATTTTCTTGAATTGTATGCATATTTCTTTAAACTTGGTGCAAATGCAGAAATTAAGAGAATATGTACACAAATCAAAAGAATATTATCTTGAACTGTGTGCTTAACATCCTAAAAGATTATCGTTTTAGGAAGTAATTTTTGTTCCAAAAAGATTGTTGTTTTGAGTTTATCAATACACATTAGCTTTTTTTTTCCTACTTTATCCTTATTTAAAGCTTTCTTCCCTTCCCAATGATTCTTATTCAATTCAATGCTATAATTCAAGTAGTAATTGGTTGAATTGAATAAGAAACATTGGGAAGGGAATAATTGGTTGAAACAATTAATAAGGATAGTATAGTATTTTCGCTAGGTATTAATTATATTTCTTAATCTGTGTATATTAATTTTAAACGATAATCTTTTAGGAACAGAGAGAGTATAAATATAATATTATACTTACTCCATAATATATATATATATATATATATATATATAACATGCTGCCAGGTGTGGATCGATTGTTATGTTAATATTATTTTGTCTAAACGAACCACCTAATAATGATGCGTATTTAAATGTTACTCTATTTGGGTTGAAATTTTGAGCAGATATTTTAAAACTCAAAATACACAAAAGGATTTATTTACTTTTAAAATAGATAGGTGTCATTTTAAATATCATAAATTAAAAAAAGGTCAATGATTCCCAAATTTAATTAGGTAGAGTTATTTATTTTTAGATTAAATCTAACCCCAAAATGCATGCTACTATAAAATTTTAAATCGGTAATACAAATTATCATAAGAAAAAGGTAACGTAAAAATAACACAAAATCAATTATCTATGCAATATAAACATTATAATTACAAGTAATTAAGTTCATTGAACCTAGTTGCTAATTACTTTTGAAAAACATTATTCATATATTGAATATCTGACTATGTTATTGAAATTTTAAGCTGACAACTTATTTATATCTATTTATTTTAAATTGTGTAGAATATCGTTTATCATAAGTTAACTAGTACTCCATTAAAATAGATAGTACAAGTAAATCATTAATATTTATTGTAGCTCAAGCCTCAATTATCAATCACTAATGTTAGTAATTTATGGAGAAATAAATCGTTGTTTATCTTGAAATCAGAAACAAAAAATTTAGCAACAACTTATTTATGAAACCTTAAAAGGGGCTTTACCCTAAATAAATTTAAGAGAAGGTTAGGTAACAGTAATTAGCAGGCACTACAATACTCTTATAATTAAAATTAATTATGTAGTTAGTATATAACAAAAACCAAACTTTCTTTATTAGTAATTCTTTAATTTCAATTTTATTTTTGTCTACATATATTCCATAAAAGTCTCCGCCAAACAAAGTGGTGCACGTGCTAGATTTATAATAATCAAGAAAAACAAACTCCCAACTATTTTGGTGGATCCAAAGGGGGCCATTTACGTAGATTAGAGATAATAACCTCCTAAACTTACTTTATAAAGCCAAACAAGGCCTTAGGCAACGGAATTTCATTTCAAATTTTCCACGTAATTTAATTCTCCTTTCCCACAAAATCACCACCTGGTCCCTCAAACGTACGGACTTACCAGTTACCACCATTTTTTTCCCATTCTCCTCCCAATCAGAATTCAGAGCTATTATAAATCCACCAAAACCCTCCTAACCAAACCCTCGCTTTCATCCCTACCTTTTCTTCTTTTTCTCTCTCTATATTGTGTTTTTGTGTGTGTATATATATAGCTATAATATCTATCTTTTTTTTAAAAAAAAAATTATACTGAAATTTCGGAACCTACTGATATACCAATTCAGAGGCGTTAATACCCGAGAGAGAATTATATAAATGTCGCCGGCGGCCGGCGCTGTTTCACAGTCCGATCGAGTACCAATGGTGATACCGGCTCCTGCGCAACCGGCACCGGCGATGATGTCGGAGGCGTTTGCAAAGGACGCAATCATCGCTTGGTTTCGCGGCGAGTTTGCGGCGGCCAACGCCATAATAGACGCGCTCTGCAGCCACCTGACTCAGCTGGAAGGTGGCGGAGGATCGGAGTACGAGTCGGCGTTCGCGGCCATTCACCGGCGGCGGCTGAACTGGATCCCGATTCTTCAGATGCAGAAGTTCTACTCCATCGCCGACGTGTCGCTGGAGCTTCGAGCGGTGGCGGCGAAGAAGTTGAAAGACAGAGAAGAACGACCGGTGATTGAAGAAATGAAAGTGAAAGAGAAGAAACGAGAGGTTTGTGAAGAAGAAGAAATGGAAGGTGCCGAAAATGGCGGTTGTGAAGTGGTGGATGAAGATTCCGCTAGAGATGATTCACCCAAGAGTGAAATTACTGATACAGGTAAGTACCAAAAAAAAATTAAACATTTCTCTGTGATTGTTCTCGTAAGTTGTTGTGGGGCTGATCCCTGGATACTCCTCTTCTATTCTTCCTTAATAGGATGGCCGGAGTTTTATCATAGTTAATTTACAAAATTAGTCTCATTTGATTTTTGATCAAGGTTAATTGTGATGGAATTTATTATAATCTTGAAATTATAATTCTATATCTAGTAATATATTTTAAATACTTTACAATATTAATTATTAGACTAACTAAAATTAAATAAATTCATGGTAATTTTAAATTTTAAAATTTCTTAATAGCTTAGACTTTTTTTTTGGAACGAAAAGTGTATATTTTAGAGCTCTATTTAAAAATATTAATTATATATTTAATATTATATTCATATTCAAGCTTAGGTGCATAATTAAAGAAAGGAGTACTAATTTCCTTAATTTTGGTAAAAAAGAATACTCCATATATAGTTGAACCATGTGGGAGGAAGAGATTATTCAACTTGACCATATTTATTTCGTGGGTAACAATGTTTTTATGAAATTAATGTTGAGCCGATTTGTCGTTAAAAGTGATCCTATATATATATATATATATATATATATATTCAATAACATAATAATAGTATTAATTAATGACTAACTCCTATATTGTTTACTTTTCTCACCTATTGATTTCATGTAGAAATAAATGGGACAAATATTCGCATAACATTTTTCAAAATCGTTTAAGAAAACTGTACGTGAACTTCTTCCCGTTTCTCTGTGACTCCCTCCAGTTGTATATTCAATTCAACAACTGACTTATTTTTCCAACAAATAAACAGGATATATTCTAGGATTAGTCAATTATTCAAGTGGACTTAGTCAAAGTACTCACTCCGTTCTTAAAAAATTATCGTTTAAGGTTTTGGTACATAGATTAAGAAAGTTATTTAATATTAGTAAAATTTATTTAAAATTTCATTACTATCCTTTATGGAAAATTGAAAACTATTAATACAAGGGAGAGAATTTATTGATACAATGAGAGAAGATAGGGGTAATATAGGAAAGTAAATAATTTATTTTTCTAGGAAGTTGTAAACGACAAACATTTTGGAACAAATTTTTTCATCTAAAACGATAATCTTTTAGAACGGAAGGAGTATAACAAACCTATTATAAAAATAAATAAATAAATTTAATATGCCTTTTACAAATTATTTCGTTAGTTATTTTTTATTACCTCTGTCTCATAATAAGTGATGTTTTAGGTGATTTCATTTGTCCTAAATTATTTGATGTTTTAGAAAATCTAGTAGCGTTAATTACAATATTTTCAAAATTATCCCTGATTACTTCTACTTCAATACCCAGATGCTTTTAACTCTCTCTCTCTCTTTATTAACACAAAGGATATTATAGACACATGATATTATATTTAATGCTATACAATTATTTTTTTAATGATTGTGTCAAATTCTAAAATACTTCATCACTTATCATGGGACGAAAGTAATACTACCTCCGTCCCACAATAAGTGCTTTTTTAGGTTTAATATTTTTTCCAAAATAAGTGATGTGTTAGAATTCCAATACAATTTTTACAATATTTTCCCATATGTGCCCTTATGCAACCAATGGTACTTATTGCATATTTATTGGGAATTTGAAATGTTGAAGAAAGAGAAAGAGAGACTAAAAAGCAATAAAAAAAGTATCAAACAAAACAAAAAAAAATATATTAAGGGTATTTTTATCATTTTAACTTGTATGTTAATTTGTATAATTTAAACTAAAAAAATATTTATTATGAGACGGAGGTAATATTTGATTTGATAATTCCGTAATTATATGGAGTAAAAAAGGAAGGTCATGAAATATATATGAAAAATTTAATGCTTACAATCCACTTTTAAGTAGTCATGCACATTACTCCCTCGGTCGGTTTCCTTTTAAACGGCTTTTTAGAAAGACAAATATGTTCCTTTTTTAATCTACTCCCTCGCGTCCGTTTTATTAGTAGCTACTCTCTCTGTTTTTAAAAGATTATTATTTTTAAAAAAAATTTTATTTTAAAATATCATTTATAATTTTTTAAAAGAATAAATTATTTATTTTTTTATATTATCCTTATCTTCTCTAATTGTCCTAATAAATTTTATCCCTTGTATTAATAGTTTTTAATTTCCATAAAAGGATAGTGATGGAATTTCAAACAAATTTTATTAGTATTAAATGACTATCTTAATTAAAATCTTAAACGATAATTTTTTAGGAACGGAAGTAGTATTACATAAAACACACATATTAAGGATATTAGTATTATTTTGTAATTAATATAGGTCCCTATTTTCATATTTGCCCCTTATATGTTGGTAGTCTCTCTCCTCCAATTAAGCTAGAAACTAACGTCTCTCCCTCCTTTTATTTCACTTTCTCTCTCTTCTCTATCATTAAGTCTTTAATTAAAATCACTCCATATTTCACTTTCTCCCTCTCTCTCTCTCTCTTCAAAAGTAAGTGGAGTAGTGTTTTTATGAGAATAAATTTTCTTGAAAAGTGGAGAGGAATTACTCCAGGTACTAGTGTTTTTATGAGAATAAATTTTCTTGGAAAGTGGAGAGAAATTAGAGAACGACTATTAAATTGAAATGAAAAAAAACTCCTAAAACGACTAATAAAATAGACCCGAGGGAGTATTTTTATAGATTTCATAAAAATTAATTATGACTTATTTTTTCATATTGTTCTTAAAACATTAAATAAATAATTTATTTCCCTTCCATCTTTTCAACTAATTTGCACTAATATACTGTATACAATATTTTTTTCTCTCATCTTTCTAATCAATTCTAACGGGTAGGGTAATAGGGATATATTTTGTTTTTATTATCAAGAGATATAAAACTTTTGATTCATTGAATATTAATCTCATTCCAATAGTAAGGATAGGATATATTTGAAAAATTTTAGTTTCATTTTAAAATGTATCTCAATCCTCTAATTTTTGAAGCGTACGTACACAGGTGAAAATAATTTATTTTCTGAGTTTATTGGTATTGGGTATTTGAGAATTTCGAGGCTGACATTGTTGTGTAAACAGTTAGTTTGGGGAGGCGGGGAGGCGGGGACGTGGGGAAGAGGGCGGGGAGTGGGGGAATCGGGGTAGGGGGAGCCGGGGAGAAGGCGAGAGGAGTCAGTCCCATTTTGGGAGGCTTCCTCGAGGTGCGTGTGAGATCAATATTATTCTCTCCGTTCCTTAAAAAGTGTAATTTTAGTTAAAAACGCACAAACTAATAAATGGGATAAAATGATAAAATTAACTCTTCTCTTCCTTTAATGTATTAACTTCTCCATTTAGTGCATTAATTAAAACAAAGGAATATTTGAAAAAAAAAAAGTTTTGGATTCTTAAAACTGCATTCTTTAAAGAACAATTTTTTTGAGTTAAAACTGCACTCTTTAAGTAACGGAGGGAGTAGTAAATTTGGACTTGTACTTATTGTTTGGGCGGCGTGTGGTCTCAACCGTCGGATCGTTATCTCCATTCTCCTCTCCTTTTTAACGGACGTCACCGTTTACCATTTTAGTTGGTCGATTGTTGTATTAGCTGTTGACATTTCTGTTTTGGACTCTAATCCAGTTGGCTTATTCCTAACCCGGACTCGTTTGACCGGGACCGAGTCAAAATCCGAGAATGGATGGTGGTCACTGTTTGGACAATGGAATACAATTATCCAAATATTGGATGTATTTGTTCTTGTCCTCTGCCTTAGTGTTTTGTCTCAGTGCTGTTGCTTTAGTATTTGTTTCTCGTACCGTACTGCCTTAGTGGGGGAGAGTTTAGTACTGTGGTTTGTGCGTCTTTCTTTGCTTTCCTTTTTTTTCCAATAAAAAGCTGCAAAACGGTAATGAAAATGAAGGGAGGGAGGGAGGGGGGGGGGGGACGCCTTATTTTTAAGCAACAGATGGGTGAATTACGAAATCTGAAAAAGTTGCATTTAAATGGAGTACTAAATTCTCTAGAAGAAGAAACTTGGTTGGGATTTTGTGAGGAAAATGACAGGTATCAAGATTCTTGAAAATGGGAAATGGGACTGCCAATTGTTTACAGACCAAGTTGACAAGGTTAATCAATGTTGGCCCCTTTATTCTAGTGGAAAGAATTTTGGGTAATGTTTCATAGCTGTTCCATATCTCTTCCTCTGTTTTTTTTGAGGCAAAAAGGACAACAACAACAACAAAAAAGAAGAAGAAGATACTATTGATTAGTAGTGAACGAATTAGAAGTATAATTTTTATATCCGTTATCACAAATATTGAAGCTTCCACCAAAATGTGTAAAGAGAAACTGAGCCTACCACTATAATACTTTTTTAGAAAAATATGAACTTTACTCTCCCTCTAGTAAAGAATGTTGTATGTTAATTTCACTCAAAAATTAAAATTCAATACATGGCGACTATTCACAAGCGTTTTCTTATGATTTATCGCTAGTGTTTTGAAGAGGGAAATGTGGTAGTTTTACTTGGAGGATCTATGGTATGAAAATGACTATGTTACTAAATCTGGATTATATGAAACTTTTGCACGTAATGTTGCTAAAATCGCTATCAATAGCTGGCACATGTTCGTGTGTTTGGCAGCAGCAGAGCACATCCAGATCTTGATATTTTTCATTTTGATATATAGGAATGTAGCTCGAAAATTGAATCAAATGTTTGTTGCATGCATGCCTAAACTTTTTGTTCAACCTCTATATAGTCGTAGCAATTAGTAATGTACTAAAAGTCGCTTTCTGTTCAGAATTTATTCGGTCCTGTCTATGTTATCGTTATACTGATACTAATCCATTCTATCCATGCTATTTTGGATGCAGGACCTCAAGAAGTGCAGCCCATGTTCGAGAACCTTGAGATATGCTCCAACCATGAGGAATGTGAAGCACGTCGCGCTCAAATCAAGATGACAAAAGGGTTCGTAGCTAAGGAGCCAATGAAAGGGCATATGGCGAGTTCTATCTTTCACAAGTTGAACTTTGTTTTTTTGTATAGGAAGATATAAGTCGGTTGATGAATACCCACATGATATTTCTCTGATTTGTTTTTTGGCTGATTGAAAGTTAATCATGATTGGCAGGTGAATGTTGTGGGAGGTCTGAAGTTGTATGACAACGTATTCACTGATATCGAGCTCTCTAAGTTAACTGACTATATAAATGAGCTTCGGGTTGCTGGTCAGAATGGAGAACTATCAGGTGGATCCCCGTGATTCGTGATGCTTTTATAGTTAATCTTGTTGTTTCGTTTTGGGCCGAAGTTTTGAGAAATTAAAGGACACCTTCTATAGTGTTCCTTGAACAGGTTTGGCCATTCATTATTTCTTTGAGATTAATTATAGTTGCACTCACAAACCCATAAACCCCGAGTACAATAACATCATATTTTAGCCATTTATATCCTGGGGTCACCTCAACTGGTATGATTACACAAGACATTACCTGTATCTATAAACTATGGAGGCATATATAGAACTATAAAAGTTTTTATTGATTCAAAAGAAAGTAGTCAAGCGGACATAATTATTTATGTACTTAGTGGTACTCTGTTCGGCTCTATTAATATTTTTGGGGAATCCTATTTCCAGTTAAAGATTACATTATCTATTAGTAAATTGTCATTGCAGTTTAATGGTTTTCTACTAAATTTTTCAGTCACCTGTTCTAGTTGTTTTTTCGACTTAAGTTGCAGTGCGTTTCACCTATTTATTTTTATAACGTGTCATTTATCGTTCGACAATGAATAGATTCTGGAGGAGATGGTAACAGATTGAAAATATTGATAGCATCTTGTATATAGTTTGTGTTCTTGACATCTAATTGAGTCTTATGGAAATGGATATAGGTGAGACCTTTATTATGTACAACCAGCAATTGAAGGGTGGAAACAAGAGAGAGCTGATTCAGCTTGGAGCTCCAATTTTTGGACCAATAAAAGAGGAAGCTACAAGTCAATGTCCAAAGAGTAAGTGAGAATTCTGTGTTTAAAAACGTGGTTGGTTTGCTTAAAGTATACTATATTTCATGCTTATTATGCATATAATTCCTTACTGGGGAAAATCTGCAGGTCATATTGAGACTATTCCAACAACTATCCAAGGTGTCATTGACCATCTGGCTCGGTGGCATTTGATTTCAGAAAATAGGAAACCAAACAGCTGCATTATCAACTTTTTTGATGAGGTAATCTTTTACTCCATCGTATTGTTCATTTTTCCTCGTAGTTGATTAGACAATACGCTAGATTGAAGGGAATTTACGCATTTGATCAAGGAATTCTTTCTGTTTCCATTTTTTTAGTAATTTCTATAACCAGAATCTTTGACAAATATGAGCTGAAATAAGTATTGTGCTTATGTAGGGGGAGTATTCGCAGCCTTTCCTGAAACCACCACATTTGGACCAACCTATCTCTACACTTCTCCTATCTGAATCAGAAATGGCTTTTGGACGTACTCTTGTATGTGATAATGATGGGAACTATAAAGGGTCACTTATGCTTTCACTGAAGGCAGGGTACGAACTAAAAAGCCTTTAACTGTATTATTAATAAATGACTGAAACATTTGGCATCTTATTTCAGTGCATCTGTGGATAGCTAAATTTTCAAGGAGGTACTTTTGATGTGTTTTACTGTATCTGATTTGTCTTGATTAGACCAGAATGCTCCTGCAGTGAGCCCGACTTCAAGCCTGGAAATTCAAAATTTAAGTTTTGCATTTAGCCCAAACATAACTGTAGAGCATATTGCCTTTTTGGGGATTTCATTTGCACTCGTCACTTCCTCCCTTTTAACCTCAAAGATGTATACTTAAAATTTTCTATAGAGATGGATAGCTCCTCACATTTCCTTCTGTAGAAATCTATGCGAATATGCATCTCCTACACTGCAGGTTGACATAGTTCAGTTGACTCTGCAGGTCTCTTCTAGTGATGAGGGGAAACAGTGCTGTTATGGCAAGGCATGTTATGTGTCCATCTCTAAGTAAAAGAATCAGCATCACGTTTTTCAGAGTCCGAACAGATGCCAATGAGAGCAACTCAACAGCAATGCCTCCGTTGACTAGAGCCATGACGCTATGGCAGCCAGGGGTCCCTAATGCTTATGCAGTACCAAATGGAACGCGCAATGGCTATGAGCCGATGGATGTGATTCCTAAATGGGGTGTCCTTCGAGCCCCAATGGTCATGTTAGGCCCAGTGCGCCCAATGGTCTTAAGCCCTAAAAGGATCCCACGAGGTGGTACTGGGGTTTTCTTGCCCTGGACTGTTGGATCCAGAAAACCTGCAAAACATCTACCTCCACGTGCTCAAAAGGGACGGTTTCTCGCATTGCCTTCTCCAGTTGAAACACACAAAGCAGAAGCCACTTCTGATGCAGACTCAAGTGTTGACGGAAAAGTAATGTAAGTTACGAGACACAGCAGGAATGTAAGGCAGAGAGGATGAGATATCAAACTTGTTGTCAACTTGTTCAAAAGCTTCACCTGGTGTATGAGAGAAGATTCTGCCTTTGCTATATATTCTCTCCTTTCAGAACAGGAATTAGTCTATAGTACTGTTGGTTGTTATACCTTTGTCAGATGCCAATCACAGTAGGGTGGTGCTAGAGATAGTTGAGTTTTAAGTTTACGAGTGTGGATTAGCCCCTAGAGAGGGCGGAATTTTGTATTAAATCTTTCTTTAAATTTTATATTAATCTTTTATAAAGACAGGTGTATGTACGTTCAGGCTGCTCGAATGTGATTTCATGAATTCTTGTTGGGCACTAAGCATAGGTTGTAGTCACCTCTACTGTTCAATTGTATTAAATCCTTTTGTTATGCATAAATGTTTCACTTGTTCTAGTAGTTTTGACATAAGCAAAGAAAATGACACAACTTTTGCCAGATTAAGGAGAGAAGGCAGGGCAAACTGTTCTCTTGGTGAAACCACACCCTAGAATTATTGAATCAGCTTCCGGCTAATTGGCTTTTGCGCCTTCGTGTAGAACCCTATATGAGGCAGTATTCTTTCGTATAATTTGTAAGATTAGGCCAGTCTGTTGTCTGTAAAGGTACAAAGATTCTAAACATGGAATCCCCAAGCATGATGAAAGTTTTGTTTTTTGCTTTCTTTTGTGGTTGAGGAAAGGAAAGACTAAAAAGACTGCGATTTTCCAGTCTAGTTCAAATCTGTTAGATGCGGAATCTCACAACAGATCTACTTACAAAAGCAGAGTACTGGTGTGAAAATTGGAAGAGAATGGAAAAGGAAGCTTTACCAAGAAATAGAGCTCCGTAATAAAATAGGACATACCAGACCTATAAAGAGAAGGGGGCATAGCTGTGTTAGACAGTGGAAATATATGGCAGCCTCTTACCAGAAGTGGGAAAGGAAAAACTTGACAATATGTGTGTGATAGGCAGGAAACTTGACAATATAAGCAACCTCAAGATGGAAAAAGGAAATAATGGCAAATGATTCTGTGTAATGCAGATTTAGCCAGCTCGATGAAGACTTCTCAAATACCTTTGCCCCTTGCTATAACTGCAAAAGGATCAACATATGTATCCATTTGCCATGTGCCATTGCAGTCACAAAAGTTAGTTTACATGATTGAATAAAAATTTGGTAGTTCTGGGCTAACAACCAGTTGTTTAAAGAGAGAACTAATAAGAAAGCTGAATGTCCTAATATACAATCATAAGAAAGAACCAGTTATAGGTTCATCTACATGAATAGCCTAATATACATTTTGGTAATAGATCCAAAGAACAAGTGGAGCTGTGGAAAGGTTAAGCCCAATATACAGTCCAACTTCATAGTAAGTCCAGATACTGTTATAATTGATGCATCATCAGCTAATGATATTAGAAGTATACCTTATTCCTTCACTCACCCAGTCACCCAACATGCATCCACAGAATCATCAAAAAAATAATTGAATATTACCATTACAATTAACATAAAGAAGGGGTACATATGAAGATACACTTTATTATAAACAGTTGCTTAAATTTCCAATATTTAAGAAATACATAAAAAATTGTCTTCTAACAAATGAGAAGGAATTGTAATCATTCCCAACCTATAAAGAACTTGATTGAAAAAACAAAAGCACTTACAACAAATACATGAATTCAGAGAATAGATGGAACAAATTTCAAAACAATTTAGATGCCTGCAGTCTTGCAATTTACTTAACATCAGCTTTAACAGGCTCATCATCATCTTCAACATCCCAACTTAAATCCTCATCTTCTTCTGCAGCACTCAGTCTCTTCCGCAAATCAGCTTTATCTGGACTCTCACCATGAGAAACTTTCTTCTCATCATTGCTTCCGAGATCCTCAATCTCATCCCACTCAAGATCTTCCTCTCGCGACGAGGTCTGAGTGGACACAACTGAGATATCACTCTCTTTACAAGATTCACCATGATCAGCCTTCCCATCTGAATCAACTGTATCATCAGATTTCAATCCTGACCCCTCATTGCTCACGCCAGTACTTGTCCCTTCAGATTTCACTTTCTCACTCGACACCTTCTCAGCACTCTGTTCCACTACATTGTCCTCATCAACAGTGGTCGGATTAGACTTCTTCTCGTTGCCTTCACCAACAGCCCTATAACTCTCTTCTTTCACAATTCGGGGTAAATCTTTGTTACTCAATTCATCATCTTCATTTCCTGATAATACCACATTTTTCTTTTTAATATCCTCCTCCTCCTCATCATCATCATCCCAACTTAATTCTTCCTCATCGTCAATAGCTATTGCTCTTTTCACAATATTAGCTCTCATATCTTCCTGCCGCTTAAGCTTATTCACCCTATAAAAATACCGACACCAAAATGTTTCCTGATCAACGTCATTCGGCACAACCCTTTTGTATATTCTCTCCAAATCACCATTTTCTTCAACCAAGTTTTCAATCTCCTCATTCTTCTCATCCAACATAAACCCCACTTTCCACTTATTATAATCATCCAAATCCTCAGGTTCTTCACCAAAAGTATTGACATCACTCTGAATTGACCGTAATTGCGCATCAAAACGACTATATCGCCTCGAATCCAGACTCCTACTACTGCTATTATTTATATCAGAAGCATCCAAATCAGAATCTGATTGAGCAAGAAGAGTTTCCTTACCCTGAGAAATGATATCGGCCGTTGATTTAATCATTCCTTGAGCCACCGACGCGCCGACTTCGATCGAAGCCGGGAGCTCCTTCACTGCCCGGCTCGCGGCTTCCTTGAACAGCTCGGTTTCTTTCTTTAATCCGGACCGGAATTCCTCCAGATCCCGGCGGTAGGTTTCGATGACGGACTCAGAGCGGGTCGCGAAGGTCTTCATGAAACCTCCGAAGCTCCAGGTGCTATCGGTATTTGATGAAGAATCAGGTTCCTCCTGTGATGGAGCACTCGGATCTGAGTCCGTGGGGGAATTGGGTTCGGATCCTTGGGATTCACCGGGTTCAGGATCTTCTGACAATATGGACTTGAAGAAATCCATTATAATCGAGGAAGTAGGGTTAGGGTTCCGGCTAAATAGTTCGAGAACTGAGATACACTTGTATATACTTAAATATGCTTCAGGATTGAAATTGTGATTTGAAGCAGCGGTAGTGACGGTGACTTGGATACGCACTATGCGTATTGCACCACTTGCATCTTGGGCTCATAATCTTTAATATGAACTGACTTCCCCAACTCACAGAGACACAGATCATAAAATAAAATAGAGTAGCCCACTTTTCAGCCAGCCCAGCCCAGCCCAGCCCAAATAAAAAGAAAAAGGTGGGAAAATTCTTTTAACGATAATAATGTCATTTCATCATTATATGATTAATGATAATAATATTCTTATCCTCAATATTTTCGGCATTCGAGTTCTTATTAGTAGTCTATGACAAGGAACTTTTTGCCATCGAGTAATTCATAGTTACTAGTAGTAATTTAATTGTAGGAGGAGTGTAAAGGTATCATCAACTATATATTTGCCATGCATGCAGAAAAACTAGTTTTCATAAATATTTCTTTAACAATGTTTAGATTATTCCTAATCCAATCCAACTAAATTTAACTTTATATTTTTGGCTGACAATTGATATTTTACAAGTTAAAATTGATAGTTCGACAAAGCTAAATTGTAAAAATATGAAATTTTACTTGTCATAAATATCAATCAATTCCCTTAATTATAAGTTAGTTTATTTTTAATAGATAACAATATTATCTAAATCAAGTTATGAAATTAAATTGGGAAGAAAAGATCAGCTACCTAATTAATTTCTACAATGCAAATTTATTTTAGGAACGAAAGGAATAATATTTAGTCTTTTCTTAACACAAATCTCATGAAATAATGTTTGATACGCCATTGAATAAGAAGTGTGAATAACATGGAAAATAATAATAATAATAATAATATTGGGATTTATTTCCCTCTAAATATACTATATAAATATGTACAAATAATATTAATGTAGTAAAGTTATTTCCCAACTATATGGTGTCATGTTTCCGGTGTTAGATATCCTTACTTTTTGTGAAACTAACATTTTTAATTCCCTATTTTTAAAGAATATATATATATATATATATATAACAAGCTTCGAGAAATAAGTATATTGATGACATAGACTGATTGTATGCTTCTTCAAGATCAATCAAGAAACAGAGAAGAAGTCAATTTAAGAAGTGAAAATGAAGCAGCAGCAGAAGGGTATGGAATGAAGGGAAGGAATGATCAAAGTGCAGGCCAGGAGGGAGATCAACATATATATATATATATATATAGAATTAATTAAGCGCAGCTGATCACTAAATGGGATTTTCATGCATAGACAATTAATTACTTTATATATAGTACGAAACTTGATGAGAGGGACTTGGATAATAATGAGATTGATCCGGCAGTCATCATTCAATATTCTAAAATATGCCTGCCTGCCTGCCTGCCTGCGGAATAAAATAAAGAAAAACGAGCAAACAAACAAAACTCAAAAATCTTTTACCGTTTTTTTTTTTAACATGCACTCTCTCCAATTGTTCATTTAATTATTTCCATCGATCACTCACTCTTCAAAAACATGCTTTGATGAATGATAAAGATCATAAGGAACCCATAAAAGATCAACGGTGCATGGTTTCTTAGAATCCAATCTCAACCACGGCTTGCCCTTCCCACTCCAATGAAGCAAACTAATTGGCCCCGGATGCAAATTCCTACATTTTCCTTCTAAATTATCGCCCCCTAACCCGTGTTGATTCCATCTGTGATCAATCCCTTTTATGTTTCCCGCCAAAACCAGCAAAAATGGCGGCAACGAACCCAAATGGTATATTCTTTTCTGCTTCTGGACCGCCATCCATTCTTCCACTTTTTGTGTGTAACCTCCTTGTCTCCATTTACCCACATCCACAACCATCACCCCTGTGTTAAAGTAACATGGCTTCCTTCCATCAAATACGTTGCCGAATTCCGGGTCCGACCAAAACCCGTCCGTAAAATATTGGCTGAAATTTGCGTGGCAATATTCCGGGGCGGCCAATACCTTCTCCTCCAAGTTAACTTCCCAGAGCTTTGTAATATCATCAACCATAACAAGATCCGAATCCAGATAAATAACGCGGTCAACTTGGGTTGGAATCATGTCGGCCAGGTAAATTCTGGCGTAATTTAGCGGCTGGTCAAGTGCTTGGCGGATGGATTTCGAGATTTTGCCACGAACCCGGTTTGTTTCGAAGCGATATAGGTTGAATTTGAGGTAAGGGAAGGTGGAATTTATGCCGGAATAAATATCAGGGTCGGATTTGGCCCAGAGGAAATGGAAGACAATGTTTTCGGGACAGGTGGAGTGTTGCAGGACGGAAAAGACTGCGGCCATGGTGCCCCTGAGGTAATTGGCGTCGAGGGTCATGGCCACGTGGATTTGGGAGCCGCTGCATGTCTCCCCGTTGACGAAGGCGGCCGCTTCGCGGAAGGCGGAACTGACGTTTGGGGCGGTGGAGGCGGTGGCGGAGGAGGAGTGAATGAGGAAGAGAGACAGGAGGCCGAGGAGTGGGCGATGAGGAGAGGCCATCCTGTCTTTTTAAGTTTAAATATATTTTGTGGAATGGGAAATTAATTAAAGGGGGGGAAAGGTGGAGCAGCCATTGAAGGCTGGATAAGAAGAGAGATAGGTAATAGAGGTTAATTAAGAGAGAGGTTAAAAATGAGTAATATTTCATTGATACAAAAAGGTCGATGCAAGGCCGGGAGAGAGAATTAAGAGATCAGAGGTTAATAGGATTATGAGGAAGAGAAGAATCCGAGGAGGATGTTTTCTTTTCTTTTATTTTATTTTTGATATGCATGCTCATCTTAATTATCTCTTCATGTATATTAATATACTTCTACTGCAATTTACTAAATGCATTGTGTTATTAAACATGCCAATAAATATGAGCATTTGGTAAATTTTATTTTTTGGACAAGTATCTTTTAACTTTTGGAATTGTCATACTTAACTTAATTTTAAATAAAAAGAATTATTCAAAAAATAAAATTTGTTCTAATTATGGATTAGAATGTTGCTTCATTAAGAGGGAAATTGTTTATAACCCTCATCAGATTCCAAATTATTTGATTTGATGATGAAATACTTAAAGTATATTTGTATGCATAAATTTTGTACGGTCCTTAACTGAAATATCTATGTACAAGAATTTAGAATAGAATGATCAAACTTGTTAGGTTGATGTTTAACCTGTCGGCATATGTAATAGATATAATCAATTGTAAAAGCTACTCTGCATGCTAGCAGTATAGTCAGCAGAGTAATCTACATGTGCTTGAAGAGAAATATGATTAATGTATATGTGTATGAGTAAGTTTTATAAAGTCCTTACAAATGAATTGATAGACAATGACTTAGATTAGAAAGATCAATTAATGTTAGGTTGATCTTATTGAAATTGATCTGATTTATAGATGATAGGAAGTCGTTGATCGTAAAGTTACTCTGCAAGTTTTCGTAGTATGGAGATACTTCGCAGAGTTAACTTTTGTTTGTACAGCATCAGGAGATCGCAGAGTTCACTCCATCTCGTAGACAAAGATCAGATCGTAAAGTGAACCGATATATAATCTCAAAATTGCAAGGCTATCACAGAGCTGTAGAAGGAGTCGCAGAAGTTGTTACGATTATTATAAACATCACTTAGCAACGTTGAATGAAAGAAATATCGTAAGATAACTCTAAGATCGTTCAGCGAAATCAAGATCGTAAAGTTAGCCTCAGAATCATAAAACTTTGTGTATAAAGCTAACCATAGAGCTAAAGGAGATTATAAAGCTTACTTTGAGCCATGGATATAAAGTGAAGATCACACAAGAAGAAATATATAGCAGAAGAATATACTATAATTAATGATATTTGAGTATAGTTCTCACCTGAAGGAATCTCCAAAAGGAATCTATAAATGTCACTTTGCAAAGATATTCTGCCTGATCGTAAAGCTCAAAATTGTTCGCAGAATAATTAGGATTTCGTAGAGCAGCAGCTGCCACTTGAAAGCAAAAAGGGACAGTTAATTTAGGAAGTTGTTTTTGACTTCGCAGAGCAGCTAAAATATTAAGAGAACAAAGAAGAGTCTGCATATCAAGTCCAAGCATCATAAAATAATCAGATAATAGAACAAAAGCTAAAGTCATAATCGTAGTAATGATACAGAGCACAAGTCTACTATCTCCATCACTTTACTATAAACAGACAGAAAAACAGAAAGTTCAACAGAACGTAAAGATTCTTAAGTCAACAGATTGTAGAGTCAAGTCAAGTCTGACAAGAGGACTGACAAATGGAACGTTGTGAGAAGAAGATCTCAAGGTGTCAAACAACATCCTTGGGAGAAATCAAAGGTGTGTCTACTGGCTAGTTGACCGAAAGCAATTTATCAGAAAAGTAAGTAAAGTTTCTTATTGATGTGACAAGTCTTAAGTCAGAAAATATGCTGACACAAAGCTCTAGAAAGTCAACATCAGAGATATCAAAGTATCTGAGCATTAAATGTTCCAACGGATACTTTTCAACGCGAAGATTTCAATTGGACTATAAAAGGAAATATCATTTGAAATGAAGTTGATGATGATGATAGGCAATTGAACGACTAATACAAGAAGATGATCATCATTAAAAAGAACACAGTGTTGAAAGATGAAAAACGTAGAGTAATTAGTATCACTCTACGATTGAAGATGTGTTTAAGGTTGTCAAGTACAAAAAGAGAAGGAGATTAAACGTCATATTGGCATCACCTCATCAAACTATGAGAAGTTAATGAGCACTTGGAAAGTTAGAGCCGTAGAGATGTAATTCTGTAAATAAGCACACGTATAGGGGGTGAATAGGTGTACAAACCCATAAGTGATTAACAGTGGACAATTTTTAAAGTTTATTGCTGCAGATCATAATCATATAGGTTAACCCTGTCTGTTTTAGTATATGTTCTTCGTCAGTTATAATCGCACAGGTAATCTCTGTCTGTTTTAGTGTATGTTCAAGCACGAACTGAAACTAAATATGCAGAATACAAATACAGATTAAAGAAAAGAGCAGAACAGAAATCACACCAAGATTTTTACGTGGTTCAACCCTTAACCAATAGTCTAGTGGCCTACATCCACGTCCATTACCAAATGGCATTAGAGACTCTTTGTGACGCCCCCAGAATAGGTCCAATCAACCCAACCCATTCTGAGTCGCCAAACACATGATACAGAATCCAAATACAAACTTTATATCAAACGATCGTGAGAAAAACGACCACACAAGCTGTGAGCTTCAATACATATCGTATGCAATACGAAATATAAACGCTCAAATTCAGTCCTCATTTATTACAATTATTATCACACTATTTTACAAAAATAGTGAGGACTTCTACTGCTCTAACTCTGCCCATCACTCTGTTTCTCGACAAATCCCTGCAACATTCTCATTTTCTAAAGAGGACAATAAAATAAAAGGGTGAGCTCAACTAGCCAGTAAAGAATATTATGACTAAGATAATGAAAAAATAAATTATCGTTAGTCTTCAACAAATCAGATAAAATATTATGGACAACAAGTTTTAAATCAACAATTGCAGCGGAAATAACATATATGAGTTAAGTAGAAAATGATGTCTACCATCTTCTATGAGTTAAAAGTCTATCATCAATATTTTATCCATGTCAATCAATATATATCTCAAATCAAATATTCATCTTTGCACTACGGGCCAAAGATATTCATCAGGTAAACATTCATCTTTGCACTACAGGCCAAAGATATTCACAAATTAACAACTCATCTTTGCACTATAGGCCAAAGATATTCATCAAGTAACCATTCATCTTTGCACTACAGGCCAAAGATATTCTTTTGTATCACCATTTAACACTGAAGATGATGAAAAATATTTTAAAGAACGAATCCAACGAGATAAAGAACAAAGATTAAGAATTCGTAAATCAGTCTATCCAAGTTCAAAAATACTCCATCATAATCATTTGTGGAGCAAAATTCAAGAATGAAGTTCAAAACATGGATCCAATCAAAGATAGGAACCATAATAGACAATTTGGACAAAGAAAAGAAAATTTAATTTTTTTTGTGAATAGTACCGTATTTATGAATAGTAATCTCGACATGAAAAGGTAAAAATTTCACAAGAAAAATCATACTTTGTGAATAGTGACGTATACGTGAATAGTAACTCTGACATGAAAAGGTAAAAATTTCATAATAAAATTCATATCAATATTTCGGTGAAATGATATTGAAAGAAATAACATCATTTACGAAAAAAATAACATCCCTTACCTCAAAAAAAAGTATTTTTGACTACAATAACGAATATAATACTGAAAAAAACTTGCACTGCTTAACAACACTCAAAGTATCTAAATACTCACAAAAATACGCTCGATATTATAGAGAAAGAAACTTATGATTCTGGTGTGATTTTCAATTCTAACTAAGCACCCTATTTATAGAAAAATGCTTAGAACACCAAAGCAGAAAAACTAATTTAATAATATTATTATTTTCCTACGCCTTCTCACCTTGACTTTTCATTTTTTCAGCATTTTACAGAAGTGGGGCCCACACATTGTAGAAACCCCATTAAAAATTAATTCAGACCCAATATTTCAGAACTTCAATAATTCATAATAAATAGCCCTTTTATCAAAAAAATACGAACTTTATGTCCATTCCATATGAAATTTAATTCTCTACAATTTTGTAGAAGAATGTTTTTTCAAATTCCAAACGAAAAATAACCCGAATTTACTTGCGGATGATTTTTTCACACCTCAATTCTGACAAAATACATATAATGATAATTCTTTTGCATACCATCGTAGGAACAAAATTTTCAGCACATCTCAAAGGGTAAGGCCACATATTTCTCACCTTTAAGGTCCCACAGACATGTTTTTAATGTTTTTTTTGTAACAAAAATAATCTAGACCAAGTTACTCTCTTTCTCCTTATTTTATTCACATATCGTGGACTTATTGTAAAAATATCATCATTATTATATTATTATATTATTACATTATACACTTATAATGTAATATTATAATAATATATTTGAATGAATTATTTTAGTATAAAAGATAAAATATCAATTCTCAATAATTATCTCTTTTGCTAAAAAATTCCTCCATTTATATCCACATTGAATAAATATTTTTTTTTTATCATTTTTATCAATTATTAATTCTTCACAAATAATATTACAGAACCACAATATTGACAACCAGGTCGTTTTCAGGAAAGAGTGGGCCTTCCGATAAGGATTTCTCCCTACTGGCGCGCAATTAAGCAATCCCTTTCCTAGACAGAACTTCCTTATACATTGCCAATAATGTTATCTAATAATATTATTCAAATAATATGAATTATTGATTTGATAATGTAAAATATTGTGCAGTGACAATTATTGAAACAACAATAATATAAATTACTGTGTAATACCGTGTGCTACTGTGCAACAACGCGTATTACTTTATTTTAACCACCGGGTCTTTCAACAGTTCTAACGGTAACCGTTACGCCGTTATTTATAGAAAACTTATTCTTGTCGTTTTCTTTATCCGACCGTTTTCCGTTATGGGGCCCACAAATGGCTGCGCCGTCGTACGAATATTCCCGACAACAAGAATATTCCACGACTAAATGAATAGTCCCCGACAACAATGAATATTTTATAACCACTTGCTTATTTTAAAATATTTACGCATTTTACCCATAACTTTCCACATTTATTAAATCAACCCCTTACTATTTCAAAATAATATATAGAGAAAATTCAATTTTTATTCATAAAAGTTGAGGTCTTACACTCTTTTTATTAACTTTAAAACTCAATTAAAATACAATAAAAAGAAGTCCCTGTTCAAAGTAGCTTCATACCGATGGACACTACTAGCCCCTTGCACCTCTGCAACCTTTCCCACCACTGATACCTTTGCACTTCTACAACCTTAAAAACTCATTTTGAACAAACTCTATCCACTATTAGAACTATTAAGCTAAACAATGTTTGACCTCAGAATTTAATACACTGAATTTGGATTATAATAAACTCTTATTTTCCAGCTAACAAAGAATTTACAATATAACAGGACTTGCTGGAAACAGACTTTTTAATAGCTCTCTATGAAGCTATCAAACTTAATATAAGCTTAAGGTTTCCTGAACTAATAAGAGCTTCAAGTAATCTGCTTTGCCATGAAGAAGATATATATATATATATATACATACATATATATATGGGGACCGATCCATAGCAAACGTTGTAAAAAATAGTCTAGCCTTACAACACATCGCGACCCTTCATGTTAAGATCAAACGGTTTAATAGAGCTCCCGTCCGTAATTTAGTTTTCAGTATTCCGCAGTTTAATACTGCGAACGGGACATGTGACCAAAATACCCCTACTTATAAGTTTGAAAAGTAAAAAAAAAAATCAAATGACATCTGCAGTATTAAATTGCGGAGTTTTTCCATTTTCAAATTCACTGCATTTTTTCTCTCTCTTCTATTTAACAAAGCAAACAGACGAAGCTTTTGTGTTTGTTAAGTAGAATATATAATGGGTTACTCACAACACTCAATTTAAAAGGCACGTAATATTATGACTTTGTTTGAATTTTTAATATATATTACTGGTGATGATGAGAAGATCTTCCTACAATTACATAATTGGCATAACTAGTGACCCTTTATTGAAAAATATTGGGAGACTGATGCAGAAACTGCTAAAGAAGAAACTGTTAGTTCTACTCTCAGCAATAAAAGATAAAAGTTACTGAAAAGCCACTGAAACACTGTCTATAATTGGAGTGGTTTGAGGAGAAAGCGCAGTTCCAGATCCAAATTATCCATGGCTTTCTTTTTCCTATTCCTGGACATAGGATTATCCTTTGGGTTTATCCCAAAGAATGAACTTCTCAACTTTGGATAAGTTGAAGATATTAGAAAATGAGCTTCATGACCAATGTGAAATGTCTCTTACGTAATCTTTGATGGAGTAGGGTGTCGGGGTCGGTTCAGTTCGGGGAGATCGGGTCGGGAGTTCGGCTACGATAATCCCTTCGGCAGTTCAGGATCGAGTTCGGCTTTAGGAAATCGGGATACAAATTTGGGATCGGATTACGACGGGCTTCGTTGGGAGTCGAGGTCGGTTCAATTCGGGGAGATCGGGGTCGGGAGTCGGCTCAGTTGACTTCGGGAGTTCGGCTTCGGCAATCTCTTCAGCAGTTGAGGATCGAGCCTAAAGCGTCAGTATGTACATTACAGAGAAATCCCGGGAAGGTTGTGTACATTAGCCACAAAGATTCATGCTTTAAAGCAAAGGGTTGCGTCGGGAGAAACTGAGAATGTGGATTACTATGCATTGATTGGTTTGAGAAGGGGATGTTCGAGGTCTGAATTAGAAAGAGCTCATTTGTTGCTTACTTTGAGATATAAGCTGGTTTGTTGGAGGCGAACTAGGGTGGTGTAAAGGCTATTTTTTTCTTGGATGAAATGGTCGTAGGAAGACCGCGATGAGGTCGGCGTTGGACGATCGCGATAAGGTCGGCGTTTCGGATGGTGGAGAGGCGGTGGGCGATGATGACGGTGGTGCAGGCCTACAACGGCCTTGTCGAGTACTTCCTGGACGACTCTTTCGGACTCGGAGTCGAGGGCGCTGGTGGCCTTGTCTAGAAGAAGGATACGGGGTGCCTTGATGATGGCTCGGGCAATTGCTATTCTTTGCTTTTGGCCTCCAGACATTTGTACACTTATCTCACCCACCTGTGTTTATACATGCATGCATGGATTAGTACGTTATTATGTAGACTACATTTTAACAAAATTATACAAGAAATTTTTTGGTCTCCAAAAAAATTATTATGTGTAGCTTCCCCTAACATTTCTTTTTTCTGTTTCAGTGTTAGCTTTATTTTTCCATATTGGTGGTGTTTGCTAGCTGTCAAAATGATTTGCAAAGTACACAATCTAATAAGTTAACTTACTTCGTTTTGTAGGTTGAGATCAAGAAGGTTGAACCAAAGAAACCCTCAAACCCAGCACCTGGTCCTGCAGTGAATTTGAAAATAGAAAGGTTCCGCAGTTTAATACTGCAGATGTTTGAATTTTTAAAAGGAGGGGTATTTTGGTCTTCTAATCCGTCCGCAGTAATAAACTGCGAAATACTGAAAACTAAACTGCGGACGAGAGTTCTATTAATCCGTTCGATTTTCGGATGGAGGGTCGCGATGTGTTGTAAGGCTAAACTCTTTTTTACAACGTTTGTTATGGATCGGTCTCCTATATATATATATATATTGAAGGAACAACGACTATAAACATTTGTTTGCAATAAAGTCTCATGATTTCAGCCACTAATAATATCCAACGTATAGAAAAGAAGAAGTTAGCATGAATATCTCATATCATAGTTGGAAAGAGTCATAATTAAGAAACAACAGATATATGGTTAACTCCAAGTCAAACTAAGATAGTTACAATAAAGGAGAGAAAGAGTCCAACACTTTGGCCCAAGATATTTAAAAAGACTCCTAATCAATTAGCATATCTAAGTAGGATATATTAAAGGAGATTATCAACAATAATAATACCTTAGAATTCAACAACTAATGGACTGTTTAATCAAATTTAGGCTAACCTAGAAATCAACATATAATAAATTAAATCAGCCCAAAATAATTTAAATTAAATCCATTAAACTGAATATAAACCTAATAATATTGTCATCATTAAAATCATAAACCAGCACCAAAGACCAAGAACAAAGATCTAAAAAGCTAGATCCGAAGAGTCAAAAATAAAGGATGACATGACATAACTGAAATTCAAAGTATGAAGAAGCTATGCAATTGATGTTGGTGACGTAAGTGTGGCAGATCAGAAGACAAATCTCAAGTACCACTCTACATTCGACCAAGAACACTCAGATCCAACCAGCTAAAGATGTAGAGCAGAAGTCTACGACAAAAAAAAAGTGTTCAAGGCTGATAAGCATAGAAGATATATTGCTTAATTGAATAACTTAGCAACACATTAACTATGATCATGAGTAGTTGCTGACAACCAGAAGAGTTCGAGCTTCATCGACAAAGTTCAGCAAACACCAATGAGATGATCAACAATGTTGCTAAGTACCATAAGATGAAGATGATACAAGCCATCTTAGCAGCACCTCCAGCACACTTCAACAAATAAAAAGTAGGGTCAGATGATCCTGGTTTGAGTGACCAAATTCGGGTCGATGGATTATGGTCTGTGTGATCGAATTGGGGTTAGAAGATCCTGGTATAAGTGACCAAATTAGGGTCAGATGATCCTGGTCTTAGTGGCCGAATTGTCGGGACTTAGTGACTCGAAGGAACCTTAGTGGTTCAGTTGTAAAATGGTCTGTTGTGCTTGTATCCTTAGTGGATATCATACTCGTTGAGTAGAAGAGTGAAGCATGAGTTGTTTAGTCTCTGAACCACTTAAAATCTTCTGTGTCTTTTACTTTACGTCATTTACATTATACAAATTATAACTACCATATGTGCCATATGTTTGCCTATCCATAGAGCTTGTTTTAGAACTGAGATTTCTTAGTAATTCTTTAAGGGGGATTTTCAAACTTATATTCCGCTATGCATAAGATAATATTAATTGATTAATTATTTGGTAATTCTCCAATAAATAATTGAGAAAGTTTTTAAAGATCTATTCAATCTCTCTTCTAGATCTCTATTATACTTCTGGAAAATAACACTCATATTTATTGGCATATTAACTCCGCTTCAAAATATAATCATTCTATTTCAAATTAATTATGCTGACCACAATATAGATATAAATATCAAAAAAGTAAAATTTATCATATGCTCATCTTTATTGGCATGTTAACTCCGCTTCAAAATATAATCATTTTATTTCAAATTAGTTATGTTAACCAAAATATAATTATAAATATAAGGACATTTATATTTTAAATTGAAGAAAATATTACTTATGATTCATGAAAAATTAACTTACTCAAATAGGTATAATAAAATAGATAAAAGTAATGATTTGTTTTTCTTATGTAAGATCACATGTTTAAGTATATGAATCAGTCAACATTATATATTGAAAGTAAATTTCTTTTACTTCCTTACTGCGTTATGGGGACAACTCCTGGCTCAAATTTAAACTCAAGTTGTGGGCCCTTATTCAATTACCTCCTAAAGTTGGCTTCTCACTACTTATGACTCCTTAGTGGAGGTATAATAAGAGTATTGAGGGTGATCTACGATTAGAAAGTCTAGTTCCCCCCTTCCCCAAGACTCCTATATATTTGTTTGTAAGGAATATAATCTCGATATTATAATTTATGAGATTTCAAGACTATTAATCTCATAATTATAATTACGAGATTGTAGTTATAATTTCAAAACTATTAAGTCATTTTATAATTCTTAAACTAATAGTCTCAAGTCTAAATTGAAAAACAAACAAGACACTTGGGATTAAAGAAATTAGTATCTCGTCCAAATCTATCCTTAAAATAGAATTGTAATAATATTAAGTTTTTTTTAAAAATAAAATAAATTTTATAATCAATAATAATTACTTTACTATTAGTTCTCATGCGTAGGTGAGAATATAAATTTCATAATGGAAAGAAGAACAAAAATATTTCCATAAGAGTAAAATTCATGCAAACTCATAATTGAATCCGAGACATAATATTCGTAATACTTCATTTTTTAAATTCTTAATTTTGTTTTAAATGCCTACGTATGTACGCTATTTATCTACATAATAGAAGCCAATTAGATACAAACCCGCGCGTTGCGGCGGGATTATTCATTTTGTTAATAATAAATTTATATGTGCAATTAATAAATTAAAATATAATAAGAAGATGGTAGATTGTTGTGCGATGATCAAATTTTGGTAGCATATGTTGCATAGAGTTGGGTAAAAGTTTTGTGCGCAAATACATATCCAAGTATAGAATTAATCTGATCACTAAACCCCAGGATATTATATAGCAGTTGTGTGTGTGTGTGTGTATATATATATATATTTTAATTTATTGATAAAAATTATAATGTAACTAATAGGGTTAAAAATGGGTACCTCTTCCATTCTAAAGCACTAACAAATATTTAGAAAGTGTAATGCACAATGTCATCGAGTTGTTATATTGATATGATTGCTAGTGACATATTTGAAGTCTGTTACATATTACACAAACCTCACCAAGCCTCAAATATCTGACACAGGTATTTGATGCATTTTAAAGAGTCCATATCTCATATACGCTTACTTGCACCAGAATTCTAACATTCAAACGAAAGGGAAACAACGGAATAATGTCCCAGTTTCGGTCCTCATCTAGCTAGACCTGAAGGGAAATTACATTAACAAAACATGCGAAAACTGAGAAGCACGAGCATTAATAATTATATTGGATCTTCATGTCAAACAAATACCATGTCCAAAAACATAGCAGTATAGCACCGTGTCATACATAACACAATGTTATAGCTAAAGAACGAATACATTGCCCCATTAGTTTTTTATTCATTTTCGACAATTGTAGAGGCACTCATAGTATTACCATAATGCCAAAAAAAAAACTATTAATGATAATGAAAATAATTTACTGGATGTTAGTACTTAACAAATCATGCAAAATCACAATCCAGATAATAGAATGCAATAGATAAAGAAGCTATAAATATAAACACCGTGAGATATAGTCCACAAAATGAAGCCATAGCCCCTCCCATTGACTGCACTGTCACCATAATCTGAAGATCTCCATCTAACTCCTTTGCACTTTCAACAGTATTTAGAATTGTAGGGCGCAAAGTTATGTTGTGATAAGCAGAATAAAAATCCATGATGCACCTGAAATAATGCAAGAAGCATGACAACAAAAATTTAACACTGCCAAAAACTGTATACACCAAATTCATTACCACATTACCATTGAACCATGGGTACCAGGATTATCACTATTAAGTTGCTTCCAGTTTAGGCTTCAATCCAGTTATGTTTATTGAATGTGCAATATATCCACACAAACAAAAATTAGCAATTAAAGGATTTTTTTAACAGTCGCTGCAATCATATAAATATTTGCAACAGGATTCTAGGCAATAGTAAGATATAAGAATTTAGACATACTTAATAGTTAATTTCAATATTGCATAAACTATCAACCAAATAAATAATTATCTCTCCACAACTTTTCTATAAGAAATAGTTTTGCCCGAGAACAAAAAAGTCTCACACTTAGCTAAAAATTCACGTATTTGTCGGATTGAAAACTAACAGAACATAAAGGAATTTAGTTCCTATATTAAATAAAAACGAAAAGAATTAGAGTAAAACACATACGAAATGGATAATAGCTCAGTAATGATAATATCATAAAGTAGTGATTTTAGGAGATAATAATTAAATTAGAAAGGATAATATTAGAACAGTTGACATTACCAAACCAGTTTAGATTTGTAATGATTTTTTTTATTGTAATATAAAAATGTTGTTTTTTTAAAAAATAAAAAATTCAAAAACAAATCGTGTTTAAAATCCTGTTTGGTCTGCTAGTTTTATTTTCTCCTCCAAAGTATATCACGCGTTGAGTTGGATTATAATCACATAATATGTTTACTACTTAGTAAATTCGAATAGATTCTATTAGTTACTTACCTTAATAAAATATAAAATGCATTGGTAATTTGACAAAAATTTTATATATACTTTCCAAAATATAAAATTAGAAAGGATTTACATTACCAAAACAGTTTAGATTTGTAGTGATTTAGGGGATTATAAATTCAAAATATTAACTTGGGATTAAAAAAGTAGTGATTTTAAGAGATAATAATTAAATTAATTAGTAATGGATTAGCACATTAATTAGGTAGGACATGTGTTGCAATTTGGGAATGACAAGTGTCATGCAATAATGTTATGTACTACAATTTAGTATATTTAATAGATAAATATTATTTTCATTATTAAAGTTTAGGTATGACTATCCTTAATTGAATTTCCATGTCCATGTACAATTAAATTATATGACATGAATATTAAGATGTGTATCTAGAATTTAATGGATATAATTAATTAATTTTACAGTGGTGTGCTCTTATTATTCACGTTCACTTGCACGCACATTCTTTTGTTATTATCCATGGCTAGAATAGCCATGTCACTTTTTTTCTATATGAAACTACCAAAATTATGTTCCATGTTTTAATTATATGAATATTGGGTCAGTTTGTTCGTTAACAAAGAAAAGTAGCCATAGACTCGTAGATTAGTACTAGTTAGCCTAGTTTACTCTTGAAACTAACCATATTTTTCATTCGTTAGCCACTTCAATAAAATGGTAAGATTTCACCGCGGGGGGTAGGGGTAGGGGTAGGGGTAGGGGTAGGGGTAGGGGTGGGGGTGGGGGTGGGGGGGATTTCAGGGTTTTATATGGTTTATCTGCTATTGAAAGTTTGTAATTTTAGGGTTTAGGGTTTTTTATATTTTCTCGATAGTGTGGCATAAATGAGAGAGATTCAGCTGTCATTGGTATTGTGCTAGAACAACCTGGATTTTGATCACCATAAGAAGTCCTATATATAAGACTAGTTTAAATTAAACAAGTAATCTTTCTTGATCATGAGCAGGGAATTTGTTGTAGTCTCTGTTTTCTAGAGAAAAGGGTCTATCATTTGATTTTATGTTTAAGGTCTTTGACAGTAAGATTCCCAAAACAATAACAAAGGTAAGATTTTGTACGTGTTACACCTGATATATCAGGAACGAGCTAGGATGTTTTTATTTTCAAAATTATTATAGTAAATCAGACATGTGGAAAAAATATATATTTGGTCAAGGAGGCTCGATCTCTTTTTTTTTGGCTAAATAAAAGCAGGCGCTTTGGCACATCAGTATCTTTTTAATAATGATAGCAAATAGCTCAACGCCAGATCTTGATTTGTCAATGTATGTGTTGGGATACTACTCGAATCCTATTCAAAAAAAATTTGCTAATATGAAAAAGAAGAATTCCTATTTTTAATAGGAGTATTATTTTAGAAAGAAATCAATTTGTAGTAGAAATTTTAATTTAAAAGTGTCCTATTTTGAATAGGAAAAGAAGAATTGTGGGGTACTCTATAAATAGAGTCTTATGTTTAGTTGTTGTAGGGTAACACAATCAAAAGTCATGTAGCATTCTAAGAGTTGAGAGAGGGTGTGAGTGAGTTTTGTGTTTATGTGAGTGAGAGGGTTTTTTTGCAGCTTTTATATTCCATGCAA